>MUZC01000246.1:280138-304776 GCA_002072015.1 Radix auricularia
AAATATTATTATTTATCAAATAAATTATTATTTGTTTTTGTGTTACAGGTCATGTGAGCAGAGCTAGGGAATTATGAGTTTCGAACACAGCGAAAAAGCCATCGCCCAGATTCAATATGAGAAGAAGATCCAGTGTTTGTGCGAGCAACTTCAGGACTACCAAAAACAAGTGGATTGTGTGAGTGAAAGTGTTTTGAAATTATTAGAGGTTTAAAAAGGAGCTGACCCCTCATAAGATCCAATCCTGTTTACGACATCACGCTAAAGAGTTCAGACCCCTTGTTCACTTTTGGCAACATCGTTTTTCAAATTCAGTCTGTCTGAGCCAGTCAATTATTAATATTAACAGACTAAAAGCATAGGAGTTTTAAGTTAGTGATATTATTTTTCAATAATAGTATCATTGCTGTTCTCTAATACTATACTTTGAAATTCTGGAAAACGTTTCTGTAAATACTAGCAAAGTAATAGGAAAAAGGACATTTTAAATGTAGTCTACTTACGGTACTTACGTTTATAATTTATACGAGTACGAGCAACAAAGTTTACAAAGCCTGTCCAGTCCAGTGTCCAAGGAAGGTCTGCCGTCGTTTTGGTGGCATATGGTACTTCCATGGTCCATACCAACAGCCGTCGCATTCGGCTATAAATTTGTATCGCGTTTAAAATAATTTTCATTATAGTTATAATAAATAACCCGTAATCGTAAAGACAAAGCGTACTGCTCAGAATAAAGTCTTGGAAAAAATATACTATACAAAGTAAAAGTAACAAAAAATAACTGAGCTCACTTTGAAACCTGTTCAATATGGATCATAGTGTATGTTAATGAGATTTTTCTGATTGGCTTAGTGTTAGGAGTTAGTGGGACCAAACGCCATTGATGACCGACAGAAATTTGCCTTCTATTATATAGTTAATATAGGATTATCTTAAGTTTATTAATTGCGCTAAAATATTTCTGTTAGGCTTATTAATTTAATATCTCAATCAATGAATAATAAAATCGTAAACTATATATTTAATATATCATATATCCTAATCTTTAAATTTACATTTTAATTAGAGTCATGTTAATAATGATGGAGACATGGAAAGTGGGGGGGGGGGACTTATTTTAAAGTTTTGTTACCTTATTTCAATAACAATTTTAAAAGTCAACAGCTTAATTTTTTTTTTCTGATACTGAAAAGCCAAGTTTTTATGTTGAATCTATAGATTTTTTTTAAAAATGTCTCAAATAGATTCAAGATGAACTGGAGCGGACCAGAAGTCGCCTCAACACGTGCTGCCGAGAGCAAGAGGACCTCAAGAGACAGCTGTGTCAGAAAGACGATACAATATGCTGTTATGAAAGCAAGCTGGAGGATTTGGCTTTTGTAGGTTTGAACTTGATATCAAATTATTGTCCTTATTTACAGATGCAAAGTTATACATGCTCTTTTACAGAAATCAGTAGTCTTTTTCTGATTACAAAGATGCCAATCATGTACTTGAATTACTGAGGTAAAATTACATTCTGCTAGCTCCACTATTATGTTCCTGTAGAAATGGATGTGTCCTTATCTAAAATTTTATTATTAAATTTTTATTATTTTCATATTATATTCACATGGAACAAGGGAAATTTCTGATGAGCTCTTTTTAATCAGAGACAAGCCCAATTTCCAGCTGATCTTTGTATATGACATTTACATATTTGAAACAAACTAGGGACTCTAAGATATTTTAAAAATATTTAATCCATTCATTCAGGAGATAAAAGAGAAGGACAAAACCAACTCCAGGACTATTGAGTGTCTTCAAGAGAAGGTCTGCAAGTACCATGAGCAGCTCCAGCAGAAGGAGGCAGCACTCATCATGTGCAGGAATGAGGTCAAATCCCACTTGGCTTGCATGGAGGAGATTAAAAATGACTTCAGTGCAGAGCTGCAGCAGAGGGATTGCTTGGTGGGTAGTTGTTGAAATACTGCTTTAGAGGGACTGCTTGGTGGGTAGTTGTTGAAATACTGCTTTAGAGGGATTGCTTGGTGGGTAGTTGTTGAAATACTGATTTAGAGGGATTGCTTGATGGGTAGTTGTTGAAATACTGATTTAGAGAGATTGCTTGGTGGGTATTTGTTGAAATACTGATTTAGAGAGATCACTTCATGGACACATGCTGCGTGAAAACAACAGAGGAATAATATTAAGTTATTGAAATAGCTCTTGTGTTTTTATTCAATTTTTTCATGATTTGTTACAAGAATTTTTTGTCTAATTGAGATTTTCGAGGTTCCCAACTCGTTCTCTGGAAGCCTTTAAGAAAAAGTTTCCACCTCTAGCTCATTGCTTTCTGATTACAGATGAAGCAAATGAAAGAGGATCTCAGGCGTGTCTACGAGGACTTAAAATGTCGTTCAGACGAGAGCTGCATTCTTGAGCGGACCATTGTAGATTTCAAATCCAGGCTTCATCAGTGCTGCTGTCAGCTGAAAGAGGCAGACAGCCGTGTGCAATGCCTGCAAGACAAGGTAAGGGGGCAGAATGACATGGTGCACATCAGCATTGCAGGGTAGAGTCAGAATGGGGTTTTTCATGTATGCATTATTATCTATCTGGTAGACTGATGTGACATATCTGCTAGGCAAGTTAAGAGCTACAATAGACTACCTAAAATTTGACCAATGGTCATAGTATTGTTACAACAGTGGTGCTTTACAAGCAATTTTTGTGCTGCACCAATGATTGTTGTGCTATACCAATGATTATTGTGCTGTACCAATAATCTATTGTTCATCACCCTCTCATTTTGTTATGACCTGTCCAGCTGCAGCAGATGGAGTGTCAGAACAACAAGGAGCGACAGGGGGCCCAGACTGAACTGATGGAGTCCGAGAGGAAGCTTGCTGCCTGCTGCAATGACCTTTGTGCCTGTCAGAATGAGATCAGGAAACTCAAAAGGTGTATTCAGTAAGTCACAGCATATTCACCACCATAAAACTAGTCTTATGAATTTAAACATTGCAGAAAAAAAATTGAACTTTTTGCAGAGTATCTCTTCTATTGGGAACAAGTTTTACAGGTTTAAGTATTACAAGTTGGGGAGGCATGGCTGCTCTTTTAACTTTTGAGTGACTCTGTTCTGCTTAGGGTTGGGTTAGAGAGGAAGTGTATGGGAACTGGGTGTAAGATATGGTAACTGGAAGTAAAGCATGGGAATGGGGAGTAGGGTATGGGGAACTAGGAGTAAGGTATGGGAACTGGGGTTAGGGTAAGGGAACTGGGAGTAAAGTATGGGAACTGGGAGTAAAGTGTGGGTACAGGGGTTAGGGTATGGAGTCTGGGAGTTAAGTATGGGATCTCTGGGTATGGTATGGAAACTGAGTATAAATTATGGGAACTGGAGGAAAGGTGTGGAAGGTATGAGTAAAGTATGAATATGTAGTCCATTGAATTCTGTATTTTTCCCATCTGTCTTTGCCATGTTTAGTTCTATAACCTTATAAGAAAAGGTATTCTAATGTCATTTATTAGTAATTCAATTATGTCCAAATGGTTTGTCTCTAATGGTATCAATTTAGTTATCAATTTAAGTACTTAAAATATGTTAGTATTCTTAATGGTTCAGTTGTTTAACTATAAAGGGCATAAATATATTTTTATATTACTCATGTTCTGTGTGTTTGGTGTGTAAGATAACAAGTTTGAATATTGTTATTTGGGGCATAGTTGTAAGTAAGTTTATACTGTAACTATGACCACATTCAATCATTTAAATTCCCCCCCCCCCCAATCACTTTCGACAACTGCCATCTCACTGATTCTCTCCCTTCTGCTGCCACCAGAGAGAGAGATGAAGAGATACAAAATGTGACATGTGACAGGAATACACTGGCCCGTGAGCTCCAGAATGATAAGCAGGAGATTTGTTGTCTCCAGGAAAGGGTCAACAACCTCGAGAATGACAACAAAGAAATTTGCCGCCTGCTGCAGCAAAAAGTCAAACACAGTAAGTAACTTTGTGAGATTCTAATTTTTTCACCACTTGGCCAGTTATTCCCATTCTAACACACTAGATATAACTGATCAAACTAAGCTAAAAGTATTTGTTTAGTTGTGTAGTTATCATAACTATAACTGGTAAAAATGCTTAACACTTAAATAACATACATACACAGACCACTAGGAACCATTTTTGAATTACATGGTATTCCTACAATCACTATTGCTATAATGTAATTGCTGACTTTAGCAGTGATGGGACAAAGTATCAAATAAATAGAAGTTATTATTAAATAGGGCTACATATTTTTTATTAGATTTCAAATAAGAATTATAAATGTTAAAGATATAAGAATTTTATGAAATGACCGAGTTACAAAAATATATGTATTTATTAATTGCAAATAACACTGAAAGGGAAAGAAACAAAACAAGCTTTGGACCACAAGAATACAACATAACAAAGCCACTGCTCATTCCATTACTGCCAGCTTTAAAATCAAATAGAAACAGGTTGTTATCTAAAATAGATAAACAAATAAAAAAACTGATCATCACAAGGAAGAAGCCTAACTTAACATAACGCAGCAAAAATAAAAAGTTATTTCCAAGAAGTCTGCAGCCTGTTGACAATTATACAGCTAATTTTAATACAGGGATTTTAGCTGGTTAATAATGTCCAAAAATATCTTTTATGGTAACAGTTACCATAAAAGATATCAGTTATAAGAATGTGTTCCAGGAAGGGAGGTACTGAGTAAATTTGATGCAAAATTATGCAGGGGAAAGCATGTCAATTGATTAGGACGATTCAGACATGAATAGTCTCTTTGTAACAATTTCAATAGAAAACAAGAAAAGAAAATATGTCTATGGCCTTTCATAAATGAAACTTAAGCTAACAAAAATGGGGCTGAAATATGGATCATCGTTTTAGCAATGACAAGGGCAGATTATATATAAATAGTCAAAGAAACGGCCAGAGTTATTTACTTCAGAATTCAATTTGAAAACACTGGTACGAAATAATTTATGTACTTTGACAATAGAAGAAAAGAGTTAAAAGTCCTCAGAATTTAAATTTAAAAATTCCCTTTTGAGTTATCTAAAGGAGAAAGGTCTCTAAATTTCATAATTTCTGACATGGTCATTTTGTGGCTTGATCAGTTTAAGTTTAAGGTAATGGCAAATCATGTAAGGTAATGAATGCATTGATAAACTTGTTTGTCGTCTCCCCAGTCAAGGAGTTAGAGAATATGTTGTGTATCAAGGAGGAACAACTGGAACAGTGCCAGCAATGTATCGATGAGCTCAACAGTAAAATCAGAGCTTTAAATGTGAGTTGGAGAGAACTAAGTTTATACTCTTGAAATTAGCACAGCATACATCAAAACATTTTCTTAACTTTAGTAGAAATCAGTTCTACACCAGAAAACTTCCATATGTCGTTACATGTTACACTGCTATTTTTAGAGTTTCTAAAACATGTTGGCTCACAAAGTATTTCAGCATTTAACCACATCAATTAGTAAAATCTTTTGTAAATGAGAATAATTTCATTTTGTTTACATTTTCGCTGAAATTCTCAAGGCTGTTGAGAGAGGGGACAAGTTAAAAAAAAATTTTGCTTTTGTTTTTTGGTTACATTGGCCAAACTGAATAATGGATGCTAATTTTAATACATTTCCAAAATTAAATGATAAAAGCTAAAGTATAAATCAACACTAGAAAATATAAACTTTAATTTTAAAAGGGAAAATATCTCATCAACTCTCTCTAACACTGAAAACATTTCTTAAGCAATTTAAATTTAAACTTAATTACTTAGAACGAAAAAGCATTAATTAAGTTGACCTAGCATAATGAGATTCATTAACAGACACAGACAACTGGGCAATCAGTTAAACTGCCCCTCCCCTGCCCTTACATAATGAGATTTATCAAATCTGACTCTGTGTCCACAGAGAACTGGACCAGGCAGTTTAACAGCCGTCCATCCATCCCTGTGGCACTACAGACCATGTAGGATTCACAAATCCTTCTACTCTTAGAATTCACAAATCCTTCTACTCTCACCAACCAATGTCTTTCTTCTCCAACATTGGATGCCCAGTTGTTGCAGATCTTTCTCTACATCATCCACTCATCTAAGCCTAGGTCTTCCCTTGAGTCGTTTTCCTCTGAGGTTTTGGTGGTCCACCCTCTTTTCTCCTCTGTCATCTATCATTCTTTCTAAGTGTTCTGCCCAGCACATTCATCTCTTTTTTATTTCTTCATCATTGAGGGATCCTGATCATGACTGTACAGTTCATTAAATCTGACTCTGTGTCCACAGACAACCGGACCAGCTGGGGCTGGGGAGAGTGAAAGTGACGACCTCTCGCACCAGCTGAAGCAATGCAGGGAGAAGCTGAAGAGAGTTGAGCAAGAACTGGAAGAAACTAAGAAGAAACTAGAGTGAGCTCCCTTTGTTCATTTTTATGTTAATTTTATTTACTGATTCACAGGTCTCAAGACAACAAATATCTCTATGTGTTAACTAGACTCTGATGGATTTTTTATTTTTGTAACAATGTAGATTCACAGAAAAATAGACATGGTAACTGCAATGCCCTTCTGCCCTCTCAGGGTGAAGACTTATTTGAGGAACCTAACTTAACTAACTATACACTACATTGATCCATCAGTCCTCACACTGAAACCCAAGCCCTTTTTGGTGTGTTCATTTGCCTGCCAAGCATTAATTTTTTACATGTACCAGATTAAGATTCAATTGTAAAAAAAATGTCAGCTGAGAAAGCAAATCAGATTATGTAAATGCCAGTTTTAAAAGTTAAACAATTTCTGATGTGACAAAGTGAATTTCTAATTAAAGAATTTAAACCAGTTTTCTCATCAATTCTAAGGCAAAAGATATCTTCATTTTTCTAACTCTTAAATAACTTAAAATTTAAATCAAGATAATGTCAAACAAATTCACAGTACATCTATAGTGATGTTAAAAATATGTTTAAATTACAATTTTTGTTGTTTATTTATTTTTTATTTTTTTGTGAGGGGGGGGGGGAGATATTACAGTGAGCTATAATACGAGCTCATAAGTGGACACTTACAGTTAAATTTGTTTTTTTCTGTTACTAAATTATTTTACCAGTAATGGAGGAAAATGTGTCAGTTAGTTTGCCAGGAAATTATTTTTTTTTTCAATAAATATATATAACTAGGAGAGATACTTATTAACAAATCTTATTTTGTCTTAAAACTTTAACTTTAATTTTAACTTATTTCTATGAATAAATTTTATTTTCTCACAGCAACATGGGGAAATATATCTTAAGTTAAAAGGGACAGGATTTAATTTTTTTAAAATCTTACTCAGAATTTCCAGTGTTTTTTTTTTTACTGGTATGCTGATAAGGAATTGTACGATGTAATTCAGATTTCTATAAATGTGAAGGTATATAAATATTTCATGTGTTCATTATTTGTTGAGAGGGAGCATACAGGCACTTAAATAGGAGTTATTAGCAGTTTCTTGTTGTCAAACACATTCTTTACTATTTTTTTTATAAGTTAAGAACTTTTGGGGTAATGCAGACTCATTGGGGTAGATATATTCATATAACTCACCAGATGCATTTTTGTCAGCTCCAGACCCAATGGGCAGCTACAAATAATTACCCAAACTTCTAGTCCTGTTGGCAGAACCTCAACATAAATATATTTATTTTTGGGGGCACCAGGCTCAAAAGTTCATTGACCCCTGTATTTAACTATCAAAGAACATAATTCTCTAGGTAACAGGTCTTTTAACTGAAACCAATAAAAAATAATAATACAATTTTTACAAAAAAAAATTTGGCCAGTTTAGTGCACAATATTTTTAATAACACATAATGTAATGATTTCTAAGGGGTGAAAAGGTATGGGAAATTAAAAATCACCAAAGTTGAAGAGGCGTGTGAGGTAATCACATGGTAAGTTCCTCTGTACCCAAGCTATTGTTTGGCTGGTCATTTCTGCTTTGGTTTATAAGGATACTAAAAAATCTAATTTATTTAATTAATTTTTTTTTTCATTATTTTTGATGATCACAAAACTGGAAAATAATTTCCAAACTAATCATGGTCTGCCCATTCACTGATAAAATATGAGACCATATGTTACCATGGAAACCAGCCATTGTTTGTAGGTTACTGCTAGTGCCACTAACTGAATGATTTATCTCCACCGGCAGCCCATGCTTTTTATAGCTATATTCTCTCCAATCATTTACTATCCAAAAACTAACAATAACTCACCCTTTTTGTACCTATTTACTTTATCAGTTATCATTATGCAAACACACTTTTCTAAAAAAAAATCTTCAATTTGAATTTATTTTTTCCACCTAATTTTGAATTTTTATATTTTTCTACAAATAAAGGGTAAAACATTTTTTTAAAATTTCAAAATTTTAAAATTTTGGTTTTATTTTTAAACATTTGAATTAGAATTTAGAAGGGTGTTTAAATGGCATAAACTTTTTCTAAATGAACACTAACATAAAATAGATAAATCTTTAATTGCAATGGCAAAAAAAATAATATTTTGTTTAATATAATCCAAAGGGGCCCTAACATTAAGGTTTCACACTACCATCACATTTTTCTATATCAGAACCACCAGAAAAGCTATCGAAAGGAGGGCTGAAGGTGGAGTTAAGTCCCCTCTCACTTTGCATAGTGGCGCAAGTGAAAACGCTCTCAGGTACCAAACACAAGTTAAGCATCGCAGCACTTTGTTAAGGTCAAACAATAGCCATTATGTATTTGTAAAATCATTTAAAAAAAAAAAAAAAGAATTTGACAGCTTTGTAATTTAGCTTTTTTTTTTTTTTTTGTAGTAAAACCAAAATTTTTATGCCAGGAATTTTGCTAAGGAAAACACTTAAGTGAAAATTGAAGCAATTGAAAAGTTTAAAATTTTAAAAAAATTTGTTAACATGTTCACTTGTGCCATTATGATGTTTGATTGCTTCCCTTGAATCCATTTACCTTCTTAGGTAGCAAGTCTGTCAAGAGATATTTATAACCTGATTTTTAGATACCATATTATTTTGTATAATTAATAAACTTATCTTATATGTTATCATTTTCTTTTCTTTATTTATTATTTAAATTTTTATTTAGATAAACATTATGTACTTATCCCCCTTTCATGAACATAATTCATCCACACCTTGAAGTATCCCCTCATGCCTTCCACACACAAAACACCCTCTGAACATCACAACGACAACCTAGGAACCCCAATCACATCACATAACATTCTAAGAACAGTAAGTAAAACATTCACAGGAGATCCTCCACCCCTGGCAGACATCAGAAAACCTGTCAACATCTCAGAAGCTCCTCCACATCTCTGAATCTAACACACAGCAATGACAGTGTGTTGTTATAACTAATGAGGTTTCCTCCCTTGTCCACAGATGGGCAGTCCAAGAGATGGAGAACATGGCCAAGGAAATCAAGCGACTCAATTGTGAGTTGGAGTGTGCCAGACGAGAGATTTGTGAGAAAAACTCATTGGTAGGTGCATCATTTGTTTTGTTTCACATGCTCATTTATTTGCGCTTAATTTTGTAAAGTATCTTTTTGGTGACAAGTACATAGTTCTCTGGTTTTTGAATGGCTCCAATTGATAATCTTATCCATATTTTTTTAAAAATCTGTATTCTTGCTTCAGGTAAATATTCCATGGTGAAAATATTCTAGAATTTATCATTGATGAATGTCTGTCATGTATTGTATAATTTGTATAAATTGATATTGTTAGATTGGAGACCTTGAGCGAACCATCGAACATGCTGAGCATGACATGGAGTGCAGGATGAGACGTGTGGATGAACAACTCCAGAAATATGAGAGGGAAATTAAAGACAAGACACACATGGTAAATGACAGGAACTGAGATAATGAATGAGCTTAACGACAAACAAGATTAAAATGGTTTTGATTCATATTAAAAAAATTGATGCCAAGACTTGCCATAGTTGGTTCTGTTTCTCTTTTAGGATTCATTGCTTTCCAATGGATGTGTCTTTTAAAAATTATTTATTGTTAATGGCAATTCTGGTTTGAATTAAGCTTTATTAACATTATTTTATTTTTTTTTGTTTTTTAAAACTATTCATATATCTTTTAATGGATGACACAAGCATTGAATGAGATTAGAATCATTTTTTACAAATATTTTCTTTTAATGTAAATTTAAATTTTTAAACATTTGCTCTTAGAATTGTTAATTAAAAGAAAATGTATAATTTTTTTTATATCTTTTTATCTAATATTTCAAAATTGAAAACAAAAAAGCTTTCCCAGAACTAGAAACAATGGTTAAATGTGACTTTTTTTCCCATTGCATAGAATCTTAGAAAATTGCCTAAAATGTTTTCTTTGATTCGCAAGATTGCAGAGTGTGAAGAGAAATGCTGCCGATACCAGCACGCCTTGAATGACAAGGAAGCTGAGCTGGAGTGTACAGAGCAGAAGTTAAACAGATGCAACTGTGAACTGGCCAGCGTCTGCTGCAAGAACAAAGAATTGGAGGAAGTGAGTAGCTGTGATGAGTTAAAGAAGATAGCATAAAGGCAAATTTGTTAAGCCCACTTCATCAAATTTTATATGTTATCATTTTGTAAGGTTGTTTTCCATTAGTCATGAACATCCGCAGCCATAAGCTGTGAGATATTATAAACTTTCTCTGCAATAGTTAGCTAACTTTAAAATGTCAGTCATAGAAGGGGTCCTCCAATTCATAACAATGGAATATGGTTACTTTATTAAACGGGGGTGTAACCAATTCATTAAAAGAGAACATCATCGTTATTCCTTAAAATATGTATCTTTTTGGATGGAACTTAATGGGAAATATTTACAAGAGTGCCTTATGGTCAATAGACTAGAATTTGGTCCATTTCCTCTAAAGTATGTCCACATCCCCTGACAGATATGATCCCTTGCTGACCAAGGCTTTTAACTCTATCCCCAGGCCAGGAATTGTCTACAAAGCCGCTACAATGAGCTGCGTGCACAGTATTCAGAGCTCTGTGAGGAATACAAGATGAACAGGTTAACTTATGTCTCACTTAGTGTTTCTTCTTAAAATATCAAGTAATGGAAATCATTGAAATATGTAAACTCAAGTGGTGGCTAGGAAGTGTCCAAGGACAAAGCACCTGCTGTAATTCAGATTGAAAAATGTGAATGTCTTGGTGCAAAGTATGATACAAATAAAAAAAATTATATAAATGTGTACCCCCCAAAAAAATATCAAAGTCGAACATAAAAATAAAATGTGTCCACAACTATAAATGAAATACGCAGCAACTTTCAGGAATGTGTCTTGTTCAATAATTCTATTTCTTTCTTTGTTCATTATCACTGGAAATAAAAAGTGACTCTCCATTAGCACATCTAAACTTAAGCCAAGTTTTGTGGACGAGTTCATACTGTTAATCACTGTTATTTCTCTTTACCATATTTAGTCTCTCCGGTTGAAAACTTAACTTAATTTTAGTAGTTGTCATACATTAATTTCAAATTTTTGGAGCTACAGAGCATTCCAGCAATGACCTTATGGGCTCTTACTTAGTTCTGTTGAGCTCATCCTACATTCTTAAGTAGGGAATCAATGTCTTGGTGTGATATCCCATGTCTGGGTGTGATATCCCATGTCTTGGTGTGATATCCCATGTCTTGGTGCGATATCCCATGTCTTGGTGCGATAGCCCATGTCTTGGTGCGATATCCCATGTCTTGGTGCGATATCCCATGTCTTGGTGTGATATCCCATGTCTTGGTGTGATATCCCATGTCTTGGTGTGATATCCCATGTCTTGGTGTGATATCCCATGTCCTGTTGTGATATCCCATGTCTTGGTGCGATATCCCATGTCTTGGTGTGATATCCCATGTCTTGGTGTGATATCCCATGTCCTGTTGTGATATCCCATGTCTTGGTGTGATATCCCATGTCTGGGTGTGATATCCCATGTCTGGGTGTGATATCCCATGTCCTGTTGAGATATCCCATGTCCTGGTGTGATAGCCCATGTCTTGGTGCGATAGCCCATGTCTTGGTGCGATAGCCCATGTCTTGGTGCGATAGCCCATGTCTTGGTGCGATAGCCCATGTCTTGGTGCGATATCCCATGTCTTGGTGTGATATCCCATGTCTTGGTGTGATATGCCATGTCTTGGTGTGATATCTCATGTCCTGTTGTGATATCCCATGTCTTGGTTTGATATCCCATGTCTTTGTGTGATATCCCATGTCCTGGTGTGATATCCCATGTCTTGGTGTGCTCAGGCCATGTGTTGGTGTGCTTATCCAGGTATTGGTGTGTCCATTGTGTTGAGCTTCTCAGCTAAAGATTATTTCTCCTTTCAGAGATCAAGTGCAGTGTCTAACTGTTGAGCTCAATGACACCAAACGAGAACTTGGGTGCACGCAGCGAGAGCTGGAGAAAACGCGAGGTGAGGTCGAAGATCTTAGGAGGGCACTGCAGGTAATTTTAAAATTCAAGGGCCCAGCATTTTCAAATTTGGCAAAACACTTCGCATTTAAAATTTAAAAAAAATTCTGTTTGGTTTCTGTATGTTATTTTTTTAATGTTGAAAATTAATACACTTACTGAACATTTGGGGGTGGGGCATGGTGGCCAAGCCTGATGCATGTTTGGCTATGGTATCGAGAGTCGTGGGTTGAAATTCTTGTTGAGAGCAGAGATTTATTCCACTAGGAACAGGCTGTTGATTGATAACTCACATTAGTTCAAAGGTCACTGTGCGTTGTGCTAGCCACACAATCCCCTTGTATGATGTGCCTACTTTTGAATGGTGCTTCCCTTGCTCCATAGGCCTATGGTCTGGAAAGGAACTTTATTGAACATTTAAATATGTACCTTGGTACATATAGACAAAGTAAACAAAGAGACGGGCAAAGAAATGGTATTTGTTGGAGAAAGTCTGCCATGCGTTATGAATTCTCAGGCAACTAATCACTTATCATTTCAGTAATGGGGGAAAAGAAAAACATATTCAGAAAAGCCAATTATATCTTAATTTGTGACACAAAAAGGAACATATTATTCAATCATTCAGACTAACCCACATTTTAATGCTATCATGGTAACAAAGTAAGTGTATACAAAATGGTAACATTTTTTATGGGCCCCTTACAGGAGAAAGAGGCAGCAATTTACTGCCTCACTGAAGAAAAGACCAGCCTTGCCAGTAAAGTGTCCAGTTTGCAGTGCCGCCTGGAGGGGGAAACAACTTCACTGACCCAGCAAATGGCAGACATGAAGTACCACTTAGAGAAAGAGGTATGGAAAATATGTTGTGAGATAGACAGGGAGGTGAATTATCACCTTGATTACAGGAAGATGAAGTATCAGAAAAAGAACCTGTTAGAAAGTTAGAGCTTCATGTTGAAAGAAGTATTGTTAAGTTTAAATGCCTCCACTTAACTTCTTGTGCAGAGATATTCAAAGTTGTAGTTTACATGATATTAACAAGCATAACTCAGTTGGCCAGGTAAAAGATAAACCTAACACTCTTGGCCATCCATTTATATGTAAATCTGTCACACAAATTATTATGGAGTAATATCACTTTTTTGAAAAAATATTATATTTCTAAATATTAGAAACAGAGATTTGTTTTTTTTATACAATCATATTTACAATGCAGACTTATTTGTGACTGTGACATCAGTTATTTAATTTATAAAACAAAATACAATAGTCTTGATAGCTCTAAGTCAGAGACAGTTGGAGTTTTTTTCTGATAAGTTTCCCAAAATCTCCATAACCTGCTTCCTCATACATCAAATATGGTCCACATATCCCTAGATCTTCCAATAAATCAAAACTAACCTCCTTAACTGTAATGACACAACCAAAAGTGACCACTGTGACCCTAAACCACGCAGCTAAAAACTGACCTGATTTCCTCCCAGGCGGAACAGCTGCGCAACTGTGTGATGGAACTGGAGGAGGCCAACGCCAACCTGTCTCAGAAGCTGTCCACAACCCAGCGGCAGCTGGCCCAGCTGGAGAAGTGCTACTACCAGAAGGTGGACACGCTGAGCAGGGAGAACGAGATGATGCAGACCAAGATTGCTGACAAGGACGACCAGCTCCAGGCAGCCAAAGACTGCATCACATTACGGGTAAACAAGGATGGAGTGCAAAATGACATTTTTTTTTTGTTTTTTATTGGATTAGACTGTTTCAAAACTTTTTATAATAAATTGAAAAAAAAATGTGTAAGAATTCAGATAACCTTTTAATCATATAGTTATTTTTAGTTAATGATTAATTTGTAGAATAAAATATCTTATTCTATTCATGATTATTACATGTCAGTATCATATTTAACTCTTAAAGTCGCATAAGGGTTTTCAATAAACTTGCGCCTCATTCCCGTAAGGATTTCCTGTATTACGATCAACTGGTTATGAAATTAGAAAATTTGCATAAAATTCATTTATAATATTATTGTCATACTGACTTCATTTTTTACGCTAAGAATGGTTATTTTACGCATCCAAATGACCATACTGAGTTGAAAACAATATTTACCTGTAGTTTAGGACTATTATTTTAGTAATAAAGTGTAGCGAAAACGTATTTTCGAGAAAAAAAAACGTTAAAACTACCAAAAAACATAGTGAATTAAGCGATAACACTAGCGCGGGCAACGGCCACCATTGCCGGAAGTCGAATACATAATTTTTCAAGCATTGAAGAGTTTTTACTTTCCGAGATCTCATTTCTATTGAGAGTGATATCTAGGGACGCTTTAAGGATAGCGGGCGGAGACGCATTACATCGCTTTGCGACTTTAAGAGTTAATATTGCCTAAAAATTTAGGGATACAATTATATTATGTAATTTTTATTATCATCTAGATGATAATAAAAATCTGTTTCACTATTTTCATTTTGTAGTTTAAACCAAGTATCTCACTATATAACTAGTATGCTGAGTTTAGCCAAGAGATCACATCTAATATAGTGACAGTTTATTTTCAAATCAGCTCTCAAACCCAATCATGCACTATTACACTCAGAGTGCCCCTTAGATCAGTTTGAACCAAATAGCTCACTGTATAACTAGTATGCTGAGTTTAGCCAAGAGATCACATCTAATATAGTGACAGTTTATTTTCAAATCAGCTCTCAAACCCCAACATCCACTATTACACTCAGGGTGCCCCTTAGATCAGTTTGAACCAAATAGCTCACTATATAACTAGTATGCTGAGTTTAGCCAAGAGATCACATCTAATATAGTGACAGTTTATTTTCAAATCAGCTCTCAAACCCCAACATCCACTATTACACTCAGAGTGCCCCTTAGATCAGTTTGTGCTGCCACTATTACACTCAGAGTGCCCCTTAGATCAGTTTGTGCTGCCACTATTACACTCAGAGTGCCCCTTAGATCAGTTTGTGCCCCTTAGATCAGTTTGTGCTGCCACTATTACACTCAGAGTGCCCCTTAGATCAGTTTGTGCTGCCACTATTACACTCAGAGTGCCCCTTAGATCAGTTTGTGCTCAAGACCAGGGTTTCATGTGCTATTGATAATCTGGGGGGAAACAAATGTTGGTCTTATTTAGTCAGTCGTTTTGTTGGTCTGATATGGTCAGTTTTGTTGGTTTCAAATCGTCAGTTTTGTTGGTCTCATATGGTCACTTTTGTTGGTCTCAAATGGCCAGTTTTGTTGGTCTCATATGGTCAGTTTTGTTGGTCTCATATGGTCAGTTTTGTTGGTCTCCAATGGCCAGTTTTGTTGTCTCATATAGTCAGTATTTTTTGGTTCAGTACGGCCAGTTTGTTTCATGCAAACATCCAGGTTTTCATTCTCTCACTCCAGGACTCTGAAATCATGAGGCTTAAACTGAGGTTGTGCAGTTTGGACAAGTGTAACAGCGGACTGGGACCTGGCCCTGACTGCTGCGTACCCATGAGCGGCACCCATGCCCTGGCATGTGAGACAGGGAACAAATGCAGACGTCGATCTCTCTCCTGTGGGGTGTCATCATCCTGCACTCCTCAATCAAACTGTAGTAAATGGAAGGTGACCAGTGAACAGTTGAGAGTAAGAGTTCTGTTTGTATATTTTGTTTTTTGTCTGTAGTCTTAATGTGGTTTATATTTTGTATTTGTCTGTAATCTGGTTGGTATTTTGTTTGTTGTGTCTAGAATTTTATGTTTCTGCTATGTCTAGAATTTTATGTTTCTGCTATGTCTAGAATTTTATGTTTCTGCTATGTCTAGAAAATTATTTTTAAATATTTTAAGCAGTGATGGCTTATTTTCTAATTGTGCTTACTATTTGAAAATAAAATCTATTAGATATGAGTATATGTCATTAATCATGGAATTTCCATTCATTTTTTCCTGGCTCTGCTCCTGAATGTTGGAGTCAATGAAGTAAATGTATGAAGTGTCGTAGAAAAATCAAAATTTCTGCATTGTTAGGCATTTTTAAATTTAGTTGTTTTTTTGGCACTGAACAATATGTTTAAAATCTGGTTCCACAGAAAGAACAGGCCCAAGCTGTTATGGCTGATTGCAAATGACACTCTACTAAGTTCAAGGCTAAGGGCCTCTATGTGATCTTGAATTTTCTTTCCATCAATGTCAAATTTTATATCAACAAAATAAATAGGTGTAAACTATGTTGAGATTATTATTTGGTTGATTGTTGTTTTTTTAAAAATTTGAATAACCTTTTGTCTTTAATTTGAGGGAAAGAATTCACCCTGATTAAGCTTTACTAAATGTGTAAATAATAAGATTCAGTTTGTGAGTCAGACATTACTGCTTTTAAAAGCAGGTTGAGTAAATAATTTAATGCCTTTCAATTTTTTGGAATGGCATGTCAAATTAATGTGAATATTAAATGCACAAAACTTAGCCCTTTACCCACAAGGCTGTTTCAGTCAAACATAGCACCATAGTCATACAGTGGACCTAACCAGACCAGGCATTGTTGACGTTAAGTAAAAGTAATGGCTTGCTCTAACTCCTGTGATTTGTGTCGTGGGGTCGGTTGTTATGAAGTCTTTGTACTTGGGGTGGGGGCTGTGTTACAATTCAGTAGGCATTGTCTATTACAAAGTGGTTGAGTAGAGTCAGATAGGCCTAATGTTAAAACAAGATTTGGGATAACCAGATAATTTAAAGGAAATAAAATAATTGGATTGAGGAATAAATAAATTAGTCAGCTTAAATGTTTCTTACCTCTGCTACAATTTTTTATTCAAGCTTTTGGGGAAAAAAAGGTAATAAAAAGGAAATCATTAATTAGAACAATTGTATAGGACAATCTGGGCATTTTTGAATCACACAGGATAGTGCATCACTAACTGTGTTTTATCTCTATTTCACTAGAATTCAGATTAACCCCCCTCCCCGAGAAGTTATGCTCGCTTAAGCCTGCTGACCAAGGCTGCAGGGGAAAAGGTGAGATGGGGCTTTAAATTGCTTCAGCCAGATTCCCCACTCCACCTTACTCAAAATGATTGCCTTGTGCCAAATTGAAGATTTATCAACACAGAAAAGGCCACCAATTTCATTGCCAATTTGATCTCAGCATGTCTCATAGTTTTATTATATATAAAGTTGCTAGCAATAAAGTTGCGTTGTTTTGAGCCTTGCGCAGTCTTAACTATCTCCAGTTTTATTTTCTAGCTATAATTAATTCATTAAAGAAGGTTTCATTATTATAATTTTTAACCGCCTTTGGCTGGGCAAATGAAATAAAGCATATCAATTCAAATATTAGTAATAATTTTTTTGTTTTTTAAATTAATTACTATCATCCAGATAGTACTGGTATCTGCTGAGAAATTCACCATCACCTAACTAATATTAATGTTGACTGTTTGGTCTGTCTCTCCTCAATTACCCACTCCCCATTCCCACCTCAAAGAGAACAAATTAACTGAAAGATCAGAAGGTAAACTTAATTTTTTTTAATGTGACAACGTCTATATATATAATTTTTAAAAACCTAAAAACACAAGTTTTTGACTATAAATTCTTTAAATACAAGACATAACTAAAAGAATGTTCCTTATGATACAGTCCAAAAATACAAAATTTTAGTTCTGTCTTGTAAAACATGTTTAATACAATGCGTACTGATTGGGAATATATTTTTAGGAAGTGTTGTCAAAATAATACGCATCATGACACTCGGCACAAAAATTAGCATGTTACAAAGAGATAAATAAAGATAATCTAAAATTTCAATAATTCAATTACAGTACATTCGTTGATCTAAATTTTTGATACATCATTTTTATCATCTGTACAATTGTGCCTGCAAAATTTCAGCTCGCCATCATATAGGAAAATGGGGTTTAAAAAGTGATCCAAAGTTTTTTCGGCACTCAAGCAAGCTGACACCATGAGTTAACATAAAGGATTTAAAAAAGAAAGATTCTATGCATGTCTGTTATAGCTGACTAAACCATTCATCTGAACGCCATGAAACTTTTGGAGACTTTTGAATACAATACTTGGATGGTAAATGGAAATTTTCAATAAGTGATTTTTGTCTTATATTATATGAGCTATACAAAATATAGTTTAAAAGTGATAGCTACTGGGTGAATTGATGGATCTTAACCAAACTTTACATTTAACAACATGGTAACCAATAATGAAATACAATAGAGCAATGATTTCCTAATCTCCATTCCTTTGGGGCTGGGTGCCCAAAGTGTCTTTTTTTTAAATAAATGTTTAAGATTTTATTTCCCATTCATTGATGAACAATTTTGAGAAATATAGATAAATGTGTCCATTACGAAATTAAATGAATTGAACAGGTTTTTTAAACTTTATATCTTGCACTAAATGGGCCTCTGGGCTTTTAATGTTTTGTTGTTGTTGTTTTTATTTTTGTTGCTTTAAAATAAGTTATATAAAAATTATTTTATGCGTTAACTACTGAGTAATTGAATGGATCTTTGTATACAAAAACTTGGTAGCCCATATTAAAATACTTAAGGGCACTGAACTTCTGATGTCAATTTCTTCGGGGCCGGTGGCCCCATAATGTCGTTTTTTTCCTCAATATTAGCTGTATAAAGATTATTTTAAACATTAGATTATGAGAAAATAACTGGATTTTGACCAAGCTTAGTATGTAAACTTAAGAGCCTATATGAAATAAATATAGGGCACTGGACTCCTAATGTCCATCCCCTCAGAGCTGGGGGCCCCAAATATCTTTTTTACTGAGTATTAATAATTGTGTATTCTCCATTCAGTATTACATGATATTGAGAAATATAGCTTGAATGCAATCATGCAATTGCAATAAAAAATTAAATCATCATTCATTTTAGTGCCAGGAGCCTTTAATATCTTTTTTTTTTTTTAACTTTTTAATTTTTTAATGACATTAATTTATCTATCCGTTTGCTAAAGAACTTGAATTTTTTTTTAAATTTTATTTAATTTATTTTTTATTTATTGCACACTTCCCCAAAGGTTTCTGGCATAATTGTTTTTAAAACATACCACTCATTCAAACTCATTGGTTTCTTAAAATTTATTCATTTTACAGAGATTATTGCAACAAACTACGGGTCTGGTAGTTAGATATAATTTTTACTATTTTCAAATTAAATTTACTTTAAATTTATAAAAAAATGAAACATTAATTTTAGGGCTGCGGAAATTACCGATTAATTTCTCGATTAATCGGTAAATTATTTTATCAATTAAAATTATTTTAATCGATAAAATAGTTATTAAAATTAAAGATTTGTTTAAAATCGATTTATTAATAAATAATTAATAATAGTTTGTTTTTTTTAAAGTACAAACTTCTCCGCTACAAAAAAGTTCGAAAGTGTAAACTTTAAAATAACTTGTTTTATAAGGACAATGATATAAAAAAAAAAAAAACTATGTTTTTACTTAATTAAAATTAACAATAACAAAATTTTAATTCATAGATTTTTATATTGAACTACTTATATTTAAATAATTCTCCTAACGATATTATATCTTTTAAATTAAATTAATCACTTAAGTTATGGGCATTTTGAAAAATGCCATAAAATGGCACAAACTGTGAAGGAAAACAACCTAGTGAAAAAAGTGATCATGAGGTCTAAGAAAAAAAATCATAACTTTTGAACCACTTCGGATAAAAAGATGATTTTTATCTTTCTGTTAATCATCAAACGATTTCTATATGGCTGTATTATTTATATATTTTAAAATTAATTAGAAATTTTCATTCAAGTGCGTAAACTTTAATACGTTATTTAACTTATATTTACATTAAGTATGTTTTAAAAATAACTTAATAAAAATATAAATTGCCTGTTTTTATTACTTCCCTTGAAATTTTCAGTTTAATGACGTCATACATTTTTATTTCTAGCTTTAACAAAATTATCTATTAATTAATCGGTAATTTTTCAAAAGTTAACGATTAAATTTAATTTAATCGATAACAGCCCTAATTAATTTTCTTTATTGTGTAACCCATCTTATCTGTTACATGTGCTCCTTCTATTCAGAAGATTATTGTGTAGCTTTGAATTGATATTAAAGTCATTTGAGACTCGTCAAAAGAATTATGTGATAATAATTATCAAATTGATACAATAATTACGAGACTTCCTCTAAAACATTTGATAAAGTTCACAATTTCAGTTCATACCAAAAAAAGTAATACCATCACTGGTCCCTCACACTCACATTAGTTGTTCAAGATTTCCTAATAGGTAGAGACTAAAATATTTAAGTATGTATTTAAAATTACATGATTACATGTAATTAGTAACTAGCTTTTACATAAATCCAGCACTGACCATTATAATAATAATAAACAAATACAATATGATATACAATGTAAATACAACATTTACATAAAACTAATAATTGTTATACATTTTTTGAAACATGGTAGTCTTAAAGCAATTAATGTATTTCTTCAAGTATCATTAACTTCATTATATTATGATAATTATAAAACTCTACCTTCTTACAAAGTGCGAAAATAATATAAGAGTCGCAACTTCGAAGCAGTGCTGCCAGCAAGGAGGTTTGATTACAGCGACAATTTTTGGGAAAACCTAGCCAACATGTCAACAAACAAAAACCTAGATTCGAATGAGAAAAAACCTAGACTTGCTAAAACATAAACAAAAATGACGTCAAAAAGGTCCCGTCCCCCCCCCCCCAACCCGGTGAAAAATAAGGCTGTATTTATTTATAATTGAGCATGTCTCAAATCATTTTATTTTATTGACATTTAAGTGTGTATTTAGTATTCGGTTGCACTCTCATAGATCTAATAATAATATCGTAGCGCGTGAAGTCATTTAAAACTTCAAAATAAATTTTTAAGAATATACATAGAAAAAAATATTAAAGTAAAGATTTCATTTAAAGTTGCGCGTTTTTAACCTGACATTTCTTTAACACCCCCCTACCCCTTGTCACACATCTCACAAAAGTGTGACAACCTCCCCCCCTNGTATGTTCTACATAACTATTTGTAAAATATTATTACATCCTGTGGCGTAGCTAGCGATTTAGGGGGCTTGGTCTCTTTGGGGGTCCAGGGATTTGGCCTCTTTAAGGGGTCCCTGCATCTTGACCAATTGCGTAATATTTAACTTTTTTTTAAAAATGGAACACTCCTTTGAAGCCCCCCCCCTCAAGTTGGGGCCGGGGGGGGCTTTCAAATTCGGACCCCTCCCCTAGCTATGCCCCTGCTTACATCTCCATTTTTTAACCACTTATGTCATCTTCTTTATAAATATTATTGGCAATAACCCCTATTCAGTCCATGACGGACTCTAGGGCAAGTGAAGTAGCGTTCACAAGTTATTAAGCCACCACTTACGAGCAGGGGATTGTGTGGCTAGCACAATGCCCCGTGAGCCTTGCCAGTAACGTGGTTTGAACTCGTGCCTAGAGTTCTTCCCACCGTTCGGCAGTCTAAAGCGCTACTACTTAGACCACCGCGGCCCCAAATAATGGAGCAGCAGGGTATTGAATATTATCAGAATTATTGGAATAATTTTCATGGGGGCGTCCATAAATGACGTCACGCGATTTTTGCCGATTTTTACCCCCTCCTGCCTTTGTCACACTTCATCACACACAAAAATTAGACCCCCCCCTCCAATATGAAGACACAAAGCTGTATTTTCTATTTAAACATGAGCATGTTTCAAATCACTCTATTGTCATTTTAGTATGTATTTATGAGAATATTTATTGTAAGGCTGAGCTCTAATATCGTGACACGCGTAAATACATTAAAAAATTTAAACATAAAAATAAATTCTAAGAAATCGAATATTTAAGAGGAACTATGATCTAAAGTGTTTTTTACGTGACGTCACAATTCTTAAACTCCCCCCTCCCCCTTGTCACACATCGTCACAAGTGTGTGGACCCCCCTCCCTCTCTAGGAGCGTGACGTCCATTATTTTATATAATACAGGCACTCCTTTTATACAGAAAATTAATGAGTCTGCATTTATCCATTGTTTGAGCCTCGTCTTGCGTTTTTATTTCAGTTTTAAATATTGATTTTCCTCGTTTGATCAGGCAACCCATGCCATTTCAAAATTCCGGACGGAAAGAACAACATTTTTTGTGTTTGTTGATGCACATGGAATTTGATGTCTATAACTATGTCTATCAGAATGTTGTGTTAGATTATCTTTAATCTATACTTTAGACCGTGTAGCCTATATCTTATCTTATCTTATATGTTACAGACGCTCCTTCTGTACAGAAGATTTTTGCGTCCTGCATATTTCTATGGTTTGTGTTTAGTCCTGTATTCTTACTAGAGTTTTAAAAGATGATAAAGTGTTGGCTTTCCTGTTTTCTTCAGGCAAGCCATTCCACGTCCGACAGACAGAATAACATTTTAGAGCTGTTTACGTCTAATAATCTTTATATAATATAGTTCCCGTAAGCGACCATGTGCAAAGGAGCATAACGAATGACCTCCGTAGAGGTCGAAAGATCACAGTGGGCAAGCGGAGTGGGAGGTTAAAAAAGGTGGGGGAGGGGTGTAGCAACAATGCTTTCGTTCACTTGCGTAGTTCTTTCACAGAATAACATGATTTAAGTGGTCATCACGTCCGCCTTGCGCGCAGAAAGTCCTGAGTTCAATTCCGAGATGGAACCATTTTAAAACAAAGCTAAATGTTTTTAAATACCTGTTTTTTTTGTTTTTTTTTTTTTGTTTTTTTTTAAATTTTGTTTTTCGAACATGATTAACACTAGAGTCGGAAAATCACAGTTTATGGATGACAATGGATGGTAGTAAAGGGTTGGGGCGGGGGGGGGCAGGTAAAAACAACCGCTGTGCACATATCTCCACATTTACGCGCTTTTTAAATACCTTATATTAACTTCACCGCATGCTCTCCTCTCTCTCTCTCTTTCTCTCTCTTTCTCTCTTTCTTGGTCCGTTCGTCCGTATAACGGACTATAACGGAAAAACAAAAGTTTAAAATGACCCACTTCCCGTGATGCTATCGAGCTGAAATTTTGCACACAGACTCGTGACACCTAAAAGTGCATTGTATAAACATTTCAGATCGATCGAATGTACCGTAATTAAATTATTGCACTTTTAGTTTAATTCTACATGATTGTATAATAGCCGTCTGTTGTTTACATCCACGAGTTTGCTGAGTTCACTCCAACGATCAGTGGCCACCCCAAGCCCCGTCCCCATTTGGGAGTTAAGTCACGTTCAGTCTGTAAATGTTTGAACACCATCAAAATCTTTAGTTCTGTCTCACATATAAGGGATTTATAGTAAAAAACTTTGTTTTTATTACGGGTTATTTTTATTTTCCTCTTATCTCGTGCTGCTGTTTGTGTCCGTTCTCTCACCTACCCCCACCGTTCTTTCCACCATCTATGATGAGCAAGTCTGCGGCGTATGCTACGCCGCGGGTCATCTTGTATTGAATACGTATGTTCATCAAGTGGTTTTAACTTGCACCAAAATTTTTCAACTGATGACGATGACGACACCTTTCGAATTCAGTGATGTAATGTAATAATGTTACATCACGACAATGAAGCGGCCAAAAATTAAAAACACCGTTGCCGCCTACTGACTGACTACTTAAATATTTGAAAAAGCAAATTTTTCAGGATGTTAATTGCACACATTTAATTATTTTGGTACTTTCATACCGCATATTTTTAAAAAAAATTTTTATTAATTAGAATAAAACTAGAAACCTAGATGAGTTTTTAAAAATATGTATATTCATAGATCTAAGTTGAAAAACCTAGCGCTGGCAACACTGCTTCGAAGTACGCAGATTTTCTTGAGTTTTTCAATTCTCAGTACATTTCCTTGTTCTATGGTAAATAATGTTAATTATTAATATAAAAATAATCATTAACCTCAATGTTATAATTTTTATAATTTAAGTATGGCAACACACCATTATGGCTAAAACCTATGGTAGTGAGTATCGCCTCGTCAAGACGACCCAATATGCCGCTGGATACGCGCTCGTCCACTTCCGGTTATTGTAAGAAATCATGTTTCTAAAAGGTAGTTTTGTTGT
>MUZC01000247.1:11563-26774 GCA_002072015.1 Radix auricularia
TTCCCCCCCCCCCCCCCAGGCATCCATAAATATAATGTCTATTATTTGACTCCTAACACAAAGTCTGAAGTGATTGATTCAGATAGTCAATTCTTATATATCATTCGTGTATGGTTATTGGCCTTTCATAAAAAAAAAACAACATCTGTCAATCATTTATGTGTTTTGGTAATCCATAAAAACATATCTATCAAGGGGCCGTCCTTAAATGACGTCACAGGGTTTTGGCCAATTTTTCACTCCCTCTCCTCACCTCGTCGTTACAAAAACAACAATATTATGACGTCACAAAGCTTTGCCGCCTCTCCCCTCATAAAATCTGTATTTTCTATTTGTAAAAGAGCATTTTTCAAATCACTTTTATTATTTTCATTTCAGTTTGTATTTAGTGTAAATGATTTACTCTAATATCATAACACGCGTGATGCCATGTAAAACGTCATGAAAGAAATTGTAAGAAATCAAATATTTAAGTGGAACTTTTATTTAAAGTTGCGAGTTTTAATATGACGTCACATTTCTCAAACACCCCACTCCCCCTCGTCACACATCGTCACAAATGTGTGGGCCCCCCTTCACCCTATGTGAGTGACGTCATTTATAGATGGCCCCCCAATAATGTATGTGTAGGCGGGGTGAGAGGGGTTTCATATGTTTGTGACAAGGAGTAGGAGTGAGATTTATGCTGATATTCTCTGTGACGTCACATGGGAAAAAATAAAGTAGTTGAAACATATTTGCAATGTATAAAAGTATCTTTTGGGCAACTAATTATTTTACTTATTCTTTTATTTTCATGATTTTTTACATGATTTATTTTAATTATTTATTTTCATGATTTACTTGTTTTCATTCTTTTAATAGGCTGACAATACTAGCAAAACGTATTGTGTGTTATTTTTCGTAAGTGGATACAATTTAATTTTTCTGATAAAAAATAAGCTGACATCAATTATCAAGAGTATTAAACAACGAGCAAGAAGCACTGTGATATGTTGTACAATGTACGCAGTTATGCTAACAATCATGCTATGGTAGCTAAAGTATTGTGCTAAGTTGCACAATCTGCGCAAGTCTGCTAACAAGCATGCTATGGTATAAAAAGTATTGTGCTATGTTGCACAATCCAAGCACGTGTGCTAACAATCATGCTATGGTATCTAAATTATTGTGCTATTTTGCACAATCCCAGTAAGCGTGTTAACAAGCATGCTATGGTATCTAAAGTATTGTGCTACGTTGCACAATCTGAGCACGTGTGCTAACAATCATGCTATGGTACCGTTATTTATGCGGTCAAATAACAATATGATTTTTGAGGTCGTATAAAAAGCTAATACCAAAGATCATGCACATTGACCTCAACTGTAAACAGCCTTACAAATAAAATATAATTCACGTAGGCTAAGTTGTAAATTTAACAACGTAGACCCCCAACGTGACATTTTTTGAATGTTTAATTTCATGCCGTTATAAAGTTCGTTTCTATATTCACTATAAGTCTGTAATCTGATAGTAATGCTGTGACTTACAAATTTAGATATTATAAGCAGTATTAGGCTAAGTTGCTTACAGTAATTTTCGATCGTTTGGGTATGTGTAATATAAGGCAAACATCGTTTGGGCTTGAAATGAAGATATGAGTTAAATAATATTAATGTTTTTTAAAAAGTAACTATAAATTTGAAAATATATAACGAACAACTAAAATAGATTGCTGTAATTTTATAAAATAATTCTTAATTATAATTATTTTTAAAAAAAATATTTATAAAATAGTTTCAATAATGCTTTCCACGACACAATGATGACGAAACTCTGTGATCTTTTGTATTTGTACATCACGTCTCATTTATTCTAATATTTCATTTCAATATTTTTTATTTATTTATTTATTTATTTTTGTCAAAAATCGCGCTTCCAGTTTTTTAAAAATTTCACCAACAAAATTTTATAATGCGCCATAAAGTCACTGCTTTTAAAACTATTTATATTGTTATCAGCGCATTGTTTGATTTAACAGTAACAGTATTGATATCGACAAGTCGTCTTCTATCATTTTAATTTGTGCTTTCTAATTGTTAATGTTATCAAGAAAGAAATTTATGTTTGAATTTGCGTTAAAAGTGTTTACAACTTCATTTCAAAAGAGGGTTTCGGACAGTGAAACGTTATTCAGGATATCACCCAGACTGTCATTCAGTATTTGAGATCATATTGGCACGGTGAAACTTAAGTAACGTCCCTTGAAATAACACTGTTCTTGGTGTATATGCTGACTGAAGTCATGGGCACTAAAGGAAATCGAAGAACAAGGGTCTGATGACTATTGGAGGATGCGTGGCGAAACGTTTATCATAACACCGTGACAATGAACCTTAATTAAGGGAGGTAACACCAATACAAGTATCACGTCTAAAATATTCAGATAGCTTCCCCTGATTCCCTTTTCTTAGCCACTTTGGTTCATCAAATTAGGCTAGTACCCACAACAATGTTCTGCCAAGTAAAAATTTGCTACTAATTATAGATTTAGGGTCATGTTTCCCTATAGGCTGAGTAGGCCAACAGGCGGTAAACATTTCCAAGTTTACAATGCCATGTACTCGCACGACTGTATCAAGCTTTGAACAGACTCAGAGATGAGATGGACATTGTGAGTAGAAGTGTTGACCTGGGTCAGAGCCATATGTACAATGAAGAAAATATTGCAAACGGCGCTGGAGGACAAGGGCTGGATGTTTATGTTTGAGTGCTTCCAACAGACTTGTGAATCTACATACGACTGTACTTGTTGTAACATACATCTAACCGTAATATAAACCATCAAGTGTTCATTATATTTGAAGGTTATTTAGTCCCGATAAGATCGATATCAGTGTATCACTTGCCAAACACAACTGCTACCTTGCAGATGGTCTTGGCTGACCAAAGGCTATGGAAGCAAATCCAGAAAATACAGCAGGCTGAAGTCGGAGACCACGGGCCAATTGGCGCAAAACTCGTGGCACGCAAAACTCAATATTCAATATTGAGAACAAAGAAGAAGTGTATAAGGGCGAGAGTTGACTCCCGACATCCACGATTCGTACGGCTGCTTGCTTTATCCGCCACTTGATTGAACATCCAGAGAAATATTACCCGCCCTTGAACATCCAGAGAAATATTACCCGCCCTTGAACATCCAAAGAAATATTACCCGCCCTTGAACATCCAAAGATATATTACCCATCCTTGAACATCCGCGTAACAGTGACGTCACTTGGGGGTGTGGGCCTCCCCGGGTGATACCATCAGAAGGGGTGACACCAAAATGTAAATTTCTATATGCACTGGAAGACTCGGGAGACTCTATGGGGTTAGTCGTGAGGGGGTGACACCATAAACTACCACCCCGGGTGACACCAACCCTGTGATGCCTCTGCCGCGTAAACTTGTTCAATATGTAAATGAGATTTAAATAATGTATGATTGTAAACTAGCCACGATAATTAAAGCTGAGGATCAGTGGCAGAAAATAAAAAATTGTATTGCATGTATTATTGAAGCTCTTTTGTCTCATTCACTAACATGATATTGTCATTCTTTCTACAAGTGACATGACATCGTTAACTACATATCAATGTAACCGGTTCAAAGAATAGTCTTTAGAGTTGAATCACTGATATCATCGAGCCTTATAGATTCCCCACTAATGTTATCACTAATTCTCATTTGGAGTGAAAATTTTCTTATATATTGCTGGGTGTTACTATCTTTACAGCTGCATATTTAAATCAATAGATTGTATGCAAAATAAATGTGCAGGGAATTGTGTTATATGTATGTGGTTTGAAGGGAATGAGTACAGGGGTTTGGATTGATGTGAATGAGTGCAGGGGTTTGAATTGATGTGAATGAGTGCAGGGGTTTGAATTGATGTGAATGGGTAGAGGGGTTTAGATTGATGTGAATGAGTGCAGGGGCAGGGGTTTGAATTGATGTGAATGGGTAGAGGGGTTTAGATTGATGTGAATGAGTGCAGGGGTTTGAATTGATGTGAATGGGTAGAAGGGTTTAGATTGATGTGAATGAGTGCAGGGATTTGAATTGATGTGAATGGGTAGAGGGGTTTAGATTGATGTGAATGAGTGCAGGGGTTTAGATTGATGTGAATGGGTAGAGGGGTTTAGATTGATGTGAATGAGTGCAGGAGTTTAGATTGATGTGAATGGGTAGAGGGGTTTAGATTGATGTGAATGAGTGCAGGGGTTTAGATTGTTGTGAATGAGTGCAGGGGTTTGAATTGATGTGAATGAGTGCAGGGGTTTGAATTGATGTGAATGAGTGCAGGGGTTTAGATTGATGTGAATGAGTGCAGGGGTTTGGATTGATGTGAATGAGTGCAGGAGTTTAGATTGATGTGAATGAGTGCAGGAGTTTGGATTGATGTGAATGAGTGCAGGGGTTTTAATTGATGTGAATGGGTGCAGGGGTTTAGATTGATGTGAATGAGTGCAGGGGTTTAGATTGATGTGAATGAGTGCAGGGGTTTAGATTGATGTGAATGAAATTTACAGTAGGTAGATTACAAAAGAATTACAATTTATTTATTTTTAATAAAAACTTTGTTCATTTTAAAGATCAGAGTTTTTTCAAATCTGTGCTGCTGTTTTCTGTTTTTGTTTTAACACTTGGTTTTTGAAATGTTTCTGTGTTACTTGTTTCACTTTTATTTGTCTTTTAGAATATTAGCAATTGAGCAAAAATAAACAAATTAACTCTTTGTTAAACTTTTGAGCATTTTAGTATTTTTTTAGGTTTAATTTTCAAAATAACTTTCCAATAGTAATCATAACAATAATACATGCAAATTGGAATGCCAAAAATTATGAATCTGATATTTTACGATGGTCTTTCAACAATAATCTACTTATGGTCAGCAGGTACTATAAGTCAACATGAATCTAAATAGAGGAGGTACAAAACAATTGAGTATATAATAACAACACAGCCAAATGTAATAAACAAAAGTTAAAAACTTGTAAAATTCAATTAATAAATTTTCTTTGGTCCAAACACTGCAATCAATAAGAGAAATATCATGAAAGTCTGTGTCGCTTTAAAAAAAAAGTCTTAATTACGCCTTTTAATCAAACATTTAAAAATAATTTCCTTGGTCATCATCCATTGGTGAACAAAATCTTTTTTTAACAAACATTCATTCAATTTCCTTTAATGGACATTCACATTTTCATTATCTTCCTATTTCAAAAGAAAACCTTTAAATAGCTATTACCCTTAAACTGATTTCAGCTGCTTGCTTTGATAAGCTTCTTACACCACATTTTAACTAAGAAAACAGCTCATCTGCTTATTTCATCTCAAAGGTTAAAATATGGGAGAGACTTGCAACGTCATGATGTGAAATCCAATAACCATTTCAATTAGATTTCCCATAATAACACTGTAGCTAGATTTTTATTTTATTTCACTTTATTCGTTTTTGTCTATTTATTTGGTGGGGAAGGCTTTTTGCCAAAAGGTTCATTGTTTTGTGACTTCCTGACAGATCTAAATCTACGCTGTTACAATAACATTCAATATGTAATAAAACCTATTACAGAATACAGACAGAAACTGAGAGGCAGCAGACCAACAAGCTGACAGAGAATGAAATTGTTGGATGTGGTTGATAGAGAACCACTGCTGGTGTCCTGCCACGGATTGGTCAGATTTGAGGAGGAAGACTTGGTTGGCCAGGGCCCAACAGAGCTGTAGCACCAAAGATGATGAAGATTTTATCTGTTTTATGTAGCCAAGACTAGGATGTTTGTTCTAAGTCAAGGATGTTTGTGCCAAGACAAAGATGTTAGTGCTAAGACATGGATGTTAGTGCCAAGACGAGGATGTTTGTGCCAAGACAAGGATGTTTGTGCCATGACAAAGATGTTTGTGCCATGATAAAGATGTTTGTGCCAAGACAAAGATGTTTGTGCCAAGACAAGGATGTTTGTGCCAAGACTAGGATGTTTGTGCCAAGACAAGGATGTTTGTGCCATGGTGCATAGATGGAAGTGAGCAGAAATCGGGAATAATCTGAAATATGAATTAACTTAAGGCACTGGTAGAGGCCCAATAAAAATCAGTGGATCTCACAGTATTTATAATGGATAAAATCAACAATAATTAGAAACAAGATACACTTAAATAAATAAGATCACGTCACTATGGGGCAAAGGATAAGAGATAGTGTATTACATTGAATATATTTTTTAGCAATGGGTATTTATAATTCCTTCTTATATTATTTTTTTAATATTTAGGAAAAATATTTAGAATCTTTATAGTATATTTTAAAATATTCCTTTCATTCTCTTACATTTTACATGTGATCTAATTACACAATGTCATAATTATTATTGCTATAGCCACACTTTATGAAAAGATATATTATATTTTTCATAAAAGGAACTAACAATGATTAAACATTGATATATTTCTATATTCTTACACAAAATATAAATATCTTATTTACCAACCTTCTCAGTACTAATATCATTACCAGGTTTATATAATAAATTCCCACCATCTCTTTAATACTTTATCTTGTTAAGTCAGATATTTTATTTATTAAATTTCTTTATAATATCATCATTCAAGATTGCTAGCTGCTTTTACTCTTACAAACACATCTTCATTGATACATCCTCTTCTCAACCTGCAAAGCTTACATTACAAAATCTTCATGCTTTCACACAACATATTCATCCTCGCCTAACTCTAATCCCGCTATAACCAACTCGCTGTCAATATGATGAAAGCTATCCTTAAAGTGGTGGGTCTTCCTAAGGGCACGTATCGTGTCTTCCCGTGCCTGTAAGATGTCATCTAGACGTGAGATCTCAGCCTCCAAACTTTTTATTCGTTGTCTTTGTGTTTCTCCGTTTTTCTGAGAAAAATGAATGAACAGTATGAATCCAGTTTGCCTAAAAATATGTGGCCAATGTTAGGATCTGTGGTCATTAGTGGTCAATGTTAGGATCTGTGGTCAATGTTAGGATCTGTGGCAAATGTTAGGAACTGTGGCCAATGTTAGGATCTGTGGCCAATGTTAGGATCTGTGGCCAATGTTAGGATCTGTGGCCAATGTTAGGATCTGTGACCAATGTTAGGATATGTGGCCAATGTTAGGATCTGTGGCCAATGTTAGGATCTGTGGCCAATGTTAGGATCTGTGGCCAATGTTAGGATCTGTGGCCAATGTTAGAATCTGTGGCCAATGTTAGGATATGTGGTCAAATTTAGGATATGTGACCAATGTTAGGATCTGTGGCTAATTTTAGGATATGTGGTCAAATTTAGGATATGTGGGTAAATTTAGGATATGTGGTCAAATTTAGGATATGTGGTCAAATTTAGGATCTGTGGCCAATGTTAGGATATGTGGCCATTGCTAGGATCTGTGGCTAATATTAGGATAGGTGGCAAATGTTAGGAACTGTGGCCAATGTTAGGATCTGTGGCCAATGTTAGGATCTGTGGCCAATGTTAGGATCTGTGGCCAATGTTAGTATCTGTGACCAATGTTAGGATATGTGGCCAATGTTAGGATCTGTGGCCAATGTTAGGATCTGTGGCCAATGTTAGGATCTGTGGCCAATGTTAGGATCTGTGGTCAATGTTAGGATCTTTGGACAATGTTAGGATCTGTGGCCAATGTTAGGATCTGTGGCCAATGTTAAGATCTGTGGCCAATGTTAGGATCTGTGGCCAATGTTAGGATATGTGGTCAAATTTAGGATATGTGACCAAAGTTAGGATATGTGGTCAAATTTAGGATATGTGGTTAAATTTAGGATATGTGGTCAAATTTAGGATATGTGGTCAAATTTAGGATATGTGGCCAATGTTAGTGTCTGTGGCCAATGTTAGTGTCTGTGGCCAATGTTAGGATCTGTGGTCAATGTTAGGATCTGTGGTCAATGTTAGGATCTGTGGTCAATGTTAGGATCTTTGTTCAATGTTAGGATCTGTGGCCAATGTTTGGATCTGTGGCCAATGTTTGGATCTGTGGTCAATGTTAGGATCTGTGGCTAATGTTAGGATATGTGGCCAATGTTATGATATGTGGCCAATGTTAGGATCTTTAGTCAATATTAGGATCTGTGGCCAATGTTAGGATCTGTGGCCAATGTTAGGATATGTGGCCACTTTTAGGATCTGTGGCCAATGTTAGGATCTGTGGCCAATGTTAGGATCTGTGGCCAATGTTAGGATCTGTGGCCAATGTTAGGATCTGTGGTCAAATTTAGGATAAATGACCAATGTTAGGATCTGTGGCCAATGTTAGGATCTGTGACCAATGTTAGGATCTGTGGCCAATGTTAGGATCTGTGACCAATGTTAGGAGCTGTGGCCAATGTTAGGATATGTGGCCAATGTTAGGATCTGTGACCAATGTTAGGATCTGTGGCCAATCTTAGTGTCAGTGGTCAATGTTATGATCTGTGGCCAATGTTAGGATCTGTGGTCAATGTTATGATCTGTGGTCAATGTTATGATCTGTGGCCAATGTTAGGATCTGTGGCCAATGTTAGGATCTGTGGCCAATGTTAGGATCTGTGGTCAATGTTAGGATATGTGGCCCATGTTAGAGTCAGTGGTCAAAGTTAGGATCTCTGGCCAATGCTAGGATCTGTGGCCAATCTTAGTGTCAGTGGTCAATGTTATGATCTGTGGCCAATGTTAGGATCTGTGGCCAATCTTAGTGTCAGTGGTCAATGTTATGATCTGTGGCCAATCTTAGTGTCAGTGGTCAATGTTATGATCTGTGGCCAATGTTAGGATCTGACTGTTTTGATAAATGTTAACTCTAGTTTAAACAAATGATAGTTAAATAAATTTTAAACAAACTTTGGGGGAAAGAAAAAAGTTGCTGCATTCATTTATAATTGGCTAGTTACACAATGTAAATCTGTTTACATTAGCTACTAGTAATAACTTCCTCAGAGGTGAGTTAAATGTGGGGAATTTTTTTATTACTATCAAACTTCATTGTTTCCAAACATTAACTTTTCCCTATAGAATAGTTGAAACTTTTAATAACTTCAGATATTTCACAAGAAACAAGTGTAATGTTTATAAATAAACTTTGACATTTTACCAAACGAGGATGTAATATCAACTTCTGACAAAGATACCCAACTATAATGGCTAGTTCTAGATCACATTTTTAAAAACCTTGTATTTAGTTATTTCTTATTAATATGTCGTAAATTTTGTTACGATTTTTATAGTTACAAGCAGAAGATACAATTGGGAAATAAAACTCAGCGACAGATCTCAGTCAAGGTTTGAAATGGAAACGTTTACCTCTTTGCTTCTAGCAACAGTCAGTGAAAAGGTTCCAGCACACTTCTTTAAAGTCAATTCTAACTGTTCCAGGGTGGCATCCAGGCAGGAAGTTCCATTTACCTTAAAAGAAATCCACATTGTTTACCACTCCAAACTTTGTCTATTACATTTTAAAAATATTACAAGTACTCAAGTGAATAAAAAAAATGAAGCAATAGTGTAAAGTAATGCTAAATAAGTAGGGTCTAGTTGCAAAGGTTTCTTGTTTGATGAGATGAGGCCAGCTGGTAGTCTGGTAGGGAATTGTTTCATTGAAAAGAAATTATTTAAAAAAGAAGGAAGTAGATGAAAGAGTGATTTTAATGTTCAGATATAATTCTGAACAATGATGTAGAAGGGGTTGGATGGAGCATGGGGAAAGAGGTCCCACACTCAGCTTCACTTTTTATTTAATGGGGAAGGAATTTTTTTTAAATTTAAACATCTTATTTCTAATTGGGAAATGTGAAAATAGTGAATAAAGGGGAAAAGTACAGACTAAAGTCAAAATGATCAACTAATCTTAAGACAGCAATTGATCTTGACATAAAGTTTATGCCACAATTTCCATAGTTTAGTTGTAGAGAGCAAAGAAATTATTCAAACAATGTTTCATCTCCTCACCTCTATAATGAGATCCTCTGGGGCTATGTCACCCAGTGAGCTGTAATTGTGAATATCCCAAGCCACGTTGTGGAATCCTATCAATGCTGCCATTGGCTGTGAATCAGGAGATGTTAAACTCCTAACAGGTGTAAACGCTGAACGAGGGCCTCCTATAGTGGCTGGTTTTTTCTGGAGTGAGATATCCATGACCCTGCTGACTGGAACCACTTTTAGACTCAGAAGTGACATCAGCGACAGCTGAGCCGGAAGTCTGATGTGGACAGGAATCAGGTCAAACTTTTGAACAATCTCAAATAATGAGATTTTCTGCATACTGGAATAAAGTGAAGTATTGCTGCAGGGTCTGTCAGTACCTCCTGGGGCACCACTAGAAAGTCTTGCTGTGCGGTCAGTTTTATTTGAGCTGTTTTGATCACATGGCTCACCACTGACGTTTCCGTACCTGTCAACAACAACAGGCTTACTTATGCGACCATGACCTTTGTAGTCGTGTTTAGTTGTCGGAATACACTGTTTATCATTTAGGCTTAGGGAATGTGTTGTTTTCTTGTAAATTTCCTGTTCAGGGAGATTACGGGCCTGAAACTGATGGGGATATCTTTCAGGATAGTGAATAGTGTTTGTGCTGTTGTTAATATCTTTGGAGTTTTCTTGATTTTCTCGCTGTCTAGAATTCAGACGCCCATGTGAATCTTTAGGACTGCCATGAGCCTGGGCACTGCTGATATTCTGGACACTGCCGAACTTGTGGCAACTCAAAAGGTTGGACTGTCTCCTGTTTAAAGTGTTCCAATTTTGAAAGCCCTGGTACTTGGGAGAAGTAACAAATTTACTGTCTAAGTAATCCTGCCTGTTGCCGTTACTGTCCAACTGGGATGTGGGGTGTGGATGGAAGATCGGCAAGTCCTGCTGGTTCATGTAATCAGATTCACTGTTGGTTGTGTACCCTGAGTCCAGGACACTTGTGCTGGTGGCGGACGTGTGGGCGGAGTCACTGCTGTGATCGGCATGAAGGATTGGTGCCTCCTCCAGGTAATTGCCTCTCAAAGAGTTATCATAGTAACCCCTGACCCCATGAGACAGCCTTTCGCTGGCATGATCTCCATAACTGTTGATGTATGGCTCCGCCCTCACTTGCTCCAAATTGCTGTCTTGCATCCTCCAGTTTCCCTCCCCCACATTCTCAGAATATTTGAGGCCAGGGCCGTCTGCCCTGTACATGAAACCTGTCACTTGACTATTTATTCTCTGAACAAATTCCCTTTGGTCCATGTTATTCCCAGATTGGTTGCTTGGGAATACATTTTTTTCATGAACCCGATTTGAACACTCTGGCAGCTTTCCTCCTTGGTAAGTGTGAGAACCCTCCAGGGTAGTGTGAGAACCCTCCTGGATAGTTTTAGGTTGGGAGTTACTCCTGACAGCCATCCTCGACTTCATGAGCTCCGTCAACTTTTTAACTCTGTCTGAGCCATCGGTGGCCGGGACACTCGGCAAACTCCTCTTTGGTTTCATGGGGGAGTCCTCTCTGTGGATAGATTCACTCCTCTGTAGAACAAAACCATTAGACTTGTGACCATGGCTCGGCTGACTCACTGAGGACATCATTGCAGTGGTCATGTGGTCTGGGAGTGATGTCAACTTTGGTTGGTGAGATTCTGAGCTGAATCTTTCATGATAACACTGGTCAGTGTTTGTTTGATGAGGGTTGCATTGGTCAGCATTGATTTGTTGACTATGTGATCTATAACCATTTTGCAATGGGTGATCAGACCTGCACTCACTGGACTGGTAACTTTTACCAGTGTGAGAATCACTGCTTAAAGAACAGAAATGATGGTTCTCACTCAGTCTTGTTTGGGTTGAAAGATTTTTTTTCTCTCTCTCATTATTGCAGCCTCCACTGTTGTAGGTGTTAGTGTTCAATATAGCAGTTTGTCTGTGAACTGAACCGTTGCTATAAGGATTGTCTCTACATCCGTGTAACCCTTGAGAGTTCTGTTGTCTTTGGTTGACTGATGTCTGGGAACTTTTGTAAGTCATAGATGAGCCTGATTTCATGTCATTTAAAGAGCATGACTTCAGACCAGGGTCAAGTGTAACATTATCTCCCCTGATTGGCTTCACTTTCAACGAATCCATCCTAGCAACGTTTCCTGTCTTTGCAGCTTCATTCATTTCAGAAAGGTCCATACAGCTGTGGTATATGTCATCATACTTCTGATGGTTTGCTCTCTTCTGCAGACGATTGGAGTGATTGAACCCGTAACTACTGGTGCTCTCGTCGAGTGATGAGTCCACCGAACGATCCGTGTTGTGGATGGTCTCTGACGAGTTATTGTTGCGGATATCCCCAAGGTGGCAGTGCTGGGCAAACGTTCCGTTGTGAAGAACGTGTTGTTCTGGGGTGAATATCCCAAGTTCAGGAATGGGAACAAATGTTTTCTTGGACTGCTGTGTTTTGTAAATCTGTTTTTTGTCCTTGTTTTTGTCCAGCTGATACTGGAACATGTTCTGTGTGCTCTGAGGACAAGTAGGGATTCGGATTGATGCCAGATAAAAACAATTATATATATCAAGATGATGAAAGTCTGACCAAATGAACCAAGTCTATCATTTAAATACATTTTAAAAACTTTTAAGTAATATAAAGAATGGAGTGTAAATAAAAATAGTAATAAAATGTTGGTTACTAATTAAATAGCAAAATAGAAATTATGATGTAAATAACAGACCAGTAGTCCAAGACACACAAAAAAACTTTTGCTTTAGAGTGAAAATATTAAACGGGCTTCTGGGTTTTTCACAATATTATTCTCAAGACTTATCAATAAAAAATATTTAATTATTTATTTTTCTTTATTATGTTGAAGTCTTCAACATATCGACCAAAATGCTGTTTGTATTTCTCCATACTTACACTTGTTAGATTTTCTGTCAGTTTCTGAGTGCCTCTGTCTTGTGTGTACAGAAGTGTATCTGACATGTTCAGCTTGGTCTTAAATAGCTAGACATAAATAACAAAAAAGTTTATGAAACTTGGGAGAACTGAGGACATGGGATTAAATGTTATATACAATGTAACAACAACTTAATGCAACGGTGGCCAAACTGCAGCTCATGAGCAGCATGTAGCTCTTTTGTATTCACATTTTGACTCACAAACAGTTAAAAAAAAGATATGTTACAAGGATTATTGAAAGATTTTCAAGCCAGGTTTAATGACCCATGTTTCAATAAGGCTCTCAAAATTTTTTAATATTTTAAAATGGCTCTTAGTTACAACAGGTCTGGCCACCCCTGGTCTCATAAAACATTTAGATAGACAAAGGGATAAAAACACTTTTCTTGTTACATTCGCAAGAACAAAGACAAAATAAATCCTTCTTTTTCCAATCTGGCATTCCGCCGTGGAATGGTTTGCCTGAACAAGCCAGTATAAAATCAGCACACAATCAACACTCAAAATCCTATAACAATACAAGACTAGACATAAACCATAGATAAGAGTAAGATGCAATAATTTAATTATTATATTAATTTAGGGCTGCGGAAATTATTGATTAATTTCGCAATACATCGCTAAAAAAAATTTATTGATTAAAATTATTTTTATTTATAAAATAGAGTTAATCTCAATTTATTAATCAATAACTAATTATTAATAGTTGATAAAAGTTTATTTTTTTACGTACAAACGTCTCCATTTAAAAAAAAAAAGATTTGTAAAGTGTAAACTTTAAAATTGAGGGGGCGCGCGGTGGTCTAAGTTGTAGCGAGCTGGACTACCAAACCGCTGTGAGAACCCGTATCGCGAGTTCGAACCGCGGATCAGGCAAGGCCCCCATGGCATTGTGCTAACCACACAATCCCATGCTCGTTAGTGGTCAATGAAACTTGTGAACGCAACTTCACTTGCTCCCATGGACCTTCATGGTCTGTAAGGGATATTTATTTTATTTATTTTAAACTTTGAAATTAGCTGTTTTATATGGAAAATGATATAGATTCTACAACAAATTTAACATTGTTTTTACTTAATTATAGATATCAAAATTTAAATTCATTGACATTATATTGAACTTCTTATATTTAAATTTATCTCTTAACAATATTTTTTATTACATACTTAAGTTATGGGCATTTTCAAAAATGCCCTAAAAGGGCACAAAATGTGAAGGAAAACCACATAGTGAAAAAAGAGATTATGAGGTCATAAAACAAAATTCATAACTTTTGAACCACTTCGGATAAAAAGATGATCTTTATTTTTTTGTTAGTCATCAAGCAATTTCTATAAAGCTGCATAACTTATATTTTAAAAATTTATTTGAAATTTTCATGTGCAGGACTAGACTTTAATGCGTTATTTAACTTATTTTTTGTTGCTAACTATGTTTAAAAAATTTAATGGTTTTTAAAATATTTTATATAGTTAAATATTAAGTTAAGTTAATATTTTGTTACTTCCCTTGAACTTTTCAGTTTAAAGACATCATACATCTTTGTTAAAAGCTTTAATCAAAATTATCCATCAATTAATCAGTAATTTTTCAAAAGGTTAACAATTAAATTTAAATTATTCGATAACAGCCCTATATTAAATAGATTATGTAATCGGTATATTTCAAAAGTCTATAACGTATATGATGAGATTAAAATAAGAACATGACAAATTTATTTTCACAAACCTTTTTGGAACCTTGTGATGGTTTCTTGATCAGCAGGATGCATTTTTCTTTAGCCAGATATTGACAAAATGCTTTTAGGATGATATCATTTCCCTTTAAAAATGCGACCACTGGGGACAAAATAAGAAAATGTTTATATAAAAGACAGTTACTTTTTCTCTATAGCGATGGGAACAGAAATATTTTAATATTGAAAAACTATTACTACATCCAACTACTATACTTTAAAGTTTAAAGTAAACTATTTTATAAACAACAGTTCTGATAGATGCAGAAAAAAGTTACTTCCAGTAAAATAATTCATTATAAATAGTTAAATCTTAGAAGGGAACATAAATGTTTGTGTATATTGTATTTTATTTAAAAGCTTTATCCAATTCTATATGATATAAACATCAAAGATAAATGGTTTTATGAATTGATGTATTAAATATCAAAGCAATCAATGGTGGAAGGTGTAGTGAATTAAATATCAAAGCTTACAATGGTGGAAGGTGTAGTGAATTAAATATCAAAGC
>MUZC01000247.1:41373-64078 GCA_002072015.1 Radix auricularia
CACTCAATGGGAGACGGGGAGCCAAATGTATTTTTTTCTAAAATACAAAGTTAATCACAAATTCTTCAACATCCTGTGCAGGTAAAAGCATGCATATTTGGGATGGTAGCAGGCAAACTTATCACTCAATTGCAGTTTTTTCACCTTATATTAGCTAAATTACAAATAAACAAAAACTTTGGATACTCTGTAAATGCATTTTTTTTAAAAACTCGGAAGATACAAATTTGAAGACCTATGTTAAAATTCGTTTGGTCAATAAAATAATATTTTTTCAATCTTTTGTGACCCTTGGCCCCTAATCTCTTTTTCGTTAACGTTTAAAACATTTTACCATTCGTTACCACTCTATTTTTTAAATCAAATTTGGACTAACAAACATATTCATCATGATCCAAATGGAAATAAGCTGTTGTTTTGAACTATACAATTTGCAACCATAGGGCCACGGACCCAAATTTTAGTTTTTAAAAATAAGTTTTAATTTTTAATAGCAAAAACACATTTTAGGACTGGAGACCGGTTTGTTATTTTCAACGTTAATGAAACAACATATCTTTTTAAAGATTAACGTAGCTTATGTGTTAAGTATTGTCATGTATGTGGTTGTTATGATATACATGTTTATATTCAATATGATGAAAAGCGCCGTGAGCCCAGTTCCTTACAGGGATACAGCGCTATATAAAAAATCCTATTATTATTATTATTATTATTAATTTAAAAATTGTCTATTGAGTTAATGGATAAATTATTGAACAAAAGAGATTTTTAAAATAATACAATTTCCAATGGGGTTATGAACTTTTAACGTCTGTTCCAAGACGGTTTAGTTAATATATTTAGCATATCCATCACGATTTAGATTGAAATCAAAGGGATATTGAATTAGTGTTTACCGGTTCTAAGCGCTAACTGAAATCTTAAAATACCGCTGCAAAGCGCGGGTAATTAGCTAGTATCTAATATATAAAGCTAAAAGTTTGTTTGTTTGTTTGTTACCAATACAAATCCACACCGTTGGACCCAGGGTGGTGAAATTTTGCAGGGGACCCCTATTTGACCTGGAATAGGTCATAGGCTATGTTTTAACCCAAGGTGACCACCCCTAGGGTAAGGGGGCCCATTTTTTGCTTTTTTCCTTATATGAGCTATATAAAAAATGAAAATCACGTCAAGAATATTTGTGTCAAAATAGTGCGCACTGTGCAAGAGTCTAATATTAACATTCCCTAAGCGGGGAAAACCCCATTAGTATTAGACTATAATATTTCCATTGTAGGTTAAAGCATAAAACTTTGGGTAGTTGTTAAGTATACTTAAATATTAACGGTGTGGATTTTTATTGGTAATAAACAAACACACAAACTTTCAGCTTTATATATTAGTTATATAAAAACTAAAAATCACTAAATATCCTATTTTACTGATAGATAGAAGCATGAAACTTTGGCAAGTTGTTAAGTATTTTGCGATAAACATTTTTAACTTCCCACTCATGGGAAGCCGGGGGCCCAAATGTTGTGTTTTTTAGCGCATTTTCGAGAAGTCGAATGCGCTATTGCACCCGTTTTGTCCGTCCGTCTGTCATCACTGATACATAATACGAAAATGCGCTAACACGTCCTGAGTTCCAAAAGGGACCAGGCTTAACATGATTTTTTAAACTTATATACGCTATATAAATACTGAAAATCAACCATTCTTCTATTTCCCGTGTAGTTAGAAGAATGAAACTTTGGGAAGTTGTTAAGTACACTCTCCTAACGCTAATTTGCGAAAAAGAATTTTAGAATCCCCTTTCTTGGGGGCCGGGGGCCCAAATGTAGTTTTTTCTTATATTAAAAACCGTATTATCTCTAATTCTCAAATTTACCATATAAGTACAGACATGAAACTTTTGGAAGTTTTTAATCTCTCTCTCTCCCAATAAAAAGGAGAATAAGTCTCTTAAAATTCTCACTCATCCCGGGGCTGCTGTGCCAATATATTTTTTTCTTAAATAAGCTGTATTTCACATCTCCAATGGTAACAGGTGAAACATATTTAAATTATCTCTCTAAGGGGGCCGGGGCCCAATGTAGTTTTCTTATATATATGAGCGATATGAAAAGTGAAAATTACTAATTCTCCTACTTCCCGTTTAGGTAGAAGAATGATATTTTGGGAAGTTGAGCAATACATATCCGCAATGGTAAGAGGAGTGAAAAGAAGTGACTCCCCTGGGGGCAGGGCCCAAATGTATTTGTTCTGATATAAAAACAGACTCATCACGTATTCTCTAATTTTAGGTGACGGTAGAAGCATAAAAGTTTGGAAATTTGTTGAGGAGGCACTCACGACGAAAATTAACAAATAAAAATGTTAAAACTCCTGCTCATGGGGGGGGGGGGTGGATGCCCAAATACGTTTTTTCCTTACATGGGCTTTAGGTAGAAGCATGAAATTTTTGGAAATTCTTGAGTACACTTCTGCGATTGTAACAGGCGAAAACAATATTTATAACACTTCTAAATATAGTGTTTTTTTAAATTAATATAAGCTATATACACATTGAAAATATTTAATTCTACTATTTGAAATTATGGGAATTCGGAAAGTTGTTAATTACACTACCACGATGGTGCTGTCTTAACTGGTGTGCCAGAGTCTTTGGATTGCTGTTATAGAATTGAAGACACTATGCTTTTCGGATAGGCAATTGTATTTGACCTGCATCAAAATAAATGTTTCCTTTTACTTCATGTCAATAAACAGTATGTAGGCCTACGCTTCTACAGAAAACCTCATTTAAAACCCGTGCGAAGCCGGGTACTTGCCTCTAGTGTTTTATAACTCTGAGTTGAAAAATTTGTAATCCAAAAGTATTAAAGATCTTGTAGGCTCATACCATCTCTCTCGTAATCATAATTTGAACATATAAAATGAAGGCATCGGTAGAAAAAGCTTGTCATTGTTGTTCCTGGTTAAATCCTCGTAAGATTCACCGACTTATGCGTGCATGGAAATGAGCAAAGGTATTTGTGTAGCTTGTGTAAGGAAACAAAACAAATGGGTCAAAACACAAAGCGGGAATATGTTTGATCTATTTTTAGCTACGTCATGAACATCAATAAACATTTCGTTTCTAAACGGTCAAAGTGTACATTTGATATGTTGCATCAATCGGTCAAAGCGTATATTTGTATGTTGTATCAATCGGTAAAAGTGTACATTTGTAATGTTTATTAATTGGTAAAAGTGTACATTTGTATGTTGTAACAATCGGTAAAAGTGTACAAATTTGTATATTTTAACAATCGGTAAAAGTGTACATTTGTATGTTGTATCAATCGGTAAAAGTGTACATTTGTATGTTGTATCAATAGGTAAAAGTGTACATTTGATATGTTGTATCAATCGGTCAAAGCGTACATTTGTATGTTGTATCAATAGGTAAAAGTGTACATTTGATATGTTGTATCAATCGGTAAAAGTGTACATTTGTATGTTGTAACAATCGGTAAAAGTGTACATTTGTATGTTGTAACAATCGGTAAAAGTGTACATTTGTATGTTGTAACAATCGGTAAAAGTGTATGTTGTAGCAATCGGTAAAAGTGTACATTTGTATGTTGTAACAATCGGTAAAAGTGTACATTTGTATGTTGTAACAATCGGTAAAAGTGTACATTTGTATGTTGTATCAATCTGTAAAAGTGTACATTTGTATGTTGTAACAATCGATGATGTATCCACATGTGAAAGGCTTGTTGTTTTTTTCTCTTCTACTTGTTAACATGAGTCTACATAGTTACTAGGTGAGATATATCTATATGTGTCTGTCCACAAACCACCACACAATACACAACATTATTATTAGACTACTAACTTCCTTCTTCTCGTTATAACTGATTCACAAAAATAATCCTTCCCATATCGGATTAATCAAACTACTGTCAAAGATTAATTTAAACTATAAAAATAAGAAACCATTTGCATCAATACTTTTGAAAATGAAAACAAAACATATTTTTCATGAAACGTCTGTTCTATATGAACAATCTCGCCCACATATACATGTATGTTATTCAGATTATTTATTAAAATAGGAGAAGACTGAAAAAAAAAGATCCAAGAAATCGACAATCGTTTAAGCTGGAAGCTTACATTATAACTTTCTTTTAATAATAGACGTTTCATAAATATTATCTCTCCACCCCAGCCCCCGCTCCTAGATATCCTGTGAAGATTGCGTTAGGTATTAAACGTTTTCTGGTCGCCTTGAGGACGGAAATAGCCGTCGATGATTGGACCCGTTTTGGAAGCATGCAATTGGATTCCGACCCACGCCGATGGGCAACCGCGTATTTGATTATCTTGCACGCCCTGACGTTAAATCTTCGTAGATGTGGAAGCCTGGTCTATATTTAGAAGAGGAAATCTCAGCTGCATGGGGGCGAAGGATTTATTTGTAATGATTGAATCGGCGATTTGTACACACAGGGAAATACGACAGACGTCAACGATCACCGTAATACAGACTTGTCTATAATTCAAATCTCACACAAAAGCAAAAAAATTTGTTAATTTTAAAAAAATAGACATTTGACTGACGCCACGCAGCAGTTTAGAATTACCGCGTAGAATTTTTAAAGAATATATTTATTGCAACAAAAACAATAGATGCTGCGCAACTTTGCACACGACATTTTTCTCTTTGCACACGACATTTTTCTCTTTGCACACGGACCTACGAACCTTAGAGAGGACAAAGTTAAACAGGGTGGGGCTATTTTAATGTGTATTTTCTACAGCTAAAGCTAATGGTATCAGGTAATTGTAAGGAACAAGGCAATGTTGAACATTTCCTATTTTGGCCATTAAGAAAATAAAAGTCAATAAATTTGAGGAGAATGACACGTTGATGATTGGTGGTAAAGCCATTTTTGTAAATAATTAATCTTAAGCTTCTCATTTTCGTCAAATCCACTATTTTATTTGAATCCATCCTGGGAAACTGTTCTTCTATTGACGTCAACTTCTTCTACAAACCTTCAGATATCTTTTCAAGATGATCAATCAAACAAGTACGGAAGTCGGTGATTCTCATGTGGTGTTTTTTGTACCTTCTTCTTACACAACCTTTTTTAGCTTGTAAAATTTTCGTGTTTGCGTGTGCATGGTGTATATGTGTGTGTGTGCATGGTGTGCTGGTGTGTGCATGGTGTGTGTATGTGTGTGTGTGTTCATGGTGTGTGTGTGCATGGTGTGTGTGTGCATGGTGTGTGTGTATGTGTGGTGTGTGTATGGTGTGTGTGTGGTGTGTGTGTGTGTGGTGTGTGTGTGTGTTGTGTGTGTGTGTGATGTGTGTGTGTGTGTGTGTGTGTGTGTGTGTATGTGTGTGTGTGTGTGTGTGTGCGTGTGTGCGTGCGTGCGTGCGCGCGCTGCTGGTGCTGGTACTGTTAGCGTTAAATCTTGACATGTCATTTTGACGCGTTTTTTGCATTACTCGATTGAGCTGATACAGTATAGACACCTGTATTTATGGGTTAAATACAATAATCCAAAACTTCTTTTAATTGGCACATTTAGCGATCAAGCTTATTGCTTCTTATAGCAAATAATGTTTACACTGTTTACTCAACAAAATTGTCGTCTAGGTAACAAAGGTAGACAATAATTACAATTTTTTTTTATAAAAAAATATGTTTTTCTATCAAGAGTGAGACATACCAATTACATTTTAAAAAATTGGGAAATAAAAAAGATGGTAAATAAAGTTGGGAAAATTTTTTTTTTTAATCACGCTTTTATTCCAATACACTAAAAATAAAAAAAATAAAATAAAAATTATAGGCACACAATTTCTCACGTCCACGAAAATAAACGCAAATAATAAAAATATTACAAACCGTCAGGAAAATGGACCAATTCAATTCTAGCACAACAAATGGAAGATTAATGTCATGATTACAACGGAATCATATTGCCCGGCGGCATGAAATAAAACTACAACAAAAGAAAGTTAAGGGTGAGAGGAACAATGTTGTAAGGCCATTTGTTTCCTTGAGTTAGTTGGATCTAATAGTGCACGCGTTCTAATGGGAACAACTCATTGTGTTGATGATTTTTTTTAAACAAGCGTAGAAGTAAAACGCAAATCTTTGTAGAAAAGGCGTGTCTGTTATTATATATAAGATAAGATAAAGTAGAAACGTGCCCCATGTTACGTGCTGTCATGATTGTTTGCCCAAGGCCACCAAAAGTTATCGTTCTCGACAACTCTCGCTTCCCGTCATAGATGTCCCCCCACCCACTGTCTTAAATGTCACCCCCACCCACCGACCCGACTACTTCTGACATTTCTGACATATCATTTAGTGGCCTAATTTGGAGTTTTCCTGCTCTAGTCTGTCAAACTTTCTTCATATTAAAATTTTTTTTTTTTTGGTAATGTTCCTTAACTATTAACGCTTGAAGCTTTTGTACATTAATTAAAAAGGAGGGAAAAAAAGCTAAATCTACGATTATTTAATGGAATCTACAACTTCGTCATTGTTTTAAAAATAGTCAATGCGGCAACGGCTATATTTCATAAGCAAGTAGTTCGTGAGCCTCGCATAAACGATGACCATGACATTATAGTCAATACTGAAAATTGGACTTACATCGTACCTAATTTAGCTACTGACATGCGCAGTAAACTTCTCATCTCTCAGTCTTGATATCGTCTTATTGATGACTCCCCAGGCCCAGGCCCAGGCACGTTAAATCTGTTGCTTTAAACTCTGCCAATCAGAACATAGACCTAATTTATAAATATCGCTTCCATCGCACTGCAGATAGTTTTTTTAAAATGAATTTTCTTAACACGTATGGTGACTTTTTCCACAGTCGGATTATAATTAAGATACTTCTACTGCTAATAATTAATTTCGAGCACTTTTATCATTTTAAAATATGTGTAGAATTGCCACTATATTAAGTTCGTTTATGATGATTTCTCTAATCAACTTTGCTTCCATTCGATCTTAAAAACCAATCAAAATGTTTCCATTCACAGCTGTGATAAGTCTAATATAACATCACTATAACAAGGTAGCAATTTTTTAACATATCTTATGGTAATTTTTTTAAATTAAATTTTTACAAAATTGAAAACTGCATAGCCGAGCCTTATTTAGATTTAAATGATAAATCTGTGATAAGTCTAATATAACATCACTATAACAAGGTAGCAATTTTTTAACAGATCTTATGGTACATTTTTTAATTAAATTTTTACAAAATTGAAAACTGCATAGCCGAGCCTTATTTACATTTAAATGATAAAGTTGTGAAATTCCAAAAGTTCAAATTTAAAAAAAAATAAAAAATTCTTAAGGTTTAAAAAGAATCTCTGATACAATGAGGGGGGAAATGAACAGAACCATTTCCTGTTAGATTTAATTGATACCTGGGAAAGATTTTTTCATCTGATGGCTTCCAGAAACGCGAAGGCCGATATGGTTCGGATTTATAAAAAAAAGTGATCGACTTATCTGGTCGGTTTATCATTTCAGCTGTTCGTGCAATCATTGTGTTCGTGCAATCATTGTGTTCGTGCAATCCTTGTGTTCGTGCAATCATTGTGTTCGTGCAATCATTGTGTTCGTGCAATCATTGTGTTCGTGCAATCATTGTGTTCGTGCAATCATTGTGTTCGTTGATATCGTTTTATGGATCATTTTCTATTTTCATTGCTTTTCCCTTAAATAATTTTTTTAAGGTACAGTTCATCTAATTTCACTAGGCCGGGTTTTTGTTTTGTTTTACAAAGTAAGTTTTAGGCTTTGACAATTTTGTGTTTGTAATCTCTATTATTGATCTTGTTTGTTGTTGTTGTTTTTGTTTTTTTTTAGAAGTTTATGCAACTCAGTTAAAAGAATAAAAATTATTATTATTTTGTTATTGTGTGTTTGTTGGAAATGTAACATTCTTCAGTGTGTACAAATTAAAAGATTAACTTGAAAAACACTATGATTTAATTTGAGGATATTATTTCATAGATTTAATTAAAGACTGAAAAATAATTGTTTGATAGTGTGTTATTTATCAATGGAGATTGAAGCGACAATCAACTTCATAATCAGCGATTACTCTGTGGGACAAAGCTCTGCCTACTAACCTCCCTTTTAATTATATAATTTTTAAAAATGGAAATTTTAAATATTTTAACGTAACAAATTTATTTGAACAAACATTTACAACGCACCAATGATGACCGAGTTAAATACAGTAACACATACAGTAAATCTATCCGCCTTAGTAACTCCAGATGTCACGTAATATGATCGCAGATGCTTTGTTGTGTTCAACTTACAGTACTATTTGGAGTTAGGTTGTACAGGACACTGATGCTGTTCCTTGGTGGCTTTGGTGTCTGGTGGTGCACAATTAGAGGGGTGTTTTTAGCCTGAGGACAGCATACATGCTTTAAAATGATTCTTGATGGACGTGTGAATTCTGTGCGAAGCTGACCAAGCGGGCAAGGGGAGGGAGCGGGCGGCACGGCATAAGTTCAGACAATAACAGCTCTGGAGCCACAATGTCAAATAGTATTTTTAAAAACTAGGGCTGGTACTGATTTCTTTTTTTACAAAAATTGTTAGTTTAATCGTTAAAATTAATCGATTAATTTCGATTAATTATGTTTTAAAGCATGTATAGATCTCGTTAAGTTGCGAGTCATTATTCCGCGAAATCGGTAAAGTCGCGGTATTCCATGACTCCCAAATTTTGTGAAGTAACACACAAATTTCGTTTTGCTATGCAAGAAAAAAGGAAGAGAAACCTTTTTTGTTTACGTATGCAAGTCTAAATAAATAATAATAATAACAGGAGGAAAAAGTATGTATGTAATAAAAATATAAATTATTAATAAATTCAAAAAATAATTTTAGAAACATTTGCTTAAATTTTAATTGAGTTTTAATCGATCAAATTAATTTTATTCCATTAAAATTTTACGAGTAATCGATTACTTAATCGTTATTTTTTCTTAAAAGAAGATAATAAGGAAATCTGGAAGCGCAGGCAGGTGCATAGTAGAAATGTCACGAGGTACATTATACCGATTTTCTTTTCTGGGTGAGGCGGGTGGGGGTGGTGAGGTTGAATCGATAGTGTGTTGGTCAGTTTTAACAACGACACCACCCTCCCGACAAGTGTTCCATAATCCACCGTTGTGCTGACACACCCCTAACTCCGTCTGTAAGACATGACGGATCTATTCCGCGAGCTACGCCAGGATCAACATTTTGCCTACATTTCCTTAGGGGCCGTCCATGAATGACGTCAAGCAACTAGTGGGTAGGGGGTCACGTATTAGTGACGAAGTGTGACGAGGAAAAGGAAAGGGGGGGGGGGGGTAAAAAATTGGCAAAAATCGCGTGACGTCATTTATGGACGGCCCCTTAGAACATTTACAGTTTCACAGGCCCGTGCTTCTCAAACTTTTTCGTCTGATGGGCCAGCGTGAATTTGTATCATTGGTACACGGACCGGTGCACTAGTTTGCATATTCTGACGTGATAGCATAATGAGTCAGTCCTACATGACCTAAAGCCCCTGAATGCTAATCATGAATTTGGCTTGTCTTATGTTACATGCCGTTGGACCATTTGAAAACCTTGATTGGTTAATGCTCATTAACCATCGTCTTCATCTTGTATAAAGCTGTGATGATGATGACAGCCATTGTTAAAGTTTCAACTGTTTTTTAAAATGAAAGCACCTTAATAAATTTATATCTCTACATTAGTCTACTTTTTATTAAAGAGAATATAAAAAGCCATTTTTATTTATTTAAACAAATAATATAGTAACTACAGTAAGTACGTGTATACGTTTAAGCTCAAAGTTTTCCTTAAACTAATGACTCTGGTGAGACTGTTTATCCGCTGTAGGTTTATCAAGTCTTGGCTCTATTGAAGAAAACGCTACACGCATGGAGAACTAACATCCATACTGTTCTTGCACTTTGTCCTACTAATGCTCATTGTTTTTAAAAAAAACGTCTCACATAGGTAAGATGATAGAAATGAAAAAAAAGGGCCCAGGGAGTAATTTCTGCAAGTTCAGGGTATTCTGCCCCGTCGTGAATCCAAAGGATTCAAGAGAGGTCATAGTTCGGAAATTCATTTTTAAAGCTTCATTACGCAGCTAACTCCAGCAATTTATCTTCCAGTAACAGACAAGTCAAACGTCAATGCAATAAATGGATCGCGTATCCACGCATTACCTTTCCATTGGGGCATCTTCTGTTTGAAAGTAGAACTTAAATCGGTTAATTTTGTCAAGTGCTCAATGATGACTTTCTGTACAGATGGAACATGAAACTATTCATCTGCACTTTTGATAGTTGTTGCCAAATTGTGAAACATATCGAAACAAGCTGCTTCTTCCATGCTTCTAGATTGCGTTTCTGTCCATCAATGTCCATCACTCTCGTTTTGAGCTCAATAACAATTGCAAAGAACTCAGCCAACTTCGCTATTCAATTCGCATTTTGAAATAGTTGAAACCAATCTGATCCAGCTCTCGTCACAATTGTAATGAAGTAGAAAAATAATCTTCCTTCGAGTTATCCTTATATTTGTATCGCACATTTACAATCAGATTGTCAATTGACTGACGGGCATCCCACAAGAGAGCCGGTGGTGAGATCACAGCCGCTTTGTCTGCGAACCACTACTTTGAGAAGCACTGTCATAGACGGCGCTCCTTATTCTAGTCCGATATAACAAAAACAATTTTGACACAAACAGAACTATTGGCAGAGCAACCAGAATACAATATCGATTAGAATTTAGATTATGACATGTAATTACTTTTTTTTTGTTTGTTGGCTGCACCAAACAGCTTTGGTTCAATTACGACTGTCACATTGTAGGCCAACTGTTAACAACTACGACTGTCACAATTTAGGCCAGCTGTTAACAACGACTGTCACAATTTAGGCCAGCTGTTAACAACGACTGTCAAAATGTAGGCCAGCTGTTAACAACTACGACTGTCACAAGGTATGCCAGCATTAAAAAAAATACGACTATCACAATGTAGTTCAGCTGTCACACAACTAAGACTGTCACAATGTAGGCCAGCTGTTAACAACTACGACTGTTACAAGGTAGGCCAGCATTCACAAAACTACGACTGTCACAATGTAGTTCAGCTGTCACACAACTAAGACTGTCACAATGTAGGCCATCTGTCACACAACTACGTCTGTCACAATATTTGCCATCTGTCACACAAATACGACTGTGACAATGTAGGCCAGCTGTCACACAACTATGACTGTCACAATGTAGGCCAGCTGTTAAAAAAAACGATTGTCACAATGTAGGCCAGCTGTTAACAACTACGACTGTCACAATGTAGGTCAGTTGTCACTAAACTACGACTGTCACAATGTAGGTCAGTTGTCACTAAACTACGACTGTCACAATGTAGGTCAGCTGTCACACAACTATGACGGTCACAATGTTGGCCATCTCTTACAAAACTACAACTGTCAATATGTAGGCCATCTCTTAAAACAACTAAGTATGTCACAATGTTGGCCATCTCTTAAAACAACTAAGTCTGTCACAATGTTGGCCATCTGTCACACAACTACGTCTGTCACAATGTAGGCCAACTGTCACACAACTACAACTGTCTCAATGTTGGCCATCTGTCACACAACTACGACTGTCAGAATGTTGGCCATCTCTTACACAACTAAAACTGTCACAATGTTGAACATCTGTCACACAACTACGTCCGTCACAATGTTGGCCATCACTTACTTAACTATGTCTGTCACAATGGTAGGACAACTGTCACACAACAGACCACATTGTAACAAGTCAACACTGAATCAAGGTCACAAAAACTTAAACAACGGATCTTATAATGTCACTCTCAGTCGAAAACAGACCGCTAAACAGATCGTTAGACAGACCGCTAGACAGATCGTTAGACAGATAGCTAGACAAATCGTTAGACAGATAGCTAGACAGATAGCTAGACAGATCGCTAGATAGATAGCTAGACAGATAGCTAGACAGATTGTTTGACAGATCGTTAGACAGATCGTTAGACAGATCGCTAGACAGATCGTTAGGCAAATCGTTAGACAGACGTTAGAAAGATTGCTAGACAGTTTGCTTTACAGATCTTTTAGACAGACCGCTAGACAGATCGCTAGACAGATCTTTTAGACAGACCGCTAGACAGATCTTTTAGACAGACCGCTAGACAGATAGCTAGACAGATCTTTTAGGCAGACTGCTAGACAGATCTTTTAGACAGACCGCTAGACAGATCTTTTAGACGGACCGCTAGACAGATCTTTTAGACAGACCGCTAGACAGATCTTTTAGACAGACCGCTAGACAGACCGCTAGACAGATCTTTTAGACAGACCGCTAGACAGACCGCTAGACAGATCGCTAGACAGATCTTTTAGACAGACCGCTAGACAGATCGTTCAGACAGACCGCTAGACAGATCTTTTAGACAGACCGCTAGACAGATCTTTTAGAAAGACCGCTAGTCAGACCGCTAGACAGATCGCTAGACAGATCTTTTAGACAGACCGCTAGACAGATCGCTAGACAGATCTTTTAGACAGACCGCTAGACAGACCGCTAGACAGATCGCTAGACAGAATGCTTTTTCTTTTACCATCGTGCTACAATCCACATAAACGATACAATACATAAGTGTCATTGTCCCCGGCAGTCGTGGTTGAATGAGTTGTTTTTAAATCCATTATATCAACTTGAGTCTTCTGCTGCCTTGCTTGCTTGCCGAAAAAAAAAATTGGATCAATTTTTAACCCACTCCCTCCCTCGTGAGATAGCGAGGTGAAACTTTTCAGGCAGACACGAGCCGATGCTAAAAATAATGTATCAAAATTTCAGATTGATTGAATGTACTGTAATTAAATTAATGAATTTTTAGATTATCTCTATTTATTTATGTGTAGCATATTAACTTTTGTGCTAGAATTTCGCGGTGCGTATTATATTGAACGACATTTTTGTATACTTTCCTGTTGCGCTGTGCGGTGCGTATTGTATTGACGTTACTTTTGTAAAATAAATTCCCGATCTGTAAATGTAAATGCTATTAATTGCTAATCTGTCTCGCGGTGCGCACTTTTCTCGTGTTCAAATCGAGCTGAAATTTAGCAGGCAGACTGCAGAAGTTTCTTTTTCTTTTTTTTTTTTTTAAAATCTAAACTCATATATAAATACATATTTGAGACATAACTAAAATAATAATTTTTGATTGTCGATCGTTGTGTATTATAATGTACATTCTTCTACATAAAAGAATTATGAAAAAAAAACGTGGTTTTTAAGTTTTTTGTTTTTTTTTTTTAATTTCTTTTTGTTCCGGTATTCGTTTTGTCCTCATCAATAAACATCGAGAAGGTAAAACCAGTATCCAATAAATACTGAGTACGAGTATTACCCATATACGGCTTAGCCTTAATCCCGTGCTGACCCGGCGAGTGACTCACGAATTTCATAACCAACTTATATGAGATCTAGTTGGATTATTGAACGCACTGAATTTCGAACATCAACAACAGCATACAATTTAATAAGAGGATAACAGTATATAAAAAAAATAACAATTGTTAAGCCCGGTGTCTTAAGTATTTCAATAAGTGAAAGGCGTCGTCAAAAACATTACGTCATTGTGTAGCCAGCTAGTAACACAATACGGGGTGCTTTATTTGAAGTGTATCTTGTACCAATATTAACTTAAAATAATTGGCTACTCAGAAAAGGAAATCTTGTTTTTAAAAAGTGTGTGCTTGGAAAGGGGGGGAGGTCTTGCATGTTGCATGTCACGATATTAAAACTAGGACGCAATAATCTTCTGTATAAAAGGAGCGTCTGTAACAGATAAGAGTGCAAGTGCGCGCTTACTCCTAGTCATATTTAGATATTTTGATATTTAGACATTTTGACAATCAAAAATTTTTTCCGCCCGTTCGCAAGGTCTTGCCAAAGACGTCGGGATGAATCTTGTTAGAATTTTTTTGCACATATGTTATCATACATTGCAACCGCTCCGAGATATCTTTCGCTTTCTAAATTCTAGAACTGAACTACTCCAAACCAAAGACAAAACAAAACGTAACGTAACGATACAAATCATAGTGAACAATGGGAGCGAACTCTGCGTGGATTGAAAATAATCCATTGAAAAGCTGTGATTCACGCAATGCAGATAGTGCGGACCCACTAACACCACTGATGGTGCTGATAGAAATCATTGGCCACGAACTAACAGCAATACAGTGTTCCAGGTGTGATCGCATGAAAGATAACATCCACACTGCTGGTAACTGAAATATACGTCGTTACCCGCCCTGCTCCTAAAAAACAAGCAATTTTTTTCTGCTTAATACTACGGTATATCCTTCCTCTCGATGCTCTCTCAGACTCTAACACATCTCTCAGACTCTAACACATCTCTCAGAATCTAACACATCTCTTAGACTCTAACACATCTCTCAGACTCTAACACATCTCTCAGACTCTAACACATCTCTCAGAATCTAACACATCTCTAAGACTCTAACACATCTCTCAGACTCTAACACATCTCTCAGACTCTAACACATCTCTCAGAATCTAACACATCTCTTAGACTCTAACACATCTCTCAGACACTAACGAATCTTTCAGAATCTAACACATCTCTCAGACTCTAATTCATCTCTCAGACTCTAATTCATCTCTCAGACTCTAATTCATCTCTCAGACTCTAACAATTCTCTCAGACTCTAACACATCTCTCAGACTCTAACACATCTTTCAGAATCTAACACATCTCTCAGACTCTAACACATCTCTCAGACTCTAACACATCTCTCAGACTCTAACACATCTCTCAGGCTCTAACACCTCTCAGATTCTAGCTCATATCTCAGGCTCTAACTCATCTCTCAGACTCTACCACATCTCTCAGACTCTAACACATCTCTCAAACTCTAATTCATCTTTCAGACTCTAACACTTCTCTCAGACTCTAACACATCTCTTAGACTCTAATTCATCTCTCAGACTCTAATTCATCTCTCAGACTTTAACACATCTCTCAGACTCGAACACATCTTTCAGACTCTAACACATCTCTTAGACTCTAACGCATCTCTCAGACTCTAACACATCTCTCAGACTCTAACATATCTCTCAGAATCTAACACATCTCTCAGAATCTAACACTTCTCTGAGACTTTAACACATCTCTCAGACTCTAACACATCTCTCAGACTCTAACACATCTTTCAGAATCTAACACATCTCTCAGACTTTAACATATCTCTCAGACTCTAATACATCTCTCAGACTCTAACACATCTCTCAGACTCTAGTTCATCTCTCAGAATCTAACACATCTCTCAGACTCTAATTCATCTCTCAGACTCTAACACATCTCTTAGACTCTAACACATCTCTCAGACTCTAACACATCTCTCAGACTCTAACACATCTCTCAGACTCTAACACATCTCTTAGACTCTAACACATCTCTCAGTCTCTAACACCTCTCAGATTCTAGCTCATATCTCAGGCTCTAACTCATCTCTCAGACTCTAACACATCTCTCAGACTCTAACACATCTCTCAGACTCTAGTTCATCTATCAGACTCTATTTCATCTCACAGATTCTAGTTCATTACACAAAATCTAACTCATCTCTTAGAATCTAACCCAATCTAACCCTGATTAGAATCTAATATCTCGTCTCTAGCATATCTCTGAGACTAGTTAAACATTCAGCCATTCACTCTCTGACTCTCCATAACCACCTCTCTGATGTGTGCTAAGGCAAGTCTCACAATGTACGTTCAATGTCTCTTTTAAAAATCCTTGATATCTCGGTGATTGGGTGCGAAGTAAGATGCCCGTAAAATGATCTGATTAAAAAAAATTAAAAAATCGTATTCTTCTGAAACTTTCGCACTTTTGCTGCATATTACGCATTTTTTAAAAAAAATTGTATTAAGACACCACTCTACAGTTTCATTGTTATAAAGAAATAAATACGATCAGCTTATTGATAAGTAAAATAAATTCCTTAAAAATAAAACCTAGTGTTTTTTTTAAAATTTATTTCTTAACTACAAAACTCATTTAAGTTGATAAAAAGCATTAGTTTCATACATTTTTTATTTTCTTTTAATGGAAAAAAAAGTCGATCTATTTAGCTAAGGATAAATTTTGCCTAACAGACCACCACCCATCGCATCTCGAGGCAGCTTCTCATCGCTGACATAAGACTGATAAATGGACGCGCTCACCTCACACGGTATCGACTTGAACAAGTTAAGCACTCGAGGTCTAAAGAATCCCATCCATTTTAATAATATTCCCCATGTCTGTGTATCGATCCTAAACAAAAACTCGATTATAAAAACACTGTCCAAAAAAATATTGTAAAGAAAACAAAACAACAACCCAGAGCTTGTAAGAGAAATGTATCGAACAACGCAACGAGCGATTTAACTCAAATATGACGTTTTCCGTGAAGAATGTAAACAATGTGGTGAGCACGGACGGATTTATTGAAAGGAGGTTGTATTAAATAACAACTATGTGCCCCAGGCGTTGAGCTGTGCATTGTAAGTATGCAGTAGTTTAGAGGAACTTTCAGTCGACCACTTGCATCTGTTTGTGCACGGCTCCGGCTCCGTGAGAGCTCAACGGCCGTTACTGAGTTGTTTCGCTAGGCTCGATTTTTGCTTTTAAAATAAATACACCAGCTTTCAGTTCATAAATCGTTTCCATGTACCTTGATTAACGTTTACCCTTTTGTACTGTATTCATGTATTTCAAGATGTTATTGAAAGATTAGGATGGGGATGAGAAGTAGATGAAATTATTTAAATCTTAAACTTGAGTTAAATTGACAAAACAAAAAACAAAAATCATGTTAAGCCTGGTCCCTTTTTGGACTCAGGACGTGTTAGCGCATTTTCGTATTATGTATCAGTACTTACGTTAGATATCAGCATTATGTAGTTATCAGTAATTGTGTTTAGATTTTAGACATATTTTTATGAATTTTCTTGTGTAATGAATATACCTGAAATTTTTTTTATTTTAAAGTCATTTATTTACATTTTAAAATTTTTTATTTTCTCTTTAATCTAACTACAAGTGGTTTGTGGTCACTGAAATAGGACTCATAAATGAAACATTCTAAATTGTAATCAGCTAATCGCCCAAATACTCCATCAATTGTTGTTTGATAGATCGTGGTTGCCAATCTTGTTGAAAGTAGTTGAATGTTGAAGCTTGTTTCGAAAAAGTTTTCAATTTCTGCCCCTGGGCCGCTAAGATCTTGATTGAAGTCACCACAAATGATGACGTAAAACTCTCTAAACTTTTACACATATTCTAATGACGTCAACAAAAAAAAAAACTAATTCTTTTGCACGCTTTCGCACCACTAACCAATAACTTTAACTCTTCAATGCTTGAAAAACGATGTATTCGACTTCCGGCAATGGCGGCCGTTGCCTGCGCCAGTGTTATCTCTCGATTCGCAATGTTTTTTGGTAGTTTTAACGGGTTTTTTTAACGGATCGAGTAACTGAGTGTTGATGCACAAATGGCAGGTCAGGACATACAAAAACATATATACATCATGGGTCTAGGACTTATGGTTGCTGAGATCTAGGGTGATGACAGACGGACAGACGGACAAAACGGGTGCAATAGCGCATTCGACTTCTCGAAAATGCGCTAAAAACAAGAAAGGGAAAAAACAGTGAATTACAATTAGGGAACAGCGGATATGGTTGTTTACTATTTGCTAGATCCGGATAGTTTGCCCCTAATATTTTCCGGATCCGGATTCCAGAAGGTAGTTTTAGCTTTAATTCCACAAAACTAAAGGGTTATTGGAATCTAAAAAGCTGACGTCAATTCTTGATATCATTAAGAACAGTAAAAAACATTTGAATGACGTCATCGACGCAGAGATATACACCCATGTCTTTTCCTTCTTATTTTAATGATTATCTTCAATGCATTTCTCACTTCTTCAAAACGACACCTCTCGAGTGGCAGTGCGGGGGGGGGGGGGNGGGGTTGGGGGGGAGGAATATCATTTATTTTCTTGTTAAAGTTGATCCATGTTTGCTTTGGTACAAGTAGACGACATGCTGTGTCAACAACTGTGGCCAGGAAAACTTGTTCTTTGATCTCAGACCTTCAAGACTTCAGTCGGCGGACTCCAGCAAACATTGGACTCAGACGATTACAGCTGCAGAAATCGATTACGAAAATTTCCCCACATTTAAACATTCTGAAATATGTTAGTCCTTCTAATCGGGTCAATATCCATCATTGGCGTCTTCAAAAGTCAATCGTGTCATTACTTTGTCTTTTCTTAACTTTTTTTTTTGCCTTTACTGTGGAGGGGAATTTTTGTGATTTAATATCGAGCTGTGATTTCGACTACTATAAAATATTCGATCTCTGCAATCAGATTATTTATTTCAGTCCTATAATCTCGTGATATCGTCAACTGAATAATTGATATCTACTTTTAGATGACTACTTGTTATAACCCTTGAAGGAGGGGGGAGGGGCTTTTAGTATACACCGTACTGGGCTGGCTATAGGCATAGGCAAACTAGGCAGCCGCCTATTTCCTCTGATGGGTATCATCATTAGTGGGGGCCTCGCACAAGAATCTTTACATGTTTTTAAAAAAAAAAATCTATTAAATTTAGAGCCATGAAATTCGCTTCGCCAAGGACCTCAAATTCTCTTAGGCCGGCCCTGCACCTTACATTTTATATTTATTAGACTACCCACCCCCACCCCACCCCGAGCAACGAAACAAGGTATTTTCTTTAGTTCAACAGCAACAGCATCCACATACATGAAACGACATTAGAAATCACAGCTTAGAGATTAACATGGTGTTTTTAAACGGAAGCACTAAATATGTACATGACATTATCATTGTGTATAACGGACGGTTCTAGATAATTTACAGACAGATATTCTCAATATACTTGCGTGCTTGCGTGCCATCTTTACATAACATTAAGGTTGACAAAATGCTTTTGAATAATAGTTTACAAAATTATCCCCCCTACTCTACTCTTTTGATCTACTGGAAGTAAGCCCCCAACATACTTTTCTTCCGACCCTTGCCCTAGCAGATATGTCCGTCATCGGGGTTACAGCAGGAGCGTCGACGGCCCTGTCGTGTACGGCCAATGATAAGAAAAGGTCAGCCGTGCACTGGGAAATCTCCAAGTTTGAGCCAAGCTGGGGGTCACATGTGTCGGCGTGAAACATGACAAGAATGTTGTCGCCGTTGAATTGACTGATCTTGAAGCCCGTGGGGATTAGGATATTATATCTTGTTTACTTGCTGCACCCTCAGCTTCAAGGTTTTCGTTGGTATCTTTCAACAGTACCAGCTTTGAGATAAATACCGGTGCACGTGAAATTTATCGATTAGAAAAAATGTTCTTAAAATTCGTTACCTATATTTAAACATCAAGGTATTTTTCAAGGCTTAATTTATTTATTTAAAATTTTGTTTCGGATAATAACAAAAAATCCCTTATTAACAACAATGGATACAATGAATTAAAAAAAAATATTGAATTATCAATAGTTTACGTTATATTTAAGGATATATTTCATCTTTACTCTTTGAAATGATTATTGGCCAGGATTGCGATACTTTGTTCGAGATTAGAATTTCGTCTTTCCCAAAATGTGACAGACGTCCAAACTATACACGTTGACTTCGCCAGCCTTCAATTACTTCATCAAAGAAGTCAAAGAGGTTTATTGAAAAGTTGGAAGGATTGCTCAACAGCAATGTCACAAATTCTGATGTCATTGTATTAATGCATCATAATGTTGTGATTCTCTTGAATTTCTAACAAATATAAACCAACCAGCCGTGTTGAGTACCGATGATAATATCGTTTCGATTCGATTCTCTTAGTAAATAAGCCAGATGTGTTGAGTACGGTGATAATATCGTTTCGATTCGATTCTCTTAGTAAATAAGCCAGATGTGTTGAGTACCGGTGATAATATCGTTTCGATTCGATTCTCTCAGTCAATATGCAAGTCGTGATTGAACCAGTGATCCGTGGCATCGATACGATTCTTGTAGCCGTGTAGGTTGTCTCACAGCCGCCTGACATCAATACAAGAACCAGTCCGTTGTGTGCCGACCTCGAGGTCTCAGGGGAAGACGACTCCATACAGTATCACGTGACAGCAATAAAATCTGCGACTGAAGAAAGGTGTAAAATGTCCTGAAGAGGTCGTAAAAGCGGAAATGAAAGGAATGGAAGTGTATAAAAAGCTGTCTTGAGGTAACTAAAAACCTCTCTTAAAGAGAACTGTGTCGCATAGGACGTTCACCTCGCTACAGTTTTTACTGATATCGGTAGTTTAATGTTTAGTGTGTATTTATGAAATTGTGAAAAGGGGGAGGAAATTTATTGGGAATCTAACTGAAAATTTGGTGGGCATTTAACTGAATCTTTGGTGGGCATCTAACTAATATTTTGTTGTGCATCTAACTAAATCTTTGGTGGGCATCTAACTAAATCTTTGGTGGGCATCTAACTAAATCTTTGGTGGGCATCTAACTAAATCTTTGGTGGGCATCTAACCGAAACTTACGTAGATGCTTGGGATCTGGTTAAAACGTTGTCGGATTTTCCAAAGAAAATTTTCGACTTGCTTTCTACGAATCTGTCCGAGTAAAGGAAATAAATGAAAAATGTGTTCAGCATTTATTCTATTTAAATGTGCCATTATGTTCCTCAGTATTTTCCGCCTGCTCCCATTTGCAGTTGCTGTAAGACAATAAAAAAAAGTTTAACTAATCGCTAAACCGAATTTCAATTGACCCGTGAAACCAGTTTTGCTACGTCACTACGCAACACCCACGGACTCCCGGAAATCCTTTCCCTTTTATGTACAGCCACACAAAAATGTCCGTCTCGCGTGTGTCTCGCGGTCGGCCACTGAAAGACAAGCAGCGGAGATAGCACAGATGTCACCTTCTAAGGGAATAGATTACAAATGACACAAGATCGATCCAAGATGGGGGCTAAAGGACTATCTCGGCGCCCGCCCCATAACCTCGTAAGTGCTTTCTCAATATTAAAGATTTAGGCGCCGCTCTCGTCAGGGCCTCGTAATAAAGTTATCGCGGCTCGTGGCGACTCACGTGGTGAAGACGCCTCAGTCCTGTAACCGAGTTAAGTGAGAAAATCGGCGAGTTTTCCTAGGGCCTGTTCCTCTTTATTTGCACCTACGAGGAGTCGACTTGTGAAATATGTTCTGTGGAAACTTGGAATCGCTGTGTGTTTGGCGAACTATTTCACGTTTCGATAAACATGTTCATTCCGAAATGTGGATACATGTAATTATTTTTGTTATCATTAATGCTTGCTTGCGTTTTTTTGTTTTTGTTTAACTTTTTAAAATTTGCCTTCGTGCATTTAATAAAAATAATAGTTTGATAATGTACGTAATGCAGTATCCCAGCAAGCAACTGGGCTCACGGCGCTTTACATAAAAATATTAACACACATACTTTTCAATGCATTAAATTCAAAACATTCATTCCTAAACACATAATTAAATTAATTACAGTGCATACAAGCTACGTTTATCAGCAATATTGCTGAGGTTATTGAAGAAATTTATTTGGACTCAATGAAGCTTCTTGTTATTCACTATTTAAAATTGTGTTTACCTCCACCATCACAGATAAATAAATGTGTGTGTGTGGGGGGGGGGGGGGGGTTGAGCAAGAGCTATTACGTGAATACTAGTTTATTGATACTGATTGGGGTCCGTAGTCTCTTCATAAGTATCTCTGATTAGATTCCATTTTTTAAAAAGAATAATTTAAATTTTAGTTGTTAACTTTTGAAAAATTAAATTCCGTTAAAGCCAAAAAAAATTAAATTTATAATGTCATAAGTAACACTTAACGTTCTTGTTGAAAATCTAAATAACAATGGAAATTCTTCTTTATATGAAATCTTTTAACCAACTACGCAAAAAGGACAAGTGTGTTGACATTATTTGATTGAAGTGATGAGCGGGTCTTATTGACAATATAACCAGCCGAGCTGAACAATCATTCACATTGAACTGAGGTAACGGGTATGCACAAAACGGTCTTGACAAGGAATGGTGTTATCGGATATCGGTGTTCATTAAGTTTCCACCATAGCAGAGTGTTAATGGATTCATGAACTTTCATCTGCATTTTGTAATGCAGCAATTCATTAGAAGAGCTTCGTCATTTTTCTGTCTCTGAGTCAGACTCCATTACTGTCATTAGCTTAATACGCTTTTCATTTGGTTTGATAAGTAGGTGAAGTGTTAAAACCATAGTAGGCAAACTTTATCAACATATTGAACATTGCCATTAGCCAATAGTTTAAGATGTTCGTGTAATCGTCATGAAATTTATAATTTATCGGCCGATATTGTTTTATAATTTTTTAAAGTGTTTAATTCCAATAATTTGTAAGTAATTGGTCGATTGATTAATCGTTAAAAATAATTTAATTGTTAAAAAAATTATCGATTAATCGAGAAATTAATAGTTAATTTCCGCAGCCCTTATGTATATATATATATATATATA
>MUZC01000247.1:64917-75428 GCA_002072015.1 Radix auricularia
AGAGAGAGAGAGAGAGAGAACTTACCTCTTTAACATAACATCTTCGAGGTCAATTTTTTAGTTCCACCAGTTGTTCGCTTTATCAACTTATTATTTCAATAATTTGTATATGTGATAATAATTCTCACTTTACCTTTTTAAATATATTTATGTTTATATTTATTTTTGTTACAGACAAGAGACATTACAGAAAGCCTGAACGTATAGAAATGAAGGATTAATCGACAGGCGGTTTTTCTCATTTTAGATCTGTTGCCTTAACTTATTCAAAAACGTCATCATATAAAACCTATAACACCTACAGACCGTTACCACCTACAGACCGGTAACACCTACAGACCGGTAACACCTACAGACCGGTAACATCTACAGACCGGTAACACCTACAGACCGGTAACACCTACAGAGCGGCCAACAAAAAAAAATAAGTGTAACAGACCCAAGAAAAAAATAACGACCATATAATTTCACCTGTGACCTGAGGAACCAATCTGTAACATCCTTGACCTACGTAGCTGTTAAAGATGCCAAACGTCGCTATGAATGGTAAAAATAGCAACGCCAAATACGTCAGCGCAGAGGAAGGGGGCACACAAGTCATATTCGCTGGGTGAGTATTCATGCTTTCAAATACCTACCGGTATATTTGGTTTACATCATGGGAGTCTTGTGTGGACAACAAAGAGATTAGATCAATTAGAAATTTGTACCCACGTATGGATGAATTGTATCATCTGGTGGATATATCAGATACCTATTTTGAATGAAATTTAACAATGTGTGGACGTACATGAAACAAATTGTAGTTGATTTTTTTTTTTTTACATTGCCTTGATATATCGGCATATCGGCATCCTTCCGTCTCGCGAGACGATGGTGCATCACCGTTGGGTTGGGTTGCATTTTCTCGAGTGGCTGTGCAGTCCTATCCTATCCAAGGATAGGACTGCCTTGATATATATGAAATTGAATTTGAATGAATTATAACATGGTCTGTGGACGCAGTTATCTTCTGCATAGAAGGAGCGTCTGTATATCTAAGATAAGATAAGATAAGACCTATGTATATTCTATAAAGATTGTGGATACATTTTAACATTGTGGGAATATATTTTTTGAGGAGAGTTGTGGAGGACTTTTAATATTGTATGAATGCATTTCTAAGAGATTGTGAGTGAATTTTAACACCGTGAGGATTTGTTTGGAAAAAAAGTTGTGCATGAGTTTGAGTAAAGCAATGAAAGAAAAGTCAGATAATTTTAACAAAGTGTGAAGCTGTTATGAACAAAAATTCGCTTATATTTCCAACAATTTAAAACGATAACGCCGCATTTTCTCAGTGAACAAGAATAACTAACTGCCATGGTTCGGCCGAAACTTGTAATCACAAGATATGATGACGTGAAGCGGTCGTTCTCAGCAACAGTTCTTTTATTCCGTGGCCTGACTGAAAATCATGACGTCATTGTCAATAGATTTCAGCAGAGTTGAGTTGCTGTTCTTAGGGCCCTTTTAAAAAATAAGGTATAACATTTAAAGGCCATCAACGTTCCCAGGACACCAGTTCACAAACGCTTCAGATACACAATTAGTTCAATAATTGAACTGTTTCAAAATTACTTAATGACAAGAGTTTATTTAAACCGATCCGTGGAAACGATGAATAGGACGTTCCTATTTTTAAAAATTCTTTACCTGCGACTATTCCTCTTTAGTCTCTTCTCTTTATCTATTATCAACACTGCAATGCTTATTTACACTTATTCATATTTTTTAACTATGGATTTGATATATTTAAACTGTTTCAGGGGTTATCTAGACAGGTGAAGCTCAAAGTTCCGGGCAATTGAATGAGATAATTCCTTGTTCGCGGTAAAATATGGGTTTATACATTGTATGAAGAGATAGACATTAGTTAGCAGTAGAGAGGAATTTGTGATGTAAGATAGTTTGATGTGTATACGATGTTTGTGATGTAAGATAGTTTGGTATGTATACGATGTTTGTGATGTAAGATAGTTTGCTGTGTGTACGATGTTTGTGATGTAAGATAGTTTGCTGTGTGTATGATGTTTGTGATGTAAGATATTTTGCTGTGTGTACGATGTTTTTGATGTCAGACAGTTTGCTGTGTGTAAGATGTTTGTGATGTCAGATAGTTTGCTGTGTGTACGATGTTTGTGATGTCAGATAGTTTGCTGTGTGTAAGATGTTTGTGATATAAGATAGTTTGCTGTGTGTACGTTGTTTCGGCGGCGTCCGTTGCCGTATTTACGTATAAGCTACAGAAGCTCAAGTTTAGGGCTTCAGCTTTCTTTGGGCCCCACTCCAAAAAAAAATTATAACATTGAACAATTGTCATATTTGGTACTGAAATAGAATATCTAGAGTTCATAAAAGGCCCTATATCTCAAATAACTTAGGGCATTATCCAGTATGAATCTGGCACTGTCGGCGTAATACATTTGGATGTGTAAGATTGTATGAGGCTCGTGTAAAATGTTTGCCATGTTCATGACATTCTAGAATGTATTCAATTTCAAAGACGTGTAAGGAAGTGTTTATTATTTGTAAGACTGTGTAACTTAGAGCTGTGGGGATTTTAAACCAACCCAACAAATAGCCTTTCAGATAACATTATTTATGGGTGTGGCTCACTGAGCAAGTCCACGTTAAAAAAATTGTGTTTGACGACAGACGAAACTCCGATTTCTATGTTAACAAACAACTTGAGGCGCTCACCACGCCACCGTATCGTGTGTCCATCATGGCTTTGTGATTAGCAAGGGCGTAGCAAAAAAACGTATTTTTTTTCCTGACATTTAAAAATAAATTCGTGAAATCGCCAGATTCATCCACTCGCTTCCTCAAAGTTTAAACAAATAAATTTTGTGTGTGTTACTCTGGTTATGGCCGGCTGCTGCTGTGGTTTTTATCTTGTAGTATTTTTGGACAAGTGGGTGCTGAGTGTGGGGGGGTCTCTGCATAATTTCCGGGACTGACCACACATTTCAGAGCGTATCGGTCTGTGTAGCAGTGGTCAATTTGTTAGCAATAATATTAAAGGGAAATAATCATCGTGAAGATCAATCGGTTCTTGGCAATTTTTACTCGTTGTGAAAATATCTTTTATTTTTCAAAGAGATCCAAGGGTATAGATTTCTTACGAAAGTCATACAGTCATCTTTAATATGGTATCCTCCCCAGTTATGGCCAATGCTCTTCATGTCTGCCTCCAACTCTTGGGGCCAAGTGTTTCTTGGACGACCTCTTTTCCGTCTATCCTGATGGTTTCAGTTCAGAGCTCGTCTTTTTGTTTTTGAGGCGTATTGCCAGTTCATCGCCACCGCATCTGGATAATCTCTTTATCCATTGGATTCTGCATCGTCCGCTGCAACAATTCTAGGATGCTGACTTTGTCAGGGCGATGAATTCTGAGAATCTTTCTTAGACAATTGTTAATATAGGATTGAACTCTCTTTAGGTTCACTGCCGTTGTTCTCCAAGTATCGGTTTATATAGCAGCACATGCTTCAACATGGCGTTGACGATCCTTATTTTACAATTGCTGATTAGGTTTCTGGAGGCCCCAACAATCTTGACTTGTTGGAAGACTGCCCTTGTCTTCCCAATCCTTATTCTGACATCAGCATCCGTCCCAGCTTCCTTGTCTACCACGTTGCCATGGTAAACAAAGCTCTTAAACTTCTCTGGTGCTTCTCCTTCCAGCATGATGGCTGCTGTAGAAGTGACATTAACCTTGATAAGTTTATTCTTCCCTTTGCGTATATCAAGACCAATGCTACTTGAAGTGGCCGCAACAATGTTTGTTTTCTCCTGCATGTGTTGGGTGCGTGAGAGAAGAGCAAGGTCATCAGCAAAGTCAAGGTCATCAAGGGTCCATCGGAAACCATTCGTTCCTGTTGCATTGATGTCTTCATCACCCAGTCAATGAAAATAATGAGGTTAAACATGATGGAAACAGACATAAACGTCCTCGGTGGATACATCACTGTATTCTTGTCCTCGGTGGATACATCACTGTATTCTTGTCCTCGGTGGATACATCACTGTATTCTTGTCCTCGGTGTAAATAAAATGTAATAATATGGCGAAGCATTTCAACAGAATAACGAGTGCGTCATTTAATTTTAGCTGTAGAGCTCTTGTCTTAACCTTTCGACAGTATGTAAAGTCAACCATGTTTAACTGTAAACGTCATGTTGCCATGGTAACAAAGATGTACATAATGTCACCATTATACCTGTCACTGAACCTGGAGGCCGTTTTTCACCTTTTCAATTATTATTTTTTTAGAAACAGAAGTTAGCTGCTGGAGATGCGTACATAAGAACTTTAGATTAGAATGCACTAGCTTTTCAAGATTTTAAGCTCCTACTATACAGAAGATTATTGCGTTCAACGCAAATCCATGGTTTACACTAGCTTTGTTTTTTTAATTATAGTTTTAATTGTTAATAGGGTGTTGGTTTTCTTGATTTGATCAGGCAACTCTTTCAACGCCCGAAAGGAAGAAGGAGACTTTGTATGTGTTTGTTTCCGCATACCGAATAATAATTTTTGGTGACCCTTTGCTTATCTGAGAGTTGTATTAGATTATTTTGTGTTGTATTTCTACGTTAGAATTAATTTCCTGATGTATCATTACTACTTTGCCTTTTGTTCTTCTAACCTTCAGTTTGTCTAGGTGTAATGAATTAGATACTCTTGTCAGTGATGGTGATTCATAAATAATGAATATTGTTTCTCTTGTTTGAATTCGTTCTAATTTATCAATGTTTTCTTGAGTGGATATTGAACTGAAAGCCATTAAACGTATAGAATAGTGTACTTATTTGTGTCTTATTAAATTGCTTCTTCGGCTTTAGAGCCACCAGTAAGCTGTAGTACTCATCAGATACCAAATGATCTACTAAAGTTCCATAAGTATATCAGTGTATTATCTCTGCTAAAATAAACACAGATATCCTAAGATATTGTTTCGTGAGTTGTTTTGTAATATGAGATTTCATGAGATACATATTGATATTTTCATAATGATATTCTCTATTGTTTACGTAGTGTTGTGTTTTTGCACCTTCCTACCCCCACACTCGTTACATGATTAATGACTTAGACTAGTTTTCGATTCCATTGAATCAAGAAATTAAATAACTGCTTTTTTTTTATTGTGAAGTCAATAGATAAATACATAGAATAACACGTGACATTTTAAATACAAAGAAGGAGTTTGGCTTGTTTATGTGATAAACTACATGGAATTAACTGTTAGAAAAGTTTATATGTGAAAGTTCAGTAAGGAAAATAACTCATTTCATAATTATACATCTTCCGATTCATTATTGCTTAGAGACTCTTTGGTGTTAAGCAACAGATAAAAACTATTTTATTTATTCATATGAAATCATTTTATTTTATTAGATTTTATTTTCATCTGGTTGCTGGCTTATCAAACGATTCTTCTTGCATGCATTCCCATTGGACCAATTTAACAGTATTCAATGAGCTGGACATTGTCACCCCAAACCACCACTAAACCAAAAGGACAAAATTTAGCTAATAGGAGTAACTTCCTGGTGAACGCACTGACCATTTTGGGTCAGCTTATCAACTGAAATCTTAGTGGTTTTAAACTTCCGTGTGCCGTCTCATTCAAGTCACAATCAACGATTGGTTCATCACCGACTTTTTAAGCGGTCGTATTTTCCGCAACTTTTAAAACTTAAGATTTGTTAAAGTCAAATGAATTTTTAAAGGCGCGAATGTCTATGAAGTACATAGAAACTTAATGACTTGGCCACAGGTACTTAAGTATCGCTTTTACCAGCAATAAAAAAAATACACATTATTTAATCACGGAATAATCACTTTTAACTAGGGCAGTTACTGATTAAAATTTTCTTGTTCGATTAATCTGGGTAAAAATTAATCGATTAATTTCGATTAATTATAATGCATATATATATATATATATATATTATATATATAATAGCCCAGTGGTGTGGGTATGTTTGTAACGTAACGCGTAACGCAAGAGATGTACCACAGTCTACAGCAGTTAGTTTAGTTGAAAAATCGTGTTTTGATGAGCACTGTAAAAATATTTAATAGGATGACGTTATTGTTTGGTGTGCATCGGTGCGCAAAATACGGTGCGCAAAATACAACCCCTATTATTATTATTAAATAAATACTTTGCGTACATTTCATAAAGTTTAATAATTCGTATTTATCAAAAAAGGACAAGTTAGTTGGTCTTTAAAAAAAAGGTTGGCGCCGTAGGCGCCCAAAAAACGGGGGCGCCGCAGGCGCCACGGCGCCTGGCACAATCTAGTATATATATATTGATCAAACTATTTGCAACAGTCAATGACATGACTTTAGAGTTCACACAAAATAGTTGTAAATTCAAACTGAAGCACTGACGTAAGTGGTTTTTCTATTACTTAATATATAAAAAAAACTACTTAGAGAGTTGATTTAATTATAAAACTTACACAGTATGCCGACTGTCAGTGGCAACATTCTGTCACAAGAGATGATGAGTCTGCTGCCTCTAAACCTGCTAATGTACTAAGTTGTAGGCAGTGTGCGATACATGGTACGGGACTATACGCCGTTGGTCTGATAGAAGCAACCACGTTTCGTGCACTGTCCGTTACGATACATCATATTTCATCAGCGATGCCATGTGTCGCAGCAAACTTGTCATAGAAGTTTGTTACCTTTTTCAACAGTCTGCCGTTCGTCGACAGGTAAGCTGCCTACAGGAGCTGATGTTAATCTCCAGCCGGAATCAGTGGCGGCGTTAGGTAAGCGCGGGGCCTAGTGCCAGCAATGTAGACTGTCCAGAGGTTTTTCGAAACAATCCGGGACATTTTGATTCAATTCCGGGACAAATTAAAAATAAGTAAAAAAAACCTAAACAATTTCATTAAATAGCTCACTCAAATCATAAAGCAATCATAAAATAGCCATTCATTATTTTTAAAAAAATTTTTATTCTTTTTAAAAACTCTTTAAATTCAATATATTTTAATGGGTAACCCTTTCGAATATTACTGTAAAATTTTAATTATATTTTTTCGCTTGAGTGGATTTTTTCAAGAAATGTGTCATTCTTCTTGATGGCATAATAGAAAATGCTGCAATTCATGTTTGAATTGTATTGAATTGATAAGAGGGCATCAACCGTGGAGACCTCCAGCTGGCTTCTTTGGTCAGTTCAAATCTGATTCATGTAAGAAAGCAAGCGCCCAACTTCAGTGGAGGTTCCTGCTAATGCGAAAGCAAATTGCACTAGTTTTTCCAAATTTACCAGTTGTCCTGTGTTGGTGCGAAAGTGAATAAATAAATTTTCCCGAATCTTATCAGGTGAAAGCTTTTCTTGTAACAATTTCTGCAAATTGTCAGTTATAAAATCTTTGATAAGATTAAATTCGTCGAACAAAAGATCTCGATTAATTATTGTCTTAATTTCCTCTCCATATCGCTGTGCAATGAAGTCTAATGATTCTTCAACCAACTTATAATTATTGCTCCAAGTCGTCTTTCGTTTTTTTGTCGCCATTTTTTTTTACTGAAATGATAAAAAACATTATTTTACATATTTCTAAGCTTAATTGGCAGCTGATTTTATGACAATTCCTTCTTACATTCAGCTTGTAAGTTTAATTATCCTTTAAACACTTAGAAATAGCAAAATTTATCATTTTTCTTGCTTCCAAAAATTTGGATCGACGTGCTTGACAAAAGTTTTAAAAAATTATGAATGACATTTAAATTTTAACGATCACTTTTGACTTTATTCATAAAAAATACTTAATTTTCATGCAACAACTTTTTAATTTCTAAATTACGGGACAAATTGCGTCCCTGACAGGATTCTGGGACAGAGGTGAAATGTAGGGACTGTCCCGGCAAATTACCAGCAGATGGACAGTCTACAGCAATGCGAAATCTATCGCGATCTCTTCCACTCATGTTGATATCGTACAGAGAAATCACTTTGATGACGTTAATTAATGTTTCCGATCGCACCACTACCGAGACACTGCCATTCCGATGACACAGTTTTCTAAAAATAACTATTTTAGTAAATCTATTGTAAATGACGTGTACACAAATAAAGGGGATCGGCTGAATGGTACATCTGACCTATTTTCCGCTAACGGTGTAATGCTTTCAAAGACGTCTAGAGCTAGGCTACGGAATTTGACCTTCAAAAAGGATTACAAGAGTGCCTCTTTCGTTTCTTTACAATCGTTTCCAGCATACGTTCTACCATCCACTCTTTGGTTCTACATGTATAGGCTTTTAACCAGGACGAGACATGTTCAGGACCGAAACGCGGGGCCTACCTAAGCGCGGGGCCTGGGGCAGTCGCCCCATTTGCCACCCTCAAACGCCGCTCCTGGCCGGAATCAGTCCAGTGTGTCGTCACACAACAGTATGATTCATCGTTGTTTGAGGTCATAAAGTCGGTATTCAGAGCAATATTGTAAATTCTTCCTACAGCTTTCTTAACCTCTGTTAATTTCTCGTCGTACACTTGACCAATGACGTTATCGATTGTACGACGATAGGGCAAATAGTAAGTTTTGTTTGAAGAGATATTTTACAGTCCATCACCTTCTACAGTTGCCTTCGGAAGTCCTGAACTGTCAATCCACTGTGCAATAGCAACTTTCAAATCCACTGAAACTTTGTTACTTACAAACTAGTTTGACTGTCACAAAAAATAGTTATTAATTGTATTTGAGAAATCTTCTGGCATTTACTGTTGACAACGTGTTGATGCTTAAGCGCATGTTTGTACTGAAGGTGGTACGTCAGCTATGTATTTGAGCCCCCGAGAAGCGAATTGTTTATGGCAGTGAGCGCAGTAAATTCTGTCGCTTTTATCCATTTTGCCATCCGCAGTTAGGTTAAAGATATAATGTTTACACTATAATTTTAATCTTAATTGTGCTGTCATTAGTCGCCATTTTAGTTTACATCTGCGCGTTTAAATAAATAATAATAATAAACGGGAGAAATATGTACGTAAAAAGTATAATTATTTATAAATTGAAGGGAAAAAACTAGAACTACTTTCTTAAAATTTTAAATAGATCAAATTAATTTTAATCGATTAATATTTTAAAGACAACCCTAGTTTTTACAATTTTCTTGCACCATTGTTATAGTGATCTTGTAAATACATGAAATGAGCTTGACTGCTGCTTGCAGGTCTTTGTGATGTACACATTACAGCCATGCTTTATTTTATTTTTTAAAATCATTTCTATTTACACTTTGGAAGTACCCCGACAAACATATTTTAGAAACGTTAGCCAATGAAAAAAAAAATTATGTCTTTTAAATTTTAAAATATGTCATCAATTTCATTTAGATATCCAATGATGTAAGTAAGTTCCCCATTGATCATGATCGAATCCTCGTTCTAACACGCCACTCTCCTCCCATGCCATGTAGGAGGAATGAGAGCCAGTGCCTCGTTATGTCCGAACTAGAGAGCACACCGGGCAGTAAACCAGAAGTGGACAGCACCGCGCCTCTGTATGACGACAGGAGGCAGCCGAGCTTGTCGTTGATGGAGGAGACGGGCGTTTGTAGTAGGATTAGACGGCTTCTCTGCTCGTAAGTCTTGGGGATTCGTTGAACTTTAGCTCTTATGGGAGATTATGTTATCCATGTAGTACACTGTGTAGTTTTAGTGCTTCGTTGACCTTTAGCTCTTTTTGGGAGGGATGTTTGCCATGTAGTACACTGTGTAGTTTTAGTGCTTCGTTGACGTTTAGAGTTTAGCTCTTATGGGAAATTATGTTAAACATGTAGCACACTGTGTAGTTTTAGTGCTTGGTTGACCTTTAGCTCTTATGGGAGATTATGTTATCCATGTAGCACACTGTGTAGTTTTAGTGCTTCGTTGATGTTTTGGCTCTTATGGGAGATTATGTTTACCATGTAGCAAACTGTGGAATACAAAGAACATCGTAGAGCTAGTATTTGTTTGTTTTTTTAATCTTTGGTTACGGTTATTTTTTCTGTTTACTAAACAATCAAAATAACACTGAGAGCGATTCGGTTTTTATTTTTTGTTCTTCATTTAATCGGACTTGTTAACATAAAATTTTGTCTTGGCATGTTAGCATCATACTTTAACTCAATATTTGACTGCTTGGCATTACCCAAAATGTTGACTGGTGGCAAGCTTTCTAATAATTTAACCCACTGTAATAATCAGAACTATTTAAACGCAACATCTTAATTCCTTGTCGGGGCGATTGAACACAAACAAGTTTCGATAGTATGTCGATCTACCTTAGCAACGGAACAAGATGTAGAGTCAACCATTGGAAAGGTCGTAAAAATACCTTAAGGTTTCTCTCAGTTCATTGCTGCTTGTGATGTTTATTGATCAATGGATAATGTACGAATATGTTTGTTTGTTTGTTTTTGTTTTTGTTTGTTTTTTTTTTTTTTTT
>MUZC01000247.1:75450-86226 GCA_002072015.1 Radix auricularia
GGGGGGGGGGGGGTTGTGTGTCTTTTTCAGACTATAAGCAGAATTTTAAATATTGTTTTGTATTTCATTAAAATGTTGAAGCAAGTTTTTTTAAAAAGTACAATGAAACTTTAATAACTTGATTCCTTGTCATCCCATTTTAAAACTACAACTCTTCCCAACACTCGCTGTCATACGACATCTTCTAGGCAAAGGGGTGGCGATACCCAACTTGAGATTCACTGGTGAATAGCTTCGGAAAGTAAAATTGTCTTAACATAAAACATTTGTACCTGAGCCTCCTTATATGCGGTGGCGGAGTCAGGGCCGACTTTAGGCATGGGCAAACAAGGCACCCGTCTAGGGCCTACAATTAGTCTCATTATTAGTGGGGGCCTTGCATGAGAATATCTCCACATTTATTTTAAAAATTCTATTACATTTAGAGCCACCAAATTCACTTCCCATAAGACCTCAAATTCCCTTAGGCCGGCCCTGGCGGAAGTTTTAAATGAATTCATCCAGTGATTAAACTTGTCATGACTTACTTTCTATTTAATTGATTTATAGTATGTGAAAGATTCGACATCAAATACAAACTTGAAACTTCTAAACAAAAGATTAGCATTTGATGTCTTTGATTTTTAGTTCATTGATTTTCGTTTGACTCAGAAATATTTACTCTAGCGTAAGAAATTCAGGGTGTCCAGTGGTCATCGGCTCGAAACTCTGTGAAGGCAAGGGCCTGTTATTGTGTCTAAGTGTTTCCCTGAGTCCACCAGGCTCTAAATTGGAACCTGACATTACTTCGGGTAAAGTAAAGCGCTACCGAACCAATTCCTTGTATACCGTTGTACTAGAAACTTGTAAAACAAACTGAGGGGTAGGACTGCAATCAGGCTTATAAAAAATTAAAAGGAAAAGACGTAAACAAGGTAAGGGTTAGCCTGACGGACGTCAGGCTAACCCTTACCTTGTTTACGTCTTTTCATTTTAATTTTTTACTAGAAACTTGTGAACGCTACTTCACTTTTCCCCTAGGTCAGCATAGTCTGCAAACTTTTCAAACTTTATTTTACTTTCTCCCCCCCCCCCACCCAAAGTTCCTTATTTTATAAATTTTATTATGTTACATTACTTAAAATGACAACTGTGGCCTCTGGCTGGAATGTCGATGCTTCGTCATGAATAAATCCATAAAGTCCTTATCAATAAATGTATTTACCGCCTAGGCAAGTTATAAAATTAGACTTTTACATATTTTTTTTTCCTACTTTGAATATGGTCAGAATTTATTTATTAATCGAACAATATCATCCTACACTATTATGGAAAAAACACACAAAATAGAAGAAAAAGTTAATGCTTGAGTAAAGCATATGTAGAATCTATATGGTGTAGAAATACCACTGAGTTTGTTCATCATCTCCTTAATTACTGATGTTCATCATGTCTTTAATTACTGATGTTCATCATGTCTTTAATTACTGATGTTCATCATGTCTTTAATTACTGATGTTCTTCATCTCCTTAATTACTGATGTTCTTCATGTCTTTAATTACTGATGTTCATCATGTCTTTAATTACTGATGTTCTTCATCTCCTTAATTACTGATGTTTATCATCTCTTTAATTACTGATGTTCATCATGTCTTTAATTACTGATGTTCATAATGTCTTTAATTACTGATGTTCTTCATGTCTTTAATTACTGATGTTCTTCATCTCCTTAATTACTGATGTTCTTCATCTCCTTAATTACTGATGTTCATCATGTCTTTAATTACTGATGTTTATCATGTCCTTAATTACTGATATTTATCATGTCTTTAATTACTGATGTTCTTCATCTCCTTAATTACTGATGTTCACCATGTCTTTAATTACTGATGTTTATCATGTCCTTAATTACTGATGTTCATCATGTCTTTAATTACTGATGTTCTTCATCTCCTTAATTACTGATGTTCATCATGTCTTTAATTACTGATGTTTATCATGTCCTTAATTACTGATGTTCAGCATGTCTTTAATTACTGATGTTCTTCATCTCCTTAATTACTGATGTTCCTCAGTGACTAGCTGGGAGGGGCGATGATGTCAAATGATTTTAGAAAAAAACAAACTCTCTAATCTTGTCCAAAGGAGCCCTTATATTGTTTTTGTGTCCTCTTCATCCATCATGGTTTCAAGCCTACCCTACCTCTTACACCATTTTCTACACCGCTAGATTGTGTAACTACATTCCAAAAATATAAGCCAGTGCACCACAAGATATCTCTAGCGGACGTTCACCCGACCCCCCTCCCACACACACTCCCCCCCCACACACAGAGACTCCCACACACACACACTCCCCCACACACACTCCCCCCCCCACACACTCCCACAAACACACAAACTTAAGCTCTGGGCTAATACCACCTGATCATCAACGGTTCGTATGTCAAGGTCACACATCGATAACCAATAATTTAAAAAATAAACAGAGACAAGGCGCAGAACAATCATGTCGTATGCAACTATGCTTCTCTGAAAATAACAATAATAATAAAAATCGATGATAATAATAATAATTGCAACCAATGGCGATGGTGAAACCAATTCAAGCGAGCAGAATAAAATACCGCCACGAGCAGAACTAAAAGATCACTCAACCGTGAAGTTGCCTGTTGTTTATAAGAAATCAATAAACTCATCCACAATAACATCAAGACATCTCCTGGATAGAGCAACTACTCATTCATTCTTTATCAAGAATTTGAAGAGAAAGACAATTTCTCATTCAATATCTCAATTGAAGTAATTTCCTTGGAATGATTAGCAATTCAAGATTTTTTCTGGTTGCGGGGGGGGGGGGGGGGGGTGGTATTCAACGAATTGTATACTTCATGCTCAAACAATAATCGCAGTAGAAATTGTTAATTGTAAATTTTAAATTTCCTGAATAGATATAAGTCTGCCATTATTTATTTGGGTGATTAAAAGGATTTATGAGGAGCAGATCTTGTTTTTCTTTATAATTATCGTGCTTTCGTAAATTTTGCATCCACCGGTTTTTAATAAACATGTTTTAAGAATGGATTTCTGATAATCGATTTCATTGCTTACAGTTGCCAAATCTTTAGATTTTTGGAGTCGACTCTACGACTTAAAAGTGTCAAATTTAATTAGAATATTAAAAGGCTTCCTAGTGTCGTGCTGAATTCTGTTAACAATCGATTAGAAGTCTTTCAGAGTCTGAAAACGACAGGAAAACAACATACCAACGGCTGAATATCGATAGACAGAAGTATATTTTTAGACGGAAAACAATGGTGGAGTAATGCCATAACAATCTTGATGTTCCACAAATATTTATGATGTGGTGCTCTAGACGTAAATAACAATACTCGTGTTCTTCAAACTGATATAAAAGATTTCGAAGAAAACATGTGTAACATAATAAACCGTATATTCAGTGGCGTAGTCAGGGAATTGGGGGCCTCTTTGGGGGCCCCATCATTTTGAACGATGGAGTAATATATAATATTTAATGTAAAAAAAAATATTTTAAGACACTCCTTTGGGGCCCCCTCAAGCCGGGGGATTTTCGAATTTTGCCCCCCTCCCCTAGCTACGCCACTGCGCATATTGTATTTGAAAATAATAGAGAGGGGAATATCCTACTACATCTTGAAAACTTTTTCTTCGTAAAAATAATCATTCGCAATATATAATGTATGTGTAAAACAACAAATTATCTATTTAATTGTGAAAATAATTATGGGGAGGAATTTTTTTACTACACAATGTAAACAGTTTCTGAATACAAACGATTAGCAATATTTAATTTATTTTTACGCCGTCCATAGTTAGGTCCTCATGACAACTATAATAATTTTGAAGGCAATTCTTTAAAAAAAAATTCTAAGCGGATTGCTGGCATTTTCTTATCTAGCTGACACCTGTAAAGGATGGCAATCCGTATAACAACCTCATCTTTATTTCAATTCTTTCTATAACTACCACATCTTTATTTCAATTCTTTCTATAACAACCACATCTTTATTTCATTTCTTTCTATAACAAGCACATCTTTATTTCAATTCTTTCTATAACAACCACATTTTTATTTTAATTTTTTCTATAACAACAACATCTTTATTTTAATACTTTCTATAACAACCACATCTTTATTTTAATTCTTTCTATAACCACAACATCTTTATTTTAATTCTTTCTATAACAACAACATCTTTATTTTAATTCTTTCTATAAATCGAAGTCAAAACTAGAGCTTAATTGTTTGGAAAAATCGGGTTTTTGTCAAATTCGATCATGTCGGGAAATGTGGAGGACATTGGGCTATGATAAACGCTAAGAATTGTTTTATATGGCACTGGATAAGTCTACTGAATTTGTCTTAAATGTTCGGGCTCACCACAATGTCACATGGGATTCAAGAGAACTGAAGAGTTTGTAAGATTCAAGGAACAACAACTGGAAAAGACATTAACAAGGAAGTGGAAAAAATAAATCCGCAACATTGAAGTCTTTAGTTGATTTCAGCTTTGAGATGATGGAGTTGAAATAAACATGATCTGAGTCAGGGGAAGTTTGATCCTGCCTGGCACCCTGTTCTTTCACTGAGTCAAACAGCAGCAATCTCTACTTCCTGGCATCCTGTTCTATCACTGAGTCAACCTTTTTGGCCACAACTTTGACAGAATAATATATGGAGTAATAAATGGATATTCCGATGATGTTTTTTTTTTTGGTTGTTGGTTGTATTAAACTATTAGAATCTGTTATAGTGTTTTCTTTTCTGTTTTGATTTTGCTTTTATGATCCTCTCATTGAGTGTGTATGTGTCCTGTTGGGTCCTCAACTTTACGAGTGAATTAAGTTTTGTCCATTTTATCAACAGAGTTTAGCACCCTTGGTTCAGATCTATCCATCCATCCATCCACCCATCCTTTTTTCGATGGTGCTGCCAGTGCTTATACTTAAATGTAAATTGTGCATAAAAAACAAACAAGACGGCTCCATCCCCAAATGGGCTCCATCCCCAAATGGGCTCCATTCCCAAATGGGCTCCATCCCCTAGTGGGCTCCATTCCCAAATGGGCTCCATCCCCAAATGGGCTCCATCCCCTAGTGGGCTCCATTCCCAAATGGGCTCCATCCCCTAGTGGGCTCCATTCCCAAATGGGCTCTATCCCCTAGTGGGCTCCATCCCCTAGTGGGCTCCATCCCCTAGTGGGCTCTATCCCCTAGTGGTACATTATGTACATTATGTACATTATTTATGACACCTCTAGACGTCACTTTGGATAATGATGGACATGTGTGTCTACTTTGGTTAACATAAAGATTTATATAGTTAGATTTTTAAAGAGCCAGCTCACGCATTCATTCTTTTAGCTTCTTCCAACCTACCTAAACAGTGAGCTGTCTATCCTTTGTGTGTACGGATCATTGTAAAGACAGTGAGAGAAGTTTGAGTCGTGATTAAGAAGACCATATTTTACCTCGTGTTTTATATCAAATGGCTTGGAATGGATTCGTTGACTATTTATTATCCTCTTCTAGTCTCTGATGGCGTGTGTACTAAACCAAACAATTTTATTTTTATTTTATTAAAATAACCGATTGTTTACCCAAAATGTTAAGTATGTGAAAAGAGTAATATCTATTTTAAAAAATGAAATATTTCTTTTTAAAATATATTTATTATACACACATTATTAGATTTCTCTTCAGTTTCAATTGCATTTCCAACTATTCTGATCTCATTTGCCTTTCTGCACAGCCAGATGCCATTTACATTGCTTAATAGACATTTTTAAGTTATTTATCTAAATAGACATAACTCAGTTACCTCGTTTAGTATACTGTCGTTATTTTTCATTTAATTTTTTTTCTGTAAGATTATTAGATTATGGGGCCGCGGTGGTCGAGTGGCAAGCGCGCTCGACTGTCGTTCCGATGGTCACGAGTTCGAATCCATGGGAAGCCATTAGGGCGTCCCCGAGCTCCACCCAGCTCCAAATGGGTGAAAAGCGGCGGGGTAATGCGTGGAACCCTTAGCGGTGGCATGTGAACGCTGCATCACTTGCCAAAAAAACAACTGCTGCCTTGCAAATGGTCTTGGCTGACCAAAGGCTATGGAAGCAAATCCAGAAAATACTGCAGGCTGAAGTCGGAGACCACGGGCTCCATAGGCACAAAACTCGTGGCACGCAAAACTCAATATTCAATATTGAGAACGAAGAAGAAGAATTAGGCATGATGATTATTGGTAGGGACATAAAAAGTCTTAGTGTCACCCGGTGCGGTATCTAGTTGTGTCTTGGTATTTAGTGTCACCCGGTGCGGTATCTAGTTGTGCCTTGGTATTTAGTGTCACCCGGTGCGGTATCTAGTTGTGTCTTGGTATTTAGTGTCACCCGGTGCGGCATCTAGTTGTGCCTTGGTATTTAGTGTCACCCGGTGCGGTATCTAATTAAGCCTTGGTATTTAGTGTCACCCGGTGCGGTATCTAGTTGTGCGTTGGTATTTCTTCTTAAAGCTTGTCAAAGAAAGAGCACAAAAATTAACCTCTCAACTTGCTGATCGTTTAACCGTCTTAAAAATATCGAGACTATTTTCTAACTGAACGCGATTATAAACGTCAGCATATCTCTGCTGTTTTATCCTCTCTAAATGGTCACCCTAAAATAATAAAACATTTACCTTCTCTGTACCGAAATACCATTTTTGCCTGATTTTAATAGTGCAATTTTAATAGAATGTTCCAACAAAAGACACATCTTCACGTGAAAAAACCCAATGTTTTCGGCCTGTAACTTAATCATGACTCCATTAATGCAAGATGCGTGGGTGCTTTTATTTTAGAACATGTAAGAAATTCCCGTTCATTGTAGTCAGGAAATGCCAGATTTTCTTTACCGTGGGTTTTCCAGGTACCGTTGTAAGATTCCCCTTCACTTTTTCTTCTTTCTTACAACAACAGAAATACATTCGACACAATTTGATTCGTCCTGGGACGTGGTGGTCGAGAGGTAGCGCGCTCGACTGTCGTACCGATGTTCACGAGTTCGAATCCACGCGAAGGCGAGGATTTGTTCCCGGGGCCTGAGGAGTCCCCGAGTCACCCAGCTCTGAATGGGTACCTAACTAGACAATAGTTAGGCGGCTGGGGTAATGCGTGGAACCCCCATAGCCGTGGCCTGTGACCGCTGCATCACTTGCCAACAGATCATCTCTCATGGTCTGTGGACGCAATTATCTTCTGCATAGAAGGAGCGTCTGTATATCTAAGAAGAATATAGTTCATGTATCCAAGGCAACTTTGTTAAAGCTTTGATGTTTCGTTTCATAGTGTCTGTAACTAAAAGAAAACATTACACAGCACAGGCAATTGCAGATTCTAATGAGTTAATATACCATCTACGTCACCACAGTATTATCACGTGATTTTGTCTCTTCTGGTACTTTGTTAGCTGGTGCGCACCTGCTTTAGATTTTAATCAGCTCCGTGTAAATGAATCACAATTTTATGTGCTTAAGTTTAATGAATTTGTTTAAATAATTATCTTTCCCTTGTATTTTCAGAAAGATTCATCTCTCACGAAGTTAAACATGGTTATAGAATAATCAGTTTTTTCACGTCGGTGTCACACCTACGCTCCGAGTGGTGTCACCCGGTGGGGTCCACACCCCCATAGCTACGCCATTGAATCATGACCTTCAAAGTCAACAAAATGTTCACTACCTGATTAAACTATTCAAATGATTATTATTACTTCCAGACACCATTCTATATATTCCCTTCTAGTTTACTAAACAGCAGAGGCGTCGCTAGGGTTGGTGTCATCCGGGGACGTTGCTCATGGTGTCACCTCTTCACAATTTAAGGCGTCGTCCATAAATGACGTCATGTGAGGTTGCCGATTTTTACCCAACCCTCCCCCCCGGGTCATACTTTGTCACGAAAACTTAGAAACCAAGCCCCTTTTTACCGCTATGACATCACAAAGCTTTGGAATCATCTCCCCCCCCCCCCCAAAAAAAAAAAAAGAAAATAAAGAAAGCTGTATTTTATAAATAAAGATTATCATGATGCAAATTATTTTTTGTCATTTAAATACTTTTTTGGTGTAAAACTGCTCTCTAATATCGTAACAGGCATGAAGCTATTGAAAACGGCAGTAAATAAATTGTAAATAATTAAATATTTAAGTTATTACTATAAAGACAAAATAAATGACAAGTCCGTGGAAAAAAGAGAATAAACAATCTTCAATATCAACAAAAAAGAGAAAGTATCAGTTTGATAAAGGGGCATCACCAAAATGGTATTTCAGGTAAACATTGACAAACTTTCTTGAGCCCTACAACATCGGTTGGGCGCGTATAAAGACATCCATGAGAAATTTTGTTTTTGTTTTTTTACAAACCTAACTTAGCTCAGCAATGACGCCATTCGATGGGCACCAGCCAAGTTAATGGAAGAATATTCAAGTGATTTCGAAGACTACTTACCTTCAAAATTAGTCCAATTTTCAGACTCTTAAAAAAGTTATTTTCCAGCCCCAGGCTCGGGGTAAAAAAAAGGAAGTAGCACAATGCGAAACTCTTTACAAATTTGCACATCGCAAATCGCATCTATCTCTCAATGATGACACCAAACTGCAGCAGAGAGCGATCATTTATATAGTTGAAAAGAATATAAAAATTAGTTAGAATTTGTATGGGGCAACCAAGACTGATATGCTGCCTCTAATGAGCATTGAAAAAGAACTATTGTAGGCTTACTTCGCTTTACTGACCTAATTTCGCAATGAGAAAAAATCATGTTAAGCCTGGTCCCTTTTTGGACTCAGGACGTGTTAGCGCATTTTCGTATTATGTATCAGTACTTATGTTAGATATCAGCATTATGTAGTTATCAGTAATTGTGTTTAGATTTTAGACATATTTTTATGAATTTTTAGGAACTCTTGTGTGTTGTTGGTGGTAGGAACTCTTGTGTGTTGGTGGTGGTAGGAACTCTTGTGTGTTGGCGGTGGTAGGAACTCTTGTGTGTTGGTGGTGGTAGGAATTCTTGTGTGTTGGAGGTGGTAGGAACTCTTGTGATATACATCATGGGTCTAGCACTTTCATACTTCCAGGAGCTCTACTGCCACTACAAGAGGTCGGATCGAGTAACTGAGTGTTGATGCACAAATGGCAGGTCAGGACATACAAAAAACATATATACATCATGGGTCTAGGACTTATGGATGCTGAGATCTAGGGTGATGACAGACGGACGGACGGACAGACGGACAAAACGGATACAATAGCGCATTTCGACTTCTCGAAATTGCGCTAAAAATCGCAAACGAAAGTTGAAGGTTAAAATAATAATAATAAATAGTTTTATGTCTTTTTAATTTCAAATTGAGGAAACAATTCGTTACCTCACAAAAAACCGAACGTTTAAAAAAAAAAAACCTTAAGAAATATGGAAAAACGCATACCAATAGCCGCAGCCTAAAATTAATCTCTATGGGAGCGCAATCGTAGCTACGAAACAGCGTAAGTCAGGATGAGACCGTCGTAACCGAAGGACTACCTGTATAAAAATATGCATATCTATGCTGACAAGCCTTTCACAAATATAAATAAAACAAAATATTAACTCAAAGACATTGACGTCATAATTTTCTTCTAAAAAAATAACAACAGAGAAAACCCATCTTTTGATTTTTTGGGGGAGAAAATCGTACTCTCACATCACTGTGTTGGATGGAGTAGTGAGGTGAGATTCGTCCATGCTGGCGGTGTATTTCAAAGTCTAAATGGCTTTATATCTTTGAAAACATGTCCAGCTTTTTTAAAGATCTCTCTGCTGCGACTCTTTTTCTCTTTTTCCTAATCTATATATATAATTCTCCTCATGGTTCAACCATGCGGACACCAAGCTGTCTAGCCCCACCGACCAATCAGCTGGCAAGAAAAGGTAGTGCAGAGGTTAGGGGTCATCGAGACCAACAATGCGTTGAATTGAGGTCAATTACTTTGTTCTTTCAGAACAACATAAAAGCATGTATTTCGTATTGCAGTGGTTATTACATTCGCGTAACACGCGGAAGGTCGAAGGTTCAAGCCCCAGCTAAGGCATTACTTTTTTAATTTTTAAAAATTTTTGTGTTTATGCCCGTTCATTTCCTACTTTCTTTTCGAACATGACTTCGTAACACGGCTGTAAGTTTTGTTTCTCGACATTGGCATAATACCTGTGGTGAAATGTGTGTTATGTGGCTGTTGTCTAGGGTATTATTATTATTATTATTAGTTTGCACACACAAGGATACGCTTCAGTGATCTCCGCAAATGATTAAGACCAAGAACCGTAGTATAATACAAATTATAATCTTTAATTTACAATATATACAATGACCAATTACTGGGCAGATAACGAGGTGCCCTTATGTTAACTTATTTAAACAAATAGGGAATAGGCTATCTAGATGTCATCATTACGGCCTGCCCTATGCCAATGTTTCTTTATATATAATACTTAAATTAAAAGTGTGTAGTCCCCGGTCACTGGTGGTCTGCTGCGCCGTGCTGGATGACGTCAGCTCTCGAGGTCAGTCCCGCCCCTAGCGCTGAGATGTTCTACGGTGTCTGTATCACGCAGCGACCTAGTTCTGTCTCCAGGTGACGTGATGACTGTGCTCTCGAACTGTTGTGCTTCTCGTGTTGACAAACATGAAGCGGTCAGCTGAGTTGATAAACAATGAAGCGGTCAGCTGAGTTGA
>MUZC01000247.1:86364-107500 GCA_002072015.1 Radix auricularia
AAATAGAAATAAGACTCGGGGAATCTTCTATTCCATAGATCTATGACTTTCCTCCTTCCACGACAAGCCGTTCAGAGCAAGCCGCCAGAAGGGAATAACAATTTTGACATACTAATTTGATTAACTTTGTATGCTTACTTTCACGGGCGTCGGCCTATTTGGCGAACACCTCATACGTGAGTTCAGCAATTAATAAAACAATCTACACAACTAAAGATATAAATAAACATCCACACACGCTACTCCATCTATTTGGTGGAGATCGCGTGTGTAGGCACATTATAATTTAAGCAAACATGTTATTGGCAAGAATAATATACAGGGGTCCCAACACGGTACAATGTGTCCCGTGGGGTAATAAATCCATGTCAATCGGACAGGATTGATATCAATCAGCCATAATAAAATACAAGTGATAATCGATAATGCATGAATAAAATAAGATAAGAGTTCACTCTTACTAGACTGGTGACTGCTGGCCTTCCCACGATAACACGGTGACCGATCTTGTCTGAAGAATACCCCGTGGCTGGGCAGTGGAAAAGACTGAATTGGTGTCCGTCCACGGTTTATATTTTGGATGGTCATGTGATTTCCATTATCCTTGATTGGTTGTGTCAAAAAATATGACCAATGGTATTAGGACTACCCTTATTCAGCCCCGTAGCGGAAAGTATGCACGCATTTCTGTCAACTTTTGCGATGGCTGGTTACCCCCCCCCTTCCTCTCGGGGTGGTTCAAGTGCTAGGGGTTACTGAGTCTAAAAGTCCGCACAAATCTCATCACAATACCTTCGTGCTCTCCGTTGTGCTCAGTGACAGAAAAGTAGTCACTCACACTCCTCAACAATTACTTTCATAAAGTGAATACTTTAGGCGCCTTCCCTCGCTCTCCACGCATGCGCAACTGTGTGTACCCGCAGCAGTGTGTACCTCATCACTCCTGTGTTCTCATTCGCTTTGGTATCTCCTACAGTCGTCTGAGCCATGTTGCCTTTCCATTGTTCTCTTCGATTACGGCTGGTTTGGTTTGCTAACAGGGCCAAACGTTCAAAAAGATATGTCTGTATCTTCCAAAACTTGTTTTCAGTCATGGACGATTGTATGTTGCTCTCTCCAGAGTTCCTTTTATTCATTCACTCACAGTCGTTTGCCCAAACCCACCCCTTTTGGCAGGGCTGTCCATGGGACAGATTTTTCTGTCCCATCCCATCCCATCCCATGGCAATTTATGCCTGCCCCATCCCATCCCATCATGGGAAAAACATTCCCATGGACAAGCCTGCCTTTTGGACAACTGTGTTTTTCAGGAAGTCTTCACCCGTCACTAAATCATTAGAGACAATGCTACGACGCGGGTCGGCTAGTTTGTTTTAATATTGTTTGTGTGTTGGGGCTGTTTTATTATTGCAAGTTAACTGATATTTTTTTAATTAAAAGTGTTCACGTTTGACGTAGTTCATTGAATTTCTTAATTCCTTTCTAGTTGAAAATAAATGTGTTTTCCAGTTGAAAGTAATGTGTTTTCCAGTTGAAAGTAATGTGTTTTCTTTTTTTCCCCCTGACATAAAATCGAACACAGTCAATTTTTTTACTTTAGTGTCACACCTCTTATGGTTTCACTGGGACGGCCCGCCCCCNGCCCCCTCCCCGCCCCCTCCCTAACGACACCACTTCTAAGCAGATAGTTAAACTAAGCCCTTAAAAAATCGCCAATAGGATAACAATAGAAGATATTTTTCTAAAGCGTCCCCTACAGTATATATAGAAAATCATTTCACAATTCTTAGTTGTTAGACCTTCATCACTGAACTTTCTATTGTTATCGCGTGTTATTTTCGTTCACAATAATGTTACTCAGAAACTTTCCCAATGAGAATTTCGTATCTATATTTATTACAAATGTCTGGCGTACTTTACGTCACGAATAATTTAAAACACTTCTTCTAATCATTCAACGAGGTGTTGGTGTTGATTTTACAATGCCGTATTTCCCATTAATAGGCGCAGTAGGTAGATCTATTGCGGATATAAAAGGGCCAACGAAAACGGGAAAATAAAGAATTGAACTCGTTGATAGAATACTTACCAGAAAAAATACATAGCAGAGGTTGTTAATAAATTTGATAACGATCTTACCATGTAAGAACTTGAGCTTTTGTATTACACACAGCATGTTAACTGTTCGGCTCTCTACAGTTAGAAGAGTCACAGAAGACTCCATCCAATATCACTTCCGTTACCGAGAAATAAATACCAGGGAGGGATAACCGTGTTTCTACTTCTTTGACAGAAAATGCGTTTATCTCAGCCTCAGTCATCTCACATTTAGAACTTGTTACGAAATTCGAAAGGTAGACTCTGATAGCAATGTTTGCATTTGGAGAACGTGACAAAAACCTATTATCTATTTGTGCCTTAATCATTTAATCCATAAACTGTAGTGTCAACAAACGTCCAAGATCACTATACGAAAAGTTATCATTAAATTCCTATCCTAGATCTGATGGAAGCATCTGCCTTAGTGTTTTGGCATTAGAAACTGTTTAATCGATCGACAGAGAAAAAAGTTGAACATTTCATGGGATGTTGAGTAAGCTGCACTGCGTGTTCTCGTTTCAGCAATGAGTCTCTCTATGATCGCATAGAAAGATTGAGTACGGGTCTTGTGTCTAGTACTATACTTATAACCAGATCAGTAGCATCCTCAACTTTATCACACATTCGGTATCACTGTCACTTGCGTTGTATGATGTCTTTTTAATCATATAGCGTGAGATGGCTTGTCAAACATTCATACATTTTTTAAACTGGTCGTGGTTCTAATAAAAGTGTTAAATGGAACTACCTTACAACTAAATAATAATTGTACTGACTTCACTTCCGGTTCTGGGAGAATTGCTTCATAATACATAGATCTATCCCTCTCTTTTTTAAAATCTTTCCTAATTATACACATGAAAGGTGTTTCTTAAAAGTTCCATCTGTTTAATTCACTGTTTTTTCAAAGTCTGTGTGTTGCAGTATTATTACTGGGTCGTGAGAGATTTCCAGGTGTGTCCCGAGATTTAGTAAAAAAAAATATATATTTAAAATTGCTAGTGTTCTGAGCTCTGAAGTAATTATGAAATTTTAAAATAAAGCAAAACAAAACGACTCTTTGCACAACTTTGTGAAGCAAAGGACTTCGATTACAAGTGCCTACTTTATCATACGGAAGTTCGCTGGCTTTCAAGAACAAAAGTTCTTGAAAGACTTGTACATCATAAAATAGAAGTGATTTCTCTCCTTGAAACTGAAAATCAAAATTTTGAATTCCAAATACATGATGAAATCTGTTGGTTGAAGCTTCAGTTTCTTTCTGATTTATTCGATAAACTGAATTCAGTAAACTTAAGTCTTCAAGGACCATCTGAGAACATCATTACTTCTTCGTCGAAGTTAAAGTCATTTAATGAGAAATTGTCATTGTGGGAAGGTAAAATATCGAAATGAATATTCCAACTGGAAACACGTTTCAAGATAAGAAGAAAATAGGGTTAATAGGTTATGAAATTTTGAACACTCTCAGTCAACTTCAGTCAACTCTTCAGCATTATTTTCCACCACTGGACATCGACAAATTTGCTTGTGTGATCAATCTGTTTACAGTTAGTGAAGAAGTTAATTTGATGATCAAAGAGGAGCAGCTGATCGAGTTACTACATAACAAATTCTATAAAATAAATTTCACCAACTGGATTTCAGAAGAATTCTGGCGTGCAATCATGAAAGTCTATCCTATGGTCAGTTTGAAAGCAGTTAAAACTCTGTTGCCATTTTCATCTTCTTGGTTCTGTGAATTTGGCTTTTCGGCATTTACTGAAATCAAGTCCAAGAAACAAGAGAGACTCCTTACAGTTGATGATGAGTTGCGCGTTTCCTTGTCCACAATAGAGCCCCGATGTGTTCCTTTAGTCAGGCACATCCATCACATTGATATATAACATCACATTGATATATAACATCACATTGATATAAAACATCACATTGATATATAACATCACATTGATATAACATCACATTGATATATAACATCACATTGATATATAACATCACATTGAGATATAACATCACATTGATATATAACATCACATTGATATATAACATCACATTGATATAACATCACATTGATATATAACATCACATTGATATATAACATCACATTGATATATAACATCACATTGATATAAAACATCACATTGATATATAACATCACATTGATATATAACATCACATTGATATATAACATCACATTGATATATAACATCACATTGATATATAACATCGCATTGATATATAACATCACATTGATATATAACATCACATTGATATATAACATCACATTGATATATAACATCACAAGTGACTCTGTGTTAACGGCATTGCTGCTAATAATTCATGTAGCACAAGTGTGTTGTCCTTCAAATGTCCTCTAAATTTTAACTGTCACTCTAGTATAGCCGACATTGAAAAAAAAATCGGTATATCAACTAAAAACAGAAAAATGTAAACTGCAGCTGAATGGCTCTCAACCGCTATGGAATTAATCAAATGTTGGTTGCGTGAAGTGCTTGGCATCCATCTACCTAAACTGTTAATCTTTCTAAATCCAGCTTGTACACTTGAATAAATGCCATTCTTATCGCTGGCATTGTCTTATAAAGTGATCTGCAATTTGCGCTCTATGTCATAGGAGTCTCAGCAGAAAATCTAAAAGCTGTTCATTGTGCTGTTCAATTTGAATAAATAAAAGAAGATACGCATTTATATTTTCTTTTTTTTTTTCATAACATAGCGAATAATAAGACTAAGCGTAAGCTGATCAAAAAGACTGTTGTTAGTGATGGAATCCATGATGATTACATACTATTTATTTTTCGTAATTTTATATTAAGTTATAATTAATGTTTTGTTGACACCAGTTTTTATTTAATTACGCAATCTTTTGTGTAGGTGTCACGTACAGGTTATGTGTGTTTTGAGACAAGGCGGGGCCTTCAAGAAGTTTAATTGAATGTTCTTCAAATTGAGTACTTATCTCTGATGATGACAATAAATTGAGAATGTTCACATCTAGTATAATCTATTAAAATATGTATAAATTTAAGTTCAGCATTTCAATTTTTTAAAAAGTATAGGCTCTCGTATCTTATTACATATGACTGAGAAGTTTGACAAATTTTATAATTCGTGTTTTCTACATTTTGTCATATAGACTTGTTAGCCACACATTTGTATAGGCAAGAGTACGTATTAAATTGTTTTACTTCAATCCTGGCAAAGTTGTTTTTTTTTTTCAAGTAAATTTTCACCCCTGGTCCCATAACATTAACTCAGGAATTATCCGCAAGAATAACTTTGAACCTAATAAATCAATAAATTCATCAAATTTAGTTGTTTAAAAAAATTCCCATCTCTAGGATCTATGAATCTCTGAATGTGTTTTTTTATAGAGGAATTAATACGTCGATCCAACGAAGGTAGGTGCCATTCTGAGACTTGTTATGTAAACTGTCCACTGTCCAGTGCTGATAAACATCAGGTTGCCATCAAGTGATGGTCATCTACTACTGGACATCTACTTCTGGCTAACCACTTCTCAGGTTATGTCGTCACAGTTGTTGTTATACCTGGTGTCCAAGCTGTGGCCATGGTGTCAAATCATGGTGTCCAGATGTCATATCATCAGCCATGGTGTCAAATCATGGTGTCCAGATGTCATAGCATTCAGCCATGGTGTCAAATCATGGTGTCCAGATGTCATATCATCAGCCATGGTGTCAAATCATGGTGTCAAAATATCATATCATCAGCCATGGTGTCAAATTTTTTGCCATGGTGCCCTAATATAATAGTGTGTCAACTGGTCAAAGTTGTTGTCGCTATGTGTCATTGCTGGCTTCTTTGGTTGTTGTGTGGTGTCATTAGTGACGTAATGGTGTCACATCTGAAGTCACAGCTCGGTTTGTTTTTAAACCGTGGCCATGGTGTTATGTTTGGTGTACTGGTGTCATGTTTGGTGTAATGGTGTCGTGTTTGGTATATTGGTATCATGTTTGGTATAATTGTGTCGTGTTTGGTGTAATGGTGTCGTGTTTGGTATATTGGTGTCATGTTTGGTGTAATGGTGTCGTGTTTGGTATATTGGTGTCATGTTTGGTATATTGGTGTCATGTTTGGTGTATTGGTGTCATGTTTGGTATATTGGTGTCATGTTTGGTATATTGGTGTCATGTTTGGTGTAATGGTGTCGTGTTTGGTATATTGGTGTCATGTTTGGTGTAATGGTGTCGTGTTTGGTATATTGGTGTCATGTTTGGTGTAATTGTGGCGTGTTTGGTGTACTGGTGTCATGTTTGGTGTAATTGTGTCATGTTTGGTGTAATTGTGTCGTGTTTGGTGTATTGGTGTCATGTTTGGTGTAATTGTGTAATGGTGTCATGTTTGGTGTAATGGTGTAATGTTTGGTATATTGGTGTCATGTTTGGTGTAATTGTGTCGTGTTTGGTGTATTGGTGTCATGTTTGGTGTACTGGTGGAATGTTTGGTGTAATTGTGTAATGGTGTCATGTTTGGTGTAATGGTGTAATGTTTGGTGTAATTGTGTAATGGTGTCATGTTTGGTGTAATTGTGTAATGGTGTCATGTTTGGTGTAATGGTGTAATGTTTGGTGTATTGGTGTCATGTTTGGTGTAATTGTGTCGTGTTTGGTGTATTGGTGTCATGTTTGGTGTACTGGTGGAATGTTTGGTGTAATTGTGTAATGGTGTCATGTTTGGTGTAATGGTGTCATGTTTGGTATATTGGTGTCATGTTTGGTGTAATTGTGTCGTGTTTGGTATATTGGTGTCATGTTTGGTGTAATGGTGTCATGTTTGGTATATTGGTGTCATGTTTGGTGTAATGGTGTCATGTTTGGTATATTGGTGTCATGTTTGGTGTCATGTTTGGTGTAATGGTGTCATGTTTGATGTAATGGTGTCTTTTCTGGGTCATTATATTCGCTTCGGTTACATTTTGTAGGGGTTACAGTTAAGAGCGAGACAAACAGATAAAACGAATGTGTGTGAGTGTTCAAGGGATGTCAGCGTTGATCAAGTAAGTAAAGGGGAGATTACTATGTTTAATGTGGGTCTGCAGTCCACATTGGGGCTTAATGATCTTTTGATAAGAAATCTTCGGCTCGGTAGTTTTCTGAGAGACTTTGTACGGTCTCAACAAGATCTTTATACGGTCTCAGCAAGATCTTTATAGGTCTCAACAAGATCTTTATATGGTCTCAGCAAGATCTTTATATGGTATTATCAAGATCTTTATATGGTCTCAGCATAATCTTTATATGATCTCAGCAAGATCTTTATACGGTCTCAGTAAGATCTTTATATGGTCTCAGCAAGATCTTTATATGGTCTCAGCAAGATCTTTATACGGTCTCAACAAGATCTGTATACTGTCTCAACAACATCTTTATACGGTCTCAACAATATCTTTATACGGTCTCAAGAAGATCTTTATACGGTCTCAACAAGGTCGTTATTTACACACGATGGCTCCGTGGTTGTGTTGTGGGCTGAGAAAGGGGTGGATCAGTCCTGTTGCCTAACTGTGTCATCTCTTGCCTGTGTTATCTCTTGCCTAACTCTGTTATCTCTTGCCTGTGCTTACCTCTTGGTGAAGGAAAGATCAGCATAAGAGAAAACTACTCATTGTGGATACGATTGTCATACTCTAGTGTTCGCGTGTTTGTTGAGTTGTATGAAGAACACGATGAAAATGTGACAATAAAGGCGAAATTTTAATAACATTGTTATTTGATAACATTTTGCTTATCAAATACCACTAATATGTAAACACAATTTTGATATTAATTAAATGCATACGGCAAAGAGAGATTTCAAAATACACATAAGGTGTTGTTTGTTGTTTTTTATCTCGAGTTATTGAGTAATTGCTTTCAAGCTTTGGGGTAGGGGTACAACGGTGGGGTCACGTGATGTCTTAGTTTTGTTATTAAAATTTCTCATCTGATCATCATCGTCAGTCCAATTGGGATTTTTTAGCGCATTTTCGAGAAGTCGAATGCGCTATTGCACCCGTTTTGTCCGTCCGTCTGTCATCACCCTAGATCTCAGCAACCATAAGTCCTAGACCCATGATGTATATATGTTTTTTGTGTGTCCTGACCTGCCATTTGTGCATCAACACTCAATTACTCGATCCGTTAAAAAAACCCGTTAAAACTACCAAAAAACATTGCGAATCGAGAGATAACACTGGCGCAGGCAACGGCCGACATTGCCGGAAGTCGAATACATCGTTTTTCAAGCATTGAAGAGTTAAAGTTATTGGTTAGTGGTGCGAAAGCGTGCAAAAGAATTAGTTTTTTTTTTTGTTGACGTCATTAGAATATGTGTAAAAGTTTAGAGAGTTTTACGTCATCATTTGTGGTGACTTCAATCAAGATCTTAGCGGCCCAGGGGCAGAAATTGAAAAGTTTTTCGAAACAAGCTTCAACATTCAACTACTTTCACCAAGATTGGCAACCACGATCTATCAAACAACAATTGACGGAGTATTTGGGCGATTAGCTGATTACAATTTAGAATGTTTCATTTATGAGTCCTATTTCAGTGACCACAAACCACTTGTAGTTAGATTAAAGAGAAAATAAAAAATTTTAAAATGTAAAGAAATGACTTTTAAATAATTTTTTTTCAGGTATATTCATTACACAAGAAAATTCATAAAAATATGTCTAAAATCTAAACACAATTACTGATAACTACATAATGCTGATATCTAACATAAGTACTGATACATAATACGAAAATGCGCTAACACGTCTTGAGTCCAAAAAGGGACCAGGCTTAACATGATTTTTTTTTTTTTACAAATCATGTTTCAGAACACTAAATAATTAAATGGTGGGAATAAATCGTCCATTTCTTCAAACTCACTACCCAAACATCGTCTGAGAAATGATCCAAGCGATTTCCTCATAAATGGCTGCCCTTGTCTTGATCGTTGAGCACACAACCGGCTGCCATTTTGAATGTCAAGAGAACGAAACTCCAATTTAGTTCCCGCGTTGAGGAAGGGGAAAACTCCACTTGGACTAAAGCGCGCTGAGGCAACTTCAGGCCGTAATGACGTCACGATAATCTTGCGTAATGCCCGGGCCAAAGGCCTTAATGACGGATAACCACGGTATTCAGGTACCGCTCAATAGTGGAGTATTTATTTGAAGGGCTTCCAGGCCAGACGATTGATGCTAATCTGCGAATTACAAAGAAAGGTTGGATGAGTTTTTCTCCTTGTCAATAGTCTATCGCGTGTCTTTATAAATAGCAGTTTATCAGTAGACACGTTTCGGTAGGAGATATGACATTCATTTAAAGTAACGTTGTGATTTATAGGAAAAATTGCGTCTATATACTTGAAATGTCTGTAACGCTTGAACCTGGAACTCCTCCTTAACCATACCAGATAGAGGGTTCAAGTCTGTTGTCAATATGTTAAGGACGTCCCAAGGACGTTCAACGGCCAAAACAAACCGAAAAGGTGTACTGGATTTCCTGGAACATTAAAAAAACGAAAAAATATCAGTCTTTTTGTCAATTGCGTGCCAACTATAACAGACATCGGGTTGAAACAAACGCCAAACTATAGCTAATAATATGTAGAACAATGTTGGAGAATGAATTTTTTAAATGTATTGTCGTTCGACTCCTGTAATTTTAGCAGAAATTTAGAAATTTTATAAAACCATTTTTTTTTTAGTTTCAAAATTATTGATTTGAAATTATCTGAATGTAATATACAATGATAGGGAATGGGATTTTCTCGCTTTGTGAATGCTAATGTTAGATTGTTGCGTGATGCACATTATATTGACACATTCTTGGTGTGATGTAGTGTGAGGGGATATGAAGTCTCTTTTTTTTTAACCTTCAGAATTACTTATTTGAATCGACTTTTAATGTGATCTAGAATGACTTCCCGTCAATAAAAAAATGTAAATTGCGTTTAAATACTCATTCGAGTTTTTATTACTTGTTTTGTGTTTAATCCCGATTATGGCGATTATATCAACGTTTGGAAGCGAAATATTTTGTTTCACGCTGATAGAAATAAAAAAATATAGTTGTAAAATACAATTAATGTTCAGGTTTTCATTGCGTATATGAGTACTTAACTAGAGCGACATGAATTATTAATTTGAATAGTTAATAGATGAATGCTCAAACAGAATTTTACATGATTACTGTACTGAAGTAAAGTAACACCTTATGATTATTTTATTTGAGTATTTTTATGTTTAACTTTATATGATTAGTTTACAGGAGTACTTTACACGGATTGCTATAATATTTCTATAATATTTCTGACTATTTTCTCCCAGGAACCAAAGTTCCTCACAGAGGCGACGATCAATGTTCCCCTGGCTCAACGGATGGACCCGGCTCGAGGTCATGCTGACCTTAATGTGTTTGTTCCTGGCTGTTGGCGTCATTGCTCTCATTATAATGGTGGCGTCCAAGACGCCTACCAGAGGTCAGAGGTCACATAAAGTTAGGAATGATTGTTTAGCTGTAGCGGTTTCTTTTCCTACAGATGGTTAGGATCCTGCACTGAAAAATGGCATTTCTTAGTTGAACATCCTGCGAAAGATATACACTTTCCACCCAAAATACGATTTTTTTTTTTTACAATATGCATCTTTAAAACCCATGAACATTCCAAATAGTACTTGTGAGATCAGAGCTTTCCAACGCTGACTTATATAATAAAACTTTAAATTTGTTAAATCCTTAGTAATTTTCGCTCTTCACTTTCAAAGCCCTTTTGGGCAACTTATTATTTTTTTTTAAAACATTTTAAAATAAAATTTAAAAAAAGAATCTGTAAAATAATTATGAAATAATAATATGCCATTCAGTAATTAAGCATTTAAGCATATATTTATAACTTTAACAAATATCATTGATTTCCCATATTCGCCCCTCCCTAACGCAACTTCGATTTTACTCTTTTCCAGACGACAATGAAAAGGTTCGTCGCCCAAGACCGAACGGAGGAACGAAGCTACCACAAATCGCTGATGACATCACTCTTGACGACATTTGTCTCACCCCTGGGTGTGTCAATGCAGGTATATAACAGGCTCCAAATTACGCTCTTGTCTAGTCAGCCCATTATTATAAATAGGAAATAAGGAACCTGGTTCTCCAGGAGTTAAGCGTCAGAACTTGTGTGTGCTTATAATGACAGGTGTGCCGCGCTGATATAGCTATCGGATGTGTTAGCCACTTGCTACTTTTAATAATCTTTTCTTTTTAATTTGTTTCCTTTTTTTTAGCCTTACAAAACTAAACATTTTTTAAAAGTGCACTACACTTAATTTCTGATTAAGCATAGATCTTAACCAAATTAAGTTAAAGTCTTATAAAATAAAATAAAAAAGTAACCACATCTAAATAACGAAAGAGATAGCTCTCTCTCTCTCTCTCTCTCTCTCTCTCTCTCTCTTTCTTTCTCTCTTTCTTTCTCTCTTTCTTTCTCTCTCTCTCTCTCTCTCTCGCATATAATTTTTTTTTAAACCTTTATTTACCCAAACTTTGTAAAGAGAAGAGTTAAATATTTGTTAAGTTTTCTTTCTGTTGGTGGATTAGAGAGTAAATTATTTTTTTCATCAGGCATGGAGTAAAACAATCTAGAGGCGACTAATTCATTTTGTGAAACTGCGGAGAAACACTACGAAAAAATGAATTTCAAAAACAAGTTCCAAATATGAGTCCATAAAGTCTATTTAGATAAAGTATGTTTTATTAAACCATCCTTTTAAATAATGTAGGAATCCTAAATATTCTATTATAAAGCTAAACTTCGATTTAAACCTGAGCCGCAGAGAGATTCATGACGACAGGTTGTATACCACTTGATTTACAATTTGGTTCACGGTCATGCGTTAAGACTTAGCTTGAGCCTTAACTTGACTGAGCTTGGGAAGTATGTGGATAACATGTAAACTGGGTATAAGTAAGTGGCCCTGACAAAAAGCAGCTAAAAGTTTCGGCAAAGACCCTTCTTCAACTAATAGTATACAATAAACCGAAAATAAAGAAATTAAAACTTAACTGCCGTGAAATCCAGAGCCAATCAGAGTATTAGTAAGAAGAGAGTATTGAGAGCTTATAGAGCAAAGGAGAGAGTGGGTGTGGCGAATTACTTAGTTTGCTAGTGTAAACATAATATGCATTCCGTGTGGTGCAAGGGTCCCATACCTTTCGTTATCTATAAGCCTGATTGCAGTCTCATCCGCATTATGTTCACTTCTTTGCTTGTAAAAAAGTTCGAGCACTACTTCCCAACGAAAGGGACCCAAGAAATGGTAAGGATTACATCCACGACCAATTTTTTCCACCAAAAAAAAAAGTGAATCTTGCCAGGACAACGGCCTTAAAACTACGTTCGAGATAACAAACAACTCTACCGTTGTTTAGGATTAAAGTCATGGCGTAAAATCTTGGGATTAAGCATCTCACTTCTGATGTCATTGTCGCCTATTACCCCGAGATGGAACCGTATAGTTGCAGAAGAACAAGCCCAGGGTGCTCATTGTTTAGCGATCTAAAGGGTTAAAAAAATAAGTTTTAAATTACTTTATATTTATTTTGTTATTTAAGTTAACCGAAATTTACTCTGAAGACATTTTGACTACAATTAAATTAAATTATTTAATCAAAACAATTTAGAAAATAAATAATCAACGTCCGACCCCACCCCCATCCCCCAGCGTCAAAATTATTTTAACGTTGACGGTCCGCGACGATAAAAATGTTGGGAGCCACTGGTCTACGGCACAAGAGGTCAACTGGGATATGTCGGGTCTGGTGTTGGGTCATTTATTGTTGGGTCTGGTGTTGGGTCTGGTGTTGGGTCTGGTTTTGGGTCTGGTGTTGGGTCTGGTGTTGTGTCATTTATTGTTGGGTCTGGTGTTGGGTCTGCTGTTGGGTCTGGTGACAAACCATAGAAAATTTATTAAATTACACCCCCCCCCCCCCCCAATTCTTTCTTTTTTAATCAAATTGCTGCACTGTACCGTAATGTTGTAAATTTCATTTTGAATCATTTATTAATTTCTTTTACTTTATATCTCTGTGTTTTCAGCACAGCCATAGTGTGATATTCTGAAGGGAAATAAAAGTCTTATATACAGATTCTGAATTGTATCATTTGCGAATCTTTCCGTCCTTAGCTTCCAGGCTGATGACGTCAATTGACACGTCAGTCAAACCGTGTGACGATTTCTTTGACTTCGCTTGCGGCAACTGGAACAAAATGCACATCATCCCAGACGACAAGCCCAGCTACAACACATTCTCAAAACTAACTGACGACATACAAGCAATACTCAAAAGTAAGTCATCTTGTTATAATCTTGGCGATGTAGGCTTTCACGCCACTCCATTTTGACATAAGAAATAGAAATGAACTTTTTTTATAAAAACAAAAACCCACTTACGCACCTATACACCAAATCCTAGGACCATATTTTTATGGACTATATAGAATGTAATAAAGCTATTGGCTATCAGCTGTACAGGTACGCAATGTGTGCAGCAAGAATATGGGTTGCATTTCAGGACTCCAATTAGCTTGAAAGCTGTAATCGTTTGCCTGATGATTTAACTCATAATGACTGCTGTACCTAAAACTTTCTATTTGCTGATATATGCGAATAATGTTTTAACGCATTCGAATTGAAACCGAATTCTTAAATCACTTGTAGTTCTATTCTGACTGAGTCTGTATTTCTTCCATTATCTTGTTCTAAAACCTGTAGATTTGTTGGAGCAACCCATCAACCCAGAGCTTGATACCAACGCTACGATCAAGGCCAAGATACTTTATAACTCATGCTTGAACGAAAGTAAGTCTTCACTGTACCCCAGTACATGGGTAAGTCATCTGTATTATGAGGTCCGAGGAATGTGTTCGGACCGTGTATTAAATAAATCACTCTTTTAGATTAAAAAACAAAAATCACGTTATAGTTCTAGATACTTGCCACATGGATAATTGCAATTTTAGAACAATTGAAATCGGTTCTCTGAATACACAATAAGTTCTGAATTCCATGCAAATTAAATACTTAAATAAAAATCTACACATCATTATTGTCATTACTTACAAAAAGCGTTTTGCGAATTCAGATATTATACAAATTTTTTTGGTTATGTGTATATTTTCAGCATTAAAAATTATCGTTTCAATGACTGAAATGTGCTTCTATCGTCAAGAAGTCATAAGTTCCCACAGTTTTCTATGACTGATCGACAGATAAAAGACGAGGCTTTTTTTTTTCTTAGAGTATAATGAGTCATCTATAATAATAAAAGGCAATTTTCTGTCCGTTCTGTCCGGTCCCTATTAGCGATTGGTCCCTCAAACTCCTGCAGACTCCTACAGCCAATCACTAGCGGAGAAATCTTTTAAAAATAATTTACATATTGAAAAAATTTACGCTAACTTTCAAAACGAGTTTTTTTGGTGCGTTATTTTTGTCATCATTCAGTACTGTGTTCCCATCTTGAAGTTGAAGTGTAACACTCTGCTAATCCCTAATGTTTTCCTAAACGACATGCCACCGAAATGGTGGCGGAACGTCTTTTGACGGGCTTTGTTGCTCGTTACAAAGAAAATTAATTAAAGAAATTGTTTCCATCAGCGCAAATTGAAAACCTTGGTCTGGAGCCCATCACTAATTTCATCAAAGAGCTCGGAGGTTGGCCGATACTAGAGGGAGACAACTGGAACAAGTCGCAGGATTTCCTGGCGCTTCTCGTCAAACAGTTTCACTACAATAACAAAATCCTCATTGACCACTGGGTGGCCGTTGATGACAAGGACTCGGAGGTCAATATTATTCAGGTACGAATGTTTTGTTTTTCTCGCCTCTATGCAACTGAGAATGAAAAATATTGCTTTTCTATTTGTTCATAGTTTAGACCTGTGTGTGTTTGTCCATCTTGTTTTTTAATGGTTAATTATGTGTCCACATACTCTCACTAAGATGAAATTTTGAAATATTTGTATTTTTCTGTAAATATGTATAGAAACCAGACAAAGATGAACGTTTTGCATGTATGTGTTTTGATGTATCTCCTAATGACACCTCATGTTTTGTGTCTATTTGACCTACCAGCTTGACCAGCCAGAGCTCGGAATGCCATCACCAGACTATTACCTCCTAAACGACGCCCCTCATAAACTCAGGGTCTACAAAAAATTCGCCCTCGACGTGGCCATGATGTTCAAGGCCGACCCGGCCGTTGCCGAGAAGGGCGTGGACGAGATTGTCAAGTTTGAGGTTGACCTGGCCAGGGTAAGGCGCTGACCAATAACATCTGACGTATCGGAATGTCACGAACTGTATCTAATTTGAATATTTGATTCTTGTGATGAGAGGAGCAGGTTGATGCGGGGGGGGGGGGGGGGGGGNGGGAGGTGTAAGTGGTTTGAAAAAATGTGGAGATTGTATTTCAATGCGAACTTTTCACAACATATAAATAAATAAAAAGCAGAACTACGAAGTAAGTAAACACACGATGTTTGCGAGCTGTATCTAAAGAACATTTAACATTCCCAACAGAGAATTAGGCTTCAATTATTTCAGATTGTCGTTATTGATTCCAAATACGCATTTAACGGAATATGTAATTATTTAAAGACGTAACTGATAACTACCCACCCCACCCCCAAAACCTGTGTGCACATGTGGATGAATTTTTTTTAAATTATATTACTGTCAAAGATTATGGCACTCAGGAATTTTATAAAGAGTTCTGACAGATTGAAGAGTTTCACAGAGATGTTCCTAGTTTCTCTACCATGTAAACTAAATGTGGACCCACTTTTATTGACTTCAGATAACCATACCTAAGTCTCAGAGGCGAGACAATGAAGAGATGTATAATAAATGGACCATCAAGGAATTCTCTCGACAAGTGCCAGGGGTATGTAATATCACATCTCAAATTTGAGGATTATAAGCTAAGACTAGCTCCTAGGCTAGTAAGGGAGGATTATAAGCTAAGACAAGCTCCTAGGCTAGTAAGTGAGGATTATAAGCTAAGACAAGCTTCTAGGCTAGTAAGTCAGGAACGTCTTACAAAGAGGTCCTAGGGCATGTTGTTGGCCTAATACTTTTTTAAAAGTTTGAAATAAAGATCTGATTTGAAATCCCACAGTTTGATTGGCTGAGGTATTTCAAGGAAGTGTTCAAGGCCGTTGACATTGAGATCACGGAGGATGAGAAGATTGTTGTGTACGCCCCACCTTATTTCGAGAAGTTGGGAAAGTTGTTTGACAAGACAGAAAACAGGTGCGTTGTTTGTAGTGTAGATCTTATACCTTCAAATAGTGGCGGGGAAACGCTTCAATGAGACTATTGTACACAAAAATACGGGCAACATAATTGTAACATTTTACTTTCCTAGGTCCGTGTGCGAAATAACATACTTATGTGCTAAATTGCACAGCATGTATTTTTTCCAAAATTGTTACCCCACAAGCACAGATATATTATACTATTCCGGTAATTCCAAATTGCTGCGCAGCGTCAGTCAGTTATCTAAGCGACCACGCTGCTTAAAGTGAACATTGGTAACACAGAATATTAAGGCAACATGATTGAAGAAGAATGGGACAACAACATAGCTGGGGTACAAAAAAAAAAAGCTATAGTAAAATGACAAAAATCTGAAGAAGAAGCGGACATAACTTTTCAAATTAACTAACGAGGTTAATATTGTTTATGGACAACTTTTAAAGCTCGGAACAGTACGTATTTTAATGTCCTCCAGCTCCACTCCTTATTTCAGATTAACTCCAGAGTTTGAGCCCTCAGATTTAAATTCTTCCCCGAGTCCTTGTTTAAAATCTCTTTGTTGAGCCACAATTATATCTGAGAAGTGCCCGAGTCCTTGTTTTAAACCTCTATATCGAGTCACATTTGTATCTGTGAAGTATTCACCCAATATGTTTGATGTGTCTTATTTACAGAATCATCATCAACTACATCATGTGGCGGAGTCTGATGAGTAGAATAAATAACCTGCCGAGACAGTACAGAAAGATCAACAATGAATTTTTCAAGGTAATATTATCCTAAGTAGAGCCGAAATTAGGAAATTAGCGCTGTCTTTCCACTGTGGTGACTATGGTTAATAGTGATTGAACACCACACACACGTTTGCCAGGGCTTGTTGAATTGTGTCGCCATGTTGAACAGCACACACACGTTTGCTAGGGTTTGTTGAATTGTGTCGCCATGTTGAACACCACACACATTTGTCAGGGTTTGTTGAATTGTGTCGCCATGTTGAACACCACACACATTTGTCAGGGTTTGTTGAATTGTGTCGCCATGTTGAACAGCACACACACGTTTGCTAGGGTTTGTTGCATTGTGTCGCCATGTTGAACACCACACACATTTGTCAGGGTTTGTTGAAGTGTGTCGCCATGTTGAACACCACACACACGTTTACCAGGGTTTGTTGAATTGTGTCGCCATGTTGAACAGCACACACACGTCTGCCAAGGTTTGTTGAATTGTGTCACCATGTTGAACACCACACACACGTTTACCAGGGTTTGTTGAATTGTGTCGCCATGTTGAACACCACACACATTTGTCAGGGTTTGTTGAATTGTGTCGCCATGTTGAACAGCACACACACGTTTACCAGGGTTTGTTGAATTGTGTTGCCATGTTGAACACCACACACATTTGTCAGGGTTTGTTGAATTGTGTCGCCATGTTGAACAGCACACACGTTTGCTAGGGTTTGTTGAATTGTGTCCCCATGTTGAACAGCAGACACACGTTTGTCAGGGTTTGTTGAATTGTGTCCCCATGTTGAACAGCAGACACATTTGTCAGGGTTTGTTGAATTGTGTCACCATGTTGAACAGCACACACACGTCTGCCAGGGTTTGTTGAATTGTGTCACCATGTTGAACACCACACACACGTTTGCTAGGGTTTGTTGAATTATGTTGCCATGTTGAACAGCACACACACGTTTGCTAGGGTTTGTTGAATTGTGTCCCCATGCTGAACAGCACACACACTTTTGTCAGGGTTTGTTGAATTGTGTCGTCCTGAAAATGTAGTAACCGGAAGAATTCATACACAGAAAGAGTAATTATTGTTTTGTATGCTTAGTTGAAATAAAAATATAAACTCTGTAATGACAATGGAAAAATGGTTCGAATGGTTTCAAAAATCATTGTCTACGCAGAAAGAAAAAGAATTTCAAAAGAATTTTTAATTCAAAATTCTTAAGAGGAAAAACATTTTCTCTAGCAATAAAGACTATAGACATTGCTTTATAGGAATTAAGCGGACATTTTTTAAAGCTAAACATACTTATATTTTGCAACGGAATGTTTTATATTAATTAATTACCTATTATAATGAACATATTACTTTAACAAGTTGCCGACCTTACTTGCACTTTTTTTTTACCAGACCATGTTTGGATCAGAGTCCGAATCTGCCAGGTGGTACGAGTGTGTCACCTTTATCAATGAAAACATGGGCAACGCTCTGGGAAGACTGTTTGTGGAAAAGAATTTTGATGAGGGCTCAAAGGAAACGGTGAGTATGTCTATTCATTATTTTTAAGATGTGGTCCTACAGTGCACATGGTTAGGCTAGTCCTAGAGTGCACACCAAGGGTGGTCCTATAGTGCACACCAAGGGTGGTCCTACAGTGCACATGGTTAGGCTAGTCCTAGAATGCACACCAAGGCTAGTCCTAGAATGCACACCAAGGCTAGTCCTAGAATGCACACCAAGGGTGGTCCTACAGTGCACATGGTTAGGCTAGTCCTAGAATGCACACCAAGGGTGGTCCTATAGTGCACACCAAGGGTGGTCCTACAGTGCACATGATTAGGTTAGTCCTAGAATGCACACCAAGGGTGGTCCTATAGTGCACACACCAAGGGTGGTCCTGTAGTGCACACACCAAGAGTGGTCCTATAGTGCACACACCAAGGGTGGTCCTATAGTGCACACACCAAGGGTGGTCCTATAGTGCACACACCAAGGGTGGTCCTAGAGAGCACATGGTTAGGCTAGTCCTAGAATGCACACCAAGGGTGGTCCTACAGTGCACATGATTAGGCTAGTCCTAGAATGCACGCCAAGGGTGGTCCTATAGTGCACGGCCAGGGATGTCCTATAGTGAACACCAAGGGTGGTCCTTAAGTACGGTCCTAAAATGTTGTTCATCCGACGAAAACGCCGATGACCACTCTCATCATATCAGTCCAGTGCTAGGCCACCACGTGTGTCCTCTGGTGGTTTATTAGCCCAATTCTTGCACGAAATTTGTTTCGGCTTGTCGGAAAAGAGATTTGAGATCCCTTTGGGAAATGTTGTGTACGCGGTCCTTCCTGGCCTGACGTTTGGTCTTGGCCGCCTTTTGTCTATTAGCCTCACAGACAGCTGCGCCATTCCGTCTCATAGGGCGCCAGTGGGCTCGGTTACTGGCTGATGCCCCCCAGGAGTCATGTCCAATGTCAAAGGCTTTTAGAAAAGATTTTAGTGTATCTTTCTGGCGCTTACATGGACCTCTGCTTGCTCTTTGCCCTTCTGTAAGCTCACCGTAGAAGACCCTCTTTGGATGGTGACGGTCGGGCATGCGCACTTTTGCGCACTACATGCCCCGTCCAGCATAGTTGGCACTGCATGAGTGTGGATGCTGGGTGGTCCTGCCCTTCGGTGTCTGGGAACTTTTTCCAGTCATTTTATCTTGAGCATTTTTTAAGGCTTTTGGTGTGAAATTCTGGCTAAAATTTAAAAAGAAGATGACGTGGTTCTACAGGAAGAGCTGCATGAAATCATCTTAATGATGTGGCAGAAAGAGGTAATCCCCAGGATTTCAAAGATGTCTCTATAGTCCACTTGTACAAGCGAAAGGGGAACCGTCAAGCCTGTGATAATCATCGTGTCAGTTCAGTATTTGGCAGATTGCTTGACAGTGTCTGGAACAGAAGGGGAATCAGCACCCAGACGAAACTAAAATCATACAGATCTATAGTACTCCCTACTTTACTGTACGAATGTGAAACTTGGACCGTATACCAAAGCCATGCGAGGTTGCTGAAGCACTTTGACATCAGAAGACCTAAGATATTAATTGTATGATTATACTGTAGAGTAAGCTTCTACTTCTATTTCCCAAGAACCCATGATCTTATTCTTATCAGAATGGCTCACATGAACGTTGAGGTTTGTCAATACAAAAGTGAAGAGAATACTTTGAATTCCATTGAGGTTGGGGAACGGGGGGGGGATAGATTTTAAAGAATTACGGACACTTTGACCCCGGACGATTCGACCCCGGACGGTTCGACCCTGCCAGTTCGACGCCAGGACGTTTCGACGCCAGGACGTTTCGACCCCGGTCGGTTCGACCCCGGACGGTTCGACCCCGGACGATTCGACCCCGGTAGATTCGATCCCGGACAGTTCGACCCCAGGACGTTTCGACCCTAGGGTGTTTCGACCCCGGACGATTCGACCCCTTTCTCTTTAAGGCGTGAAATGTTTTGGCTTTTAAAAATTCATTTTTAATTCTTTTTTAATTAAAAATAAATAGTTTAAGTTTAATATTATCTCTTTAAAAATAGAAACAGTAGGAAATAGTTATTTTTAACGGTTTTTTAAAATGATAGTATGATTGAACAAATAATATAGTTTTATATTAATATGTCTTAAAAATTAAAAATAAAATGAGATGTTATTTTTAATAATTAAAAATAGTACAATGTATAAAATAAAATAGTCTAATTTATATTAATAGCTCTTAAAAATTAAAAATATAATGATATATTTTTAATAATTAATTTAAAATAGTACAATATATAAAAGTCTAATATATATTAAAACAGTAGGGTGTTTCAACCCCGGACGATTCGATCCTTTCCTTTTTAAGGCGTATATTTTTTTTAATTCTTTGTTTTTATTTTATTTTTGCATTTTAAAAATATTTTTTGGTTTAAAAATAATTA
>MUZC01000247.1:119961-131669 GCA_002072015.1 Radix auricularia
GTACTGAACCCTTGCACATTTATTGTCTTGACCAGTAACTCCCTATGGTACTGAACCCTTGCACATTTATTGTCTTGACCAATAACTCCCTATTGTACTGAACCCTTGCACATTTATTGTCTTGACCAATAACTCAATTAACTAATGAGAAGAAAGTCTGTGCATTTAATTTTACAAGAGATGTGTGTGTCTGTATTTTTGATCCAATTAATTGCCCACATAGATAAATAAACATATTTTCTGACAAAGTATATTGATGACCTCTATCTCCAGGCCTACAAGAAGTATGTCAACACCAAAGGACACACAGAACGCAGACTGCCAGGATTACTGCATTACACCAGTGACCAGCTGTTTTTCATCAATTTTGCCCAGGTCTGTTTATTTTTTTTATTGCACTTTATAAGGTAATCTGTTAAAACAAGTTTTCCAAATAATTTCACTGGATTCAGCATTATCTTGCTTTCATTTTCCATACATTAACATTTCAAAATGATTTTGGTTTGTACAGTACAAAAATTAAAATATTACGTTTGATCAAAGTTTAACTGGTTATAATTGGAATTCGGAAATAAAAGTCCAGATTTAGCTAGTTCACCATAGTTCATATACACAAAGACATAACCCATTCTTCTTTTATACTGCTCAACTGCATGAAATTTTGATAGAGATAATATAATATCTGTGTTAGTGGGTGTAAAATTGTGTACAACACAATGGATGATGTGCAACTTTGCAGGCAAGTTTGTTATTTGGCACATGCCAACCAAAACAGGGGAACATTGGGACACAACAGTAGGACATTTTGAAAAATAGAATTCTAAAAGAAAATAATTCTTTTATAGGTTTGGTGTGGCAGCATGCGGCCAGCAGCAGCTATTAATAGAATCAAGACAGGTGTTCACAGCCCAGGAAGGTTCAGGTAATTAGACAATGTGCTTTCTTAAAGTAATATAATAATCATAAGTTTATGCTAAGGCCACAGCAACCGGGATATATTGTGTGCAATTTACTGTAAGCAATACATTTCCCAAAGTAAAATATTTAAATCATTTTTCTTTTTTTATAAGTTAACTTACAAAGTAAATGAGCTGTCCAGGTGTGAGGTAGGATTCAGTTAATGTTTAGAACAATTCATTTTAGCTAGAACCCTTCGCAGAATATACTTAACAACTTCCTAAAGTTTAAAATAAAATAATAATTATAAAGCTTAATATTTTTTTTAAAACAATAAGGGCCCCCGGACCCCTGGTGTAAGATGTAAATTTCAAAAACCTGTTGTTTCAATCTATATTAATATTTGTTTTTCAATATCTTTAAAGATCATGTGAAATTTAACAAAGTCCTAAATGTTTAAGAAAGAGATTAGGGGCCTCCAATCTGAAGAAACTGAAGTTATAAGTTTAATGTCCTACAGTATTTTATAAATTGCCATCAAGTTTTTAAGCACAAAGTTTAGTCAAGATCCATCCATTTACACAGCAGTCAAAGTTTCAACAACTTTTGATATAGCTAATGTTAGATCAAATAACATTAGTGCCCCTATTCTAATAGCTTATTTTTATAGTTCATTGTTTTAAATGCAATGTCATTGTAATAAAATCATTTTTTTTAACATGTGTTTAAAAATAATTACTAATTTTTAAAAATACTTTGTATTCAGGTTTTTTTTTAGAAAAGGGAAGTAAGTTTTGGAAACAGACATTTGTGTTAATTAATGTAGAAGCAAAATCTAAATACTTTAAACATTTAATAAAATGGTACTTGACTTAATAATTGACTTGTCAAATTTATTAAATTTTTCAGAGTTATTGGGACATTGCAAAATTTGCCAGAATTTTCTACAACTTTCAACTGCTCTGAGGATTCCTACATGAACAGAAAGAATAAATGCACTGTCTGGTGAAAGCTTGGTACTTACTGGATATACATTTCAAATTGAATAGGGCATCTCTTATTGTGTGGTTGACATGCCGCTTTCAGACAGCCAACAGTGTCTGTAATTAAAAGGAAGGCCGGATATTTTCTAAAGAGAAAGATTTAACTGCAAAGATATCACATGCCACTGTGCCATTAAGAATTGGAAGTGCGAAAGGAGCTGTGAAACATATTTTCTGAATGCCAAGTCTTTTACAAAAAAAACAGTAAAATGAACTAAAGTGACATTAAGAAATATGTTTGATATTTCGAGAAAAACTTGTGTTTGTGAGTGTGGACATTCATGACAACACTCTCACGATCAGTCTGTGTATTCAATACTTGTGACCTTTTTAACAATAAAATGAAAGGAGTTTGACCATCAGTAAGTGAAGCATGCAGCAAGTTATTCCTGTCCCTCCAGTGTTTCAGTCTGTGGCGGGTGATTAAATAACTCGGAGCAAGAGCATGGACTTAAGAGTCTCTTCTTTTGTTTTTTTTTATGTCGGTTTTGAAGAAGTTTATGACGTTGTAATTTCCTCTCTATTTCATTTAAATGTATCACATTTATGATGTTCACTTGTGACAAATTTTACATACAATTTTTTTAGCATGCTCAAGATGTGTGATATGATGCTAATATATGCATCATGGAGATTTTGTAAATAATGAACAGTTGGTCATTCTATGACAATACTATTTTTTTTTTAAAATAAATATCTCAGTTCAGTTATGTAACAGCTGACCACACAGAAATCAGGAATTATATCATTAAGTATTAGAGGTCATTGTTCTAAAAATGAAATAAAGAATAACTTTTTTTTTAATATTAAAAAGGTTATGTATTTGATAAATTAAATGACTAATGAACTTAGTAATCATATTTAAGTGTCTTATAAGTGTAAATATCTTAATATGGATTGAATTTCTGGATGGTTTGTTAAAAATATTAAAATAAAGTTCTTTATATTTGAGTAGCAATAGAAAGGATTATCATATATTATGGCTTGTAAAAAAAAAATCTATTTGATGGATTCTACTTTGTAAAACTGCATGTCGAACCACATATTGTCCATATAACTATGAAACAGATCTTTAAAATTTTTGTTATTCTAAAGAAAAAAATCCCAAATTGTACAAATTATTCATATTTTTCATCAAATTTTAAAACTTTTTTATCAACGACAAACAATAAGATATTAATTTTAAAAGTATGATGCAATTACAATTATATAATGTTCTCCTTCCAAGTTTTCAAATTTTTTTTTAAAATTCTTGTCTTTATTGTAAATTGAATAATGTTCATAACCTTTAAGAAATTCAAAAAAAAAAAGTTAGCAAAAACTGTGATTTATTATATTAAATTTCTTGAACTTTATATAAGTTTTAAAGTTAAGTTAATTGCAGAAAATAGTTATTAAAAATTTACCAAATAACAATAATTTTACAATATGTAACGGTCACTTTACTTGTCCAACCATGGCACCTTAAGAGCCTTGACTCATTCACCATGACTTTGTCTCACAACCTATCTTTCTCTCTCTCTCTCTTTCTCTCTCTCATACTCTCTTTCAGTCTCACTCACTTTCTCTGTCTTACCCTCACATTCTCTCTCCCTCACTTAGTCTCTCTCTAAATCTCCTTTGTTTGTCCCAAGCTCTCCAAATTTTTTGTTAATCACTAAAATTATGTCTCTCACTCTCATTTATATATAAAACAATTTCGTTATTTCCGTTACTTCTAGTTCAGCAGTAAAAATGGTGGGGGAAAGAAAGCAGTTTTTTAGTATATGAAACCAATTTTTTTTGTTTCCATTAAATTAAAAGAAAATTTAATGTATGCAGATCTTTTTTTTCTTCTAAAAATAGTTATCACAGTTTTTCTGTAATTGTTTTTTTTCTTTAAAATATTCTAAAAATTTTTATATGATAATTATATTGCTGATCTGATCTATTCATTATGAGATTTTTTTAGATCAATTCAATGACATAAAAACAAATAAAAATTATGTTTTTGGTGCAGATATAAAACTATTTTTTTTTTAAGCTAAATAATTTTTTCCCGCAACAGTTATTGTATTTTATAATTAATAGACTTAATTTTATTCTACATTTTAATTGAAAACTTGTTAAAAATTCTGTTGCTAATTTTTCATTTGATTTTTTTCCTTACAAACAGATGGATATTTAGATTTATAATTCTTAAAATTAATTTTAGAGCTGTTTGAACAGAAATGAGATTATATATTTAATAGAGCACAGTTTTTAGCTATCAAATCTAGTGAGAGCCTTTCAAAATCTCTTTAAATCAATCCTACTAAAACTTCATATCATAAGTGATCTGACAAAGTTCCCAAAATATTATCTTATGAAAGGCCCATTTGGGATACTCAAATATAGTTTGAAAATAATTGTCTTCTTTAATTTCTTTGACTTCACACAAACAACAATCTATTTTATCCTCATCCTAATTAAAGAGGTATTTCTAATGAGAAACTGTCCCAAGTGAGAATGTGCACCAGCTGAGGATATATGACCCTTTCTGGGCTATCATTTGTTTCAGTGTTTTTTATACTTCTTCTTTTTTACTTTTGCTATATTTTAAGTGTAATTATCAGATGAAGAAGTAGTGCAAATTAACCTGACTATTTCACCAGATATAATATTGAATTGTGCCTGGTTAGAATATCCCCCTTCTTCCCCCCTTCTCCCCCCCGGGGGGCTTCTTAATAAGCAATACATGGCATTGACCAGTAAGGGGGTAGAGAATATGCTGTACACCATTTTACTTTTAGATTAACTTGTGACATTAAAGGTAAAGCTTACCTGTCAAAAATCGTCAAGTGTATTTTAGCGGTAAATAAATTAATGCTGCATGCGCCAACGTTAACGGAGCAGAAACTGCGCATCTTAAAAGTGTACATGTTTTGTTTAGGGGCCATTCAAAAATGACGGTACGCAATTTTGGCTGATTTTCACCCCCCCACCCCCTCGTCACATATCCTCACAAAAACTTAGATCCCCCTCCAATATGACGTCACAAAGCTTTGACAACCCCCCTATAAGATGTATTTTATATTTGAAAATTAGCGTATTAAAAATTACTCTTTTGTCATTTGAGTATGTATTTAGTATAAGACTGCACTCAAATATCGTAACATCCATGAAGCCCATGTAAAAGGTCATCAAATAAATAGTAAGCAATCAAATATTTAAGTGGAACTTTCATTTAAAGTTGCCAGTTTTGAGATGACGTCATATTTTTATACACCCCCCTCCCCTCGTCACACATCATCACAAATGAGGAGGGTCTAAGTTTTTTGTGACAACGTGTGACGTGTAAGGGGGGGGGGGGTAAAAATTAAGTTACTTCATTTATGGAAGGCCCCTTATACATTTTTCTCAACAGAAATAATTCCAAGGAATTACCTTTTGTCATTTGCTTTGAAGTAATGTCCCTTTTGCCGCATGCTTTTATAAGCACTTATTTTTATATACTTTCTGTAATCTTGCAATACATGTATTAATCAAATGATAATTTTGTAAATATATCATTGATTCATATAACTCTATTATTTTAATTATATTTTGTTTTCTAATACTAAAATTGTCTCCCATAACTCACTATTTAAGGGCGTTAATCAGTTAATCACTGTTCCCCATTACTGTAAATAATGTTTAATCCACTGTTATGTTGTGCCATACCTCAAGAGAAATATAGAAAGAATCGGGTTGTTTTACAGGCAAGTGTATTATAGTTTTCAAAATATTTGTATATAAAATAAATATGCTATATCTTTACACAAATTTAAGTTGGTATCTTCGAGAGAGAGAGAAAAAAAACCAATGTAACCAACTAAATTATACTTACAGAATTAATTACCATGTGTTTATCCATGTATTTGGCTTGTTATTGTCACGCACTTGTTAACTCTTACAAAACGATTTTTTTTATTTAAAATAATCTGGTCTTACTGGTTTATTAGTGGTTTGAAATTTGTCACTTTGCTAGGTTTGCTGTGTTCGTCTTGTATCTCTGGACCATCAAAACAGACTTTCATGCCATCTAGCATCTATTCTCTCTCATTTTTAGCAATCATTTTAAACATCTAAAAATCCTTCAAAACCTCTCCCATTTAAATACGAATCTACTGTATTTCATCATTGCCAAACAAACGAGATTTCGAGTTGGGTCTCTGAACCAAAGTAGAGTTTGAAATAAAAAAATATATATATACATTTTAAAATGCCATTCATGATTTATGTGTAATGTTTCTAGATTAGGGGCCATCAATTTTTTTTTTTACTTGGGATGGATACATAGTAGTATACAGTAGTATATTGTAGTATAGAAAACCTCTAGTGACCAGGATCAGTAAGAGAATCCACATATTTTGCTTAGAATATTTTTTTTTAAATTCGTGTTTTAAAAAACTAAACCATAAAATATTTTTTAAACCCGTTAAAAAAAACAAGTTTTTTTTACTATTAATCTTTTATATACGAGACATAACTATAAGTGCAAGACAATTCAAATAAACAAAATTTTAGTACATGTTTAACATAATGCGCACCAATCGCGAATATATTTTTAAAATGTAATGTCAATATAATACGCACCTTATGGCGCGACAGGAAAGGTTGCTGAACATAATATGCACCACAACACTCTATCTAAAAAATAAACATGATACATAGAGAGAAATAAAATAATCTATAAATTCAATAATTTAATTACAGTACATTCGATCTGAAATTTTGATACATCATATTTATTATCGCTAAAAGTCTGCTTGCAAAATTTCAGCTAGCAAGCTTACGAGGAAATGGGTAAAAAATCGATCCTAGTTTTTTTCGGCAAGAAAGGAGGCTAAAGCACACACCACGAGTTAATATACAGGATTAAAAAATAATAAAATCCTAGTTTTTGTTTTATTATACTCCCTTACTTTGTCAAAATTAAGTTCGTCAGAGTCAATCTTACGCTCCTCCGTCACTTTCTTCCTCTTACTCTCGTGCGTCTCGGTACAATGCAGTGTGTATGCGCACTACTACAGTTTTCAGTATATTGACTTTGCTGCAGAGCAAAGCTACGAAAACTCCAAAATTATACTGAAACAATTTTTTTTTTAAATTTTATTATTTTTTTTTTAATTTATTTATTTTTTTTTGTAACGAAAATTTGAATAGATCATTTTTATTGTCGCCACGATTCTGCCTGCAAAATTTCAGCTCGATTTGATCACGGGAAAATCGATCCAAAGGTTTTGCGATAGACACACAAGCAAACGCTACGACTACGAGGTTTTTTTTTTGTTTTGCTTTTTATTTTATTTTATTTTTTTTATTTAAAGTGAGTAAAAATTGGGTGGGGTACATCCATTCAGTATTAAACCCAGAGATAAACTTCATTTAAATGCTAAGGTATTTTATTTAAAATGTTGTCCTGTTTCAGCTAAATGAACCCCAAGCCCAAGTTTCATATTTGCACATGTTCCTAAACTCTGTGTGTAAGTGGGGAAAAATACGGAAATTAGGACTACACTGGTAGCCGGCTATGACCGCGTGTGTCAAGTAATATGAGGACGTCTGATTTAGAAACCTCATTTAACCGGTTATCTTATCGTAATTTTTTAAAAATTAAATGACACATATATTTATGTATACAGAGAGTATGAAATAGGTACAGACGGATGTAGAAACATGTACATAAACATTAAAGCTATCAATACAAGTGCGGTGATTTCGATACAGTTATATAAATAAATAAATCAGATTTTCTGTTCTTTAATATAGAAATTCATTTCCATATACTTAGTATTAATATTTACCCATTTACTACTGTTAGGTTGCAACAGAAACTAGGGACCTCAGTAACTTTAATGGCAATACCCGTATATCAGACAGAGAAATACACATCTTTGAATATTTATGTATTTGTGCATATAATGAACATTTTTATATATTTTCTTAAAATTACATTATTTATTTATATCATATTTTTTGTTAATTTCTTTGGAACGTTACTGAGATACTATAATGGCCAAATGTTTTTTTCGTGTGCTTTGTTCGTTTATTTCGTTTACCGGTGAAAAGTAAAATTAGACAATTAAAAGGTAAACATTTTGTAAAATGTTTCTTCATTAAAAGTATTTACAAACATTGTGTTATACGAATTATGTTGGTTCAGTATTAAATTGTACTTGATTTTTTATGTATTTTTTTATACTTTCACATCACAGCTTATAACAGTTTTTAAAAAAATAAAAATAGCACATTATATTTGTATCTTAGCATTTTAGTTGTTCTAATTATTATTTACAACTTCTTTTAAGTCCTTCTCCCTTCAAATCATAAATTATATTACCTAATATAACTAATTATTATCTCTTTTATGCATGCACTTAGTGTTATTATATTTTTGTATTATCTTTTGTATAATAGTGATTTAGGGTGAGGGAAGGGATGTTGTGTTTCAATGTGTGGTTTGTTGCTGTAGATTTATAACTTATTTTTTAGGAATTTCTTGTCTTTTTCCTTTGATGTTAATTGAAAAAAAATATATATATTTCAATTGCATACTTAAAAATAATTTTTAATTTACCTTTGAAGTACATTTTATATTGAGATTTATTTTATTAAATACCTATTCAGTCAGATCAAACATTTTATTTTCTTTCAGTAGAGTATTGTATTTTGTTTAAACTATCTAACAAATTTCACTCCCGCTTTTTTAATACCATAAAATTCTTTAAATATGTGGATTACTAAGGGAAATAAATTAAATAAAAGATACATCACAATCGCATTTTGAATATAATAGAATTTAAAAATTTAATTCTACTACACCCATATGTTGCTGTTTGTTAAGTCGTAACACATCTTTCAGTTAAACGAAATTAATTAGGGCAAGTGATTTAAAGATAAAAGCTGACTCATAAGGAAGACGCAATGGGTTTAGTTAACGATGACGACACCAAATTGTGTGCTGCAACCAGGGGCGTAGCTAGCTTGAAACGATACATGTGCCACCCCATCCATGTTTATTGCCTCCACCCATTGCACCTGTAACATAACCTATTAAATTCACCCCGGCATCACTGAAAGGACAGAGCTCTTGTGTAAATACAAACGTACACATCTCCAGACCTTCAACTAACGACTAGATGAGCCCATAACCAGCTGCTGAGTCGTGGCGATCACAAGTTTCATGACCGTGTTCAGAACGTACGCAGCACACTGGGAGACGTGGCCGAACCACAAGCCTCCACGTCCTTGTTTTCTACGGGGCCCCCATCTCACTTCTCAGTCATTCCTGTTAAAGGTTGTATGCGGGGTGGGAGTGGAACAAATAGCCCACCATAAGAATCAAATCAGTGGTATCATGGGCCAGAACAGACTCGATCGAAGGATTGGGATTGCTGTATAGACCGATAGAATATTTTGATATACATACGGGACTGAACGTTATTTAGGTAGAGAGGCAACGTTTTCATTATAGATTATTAGACCAATGCCACTCAAAGTCGTGGTCCGCGCGGACGCGCGCGCTGGTCCGCGGAATGTCCGCAGTCCACAGAAATTTTCAATAAAGGAAAGAAAACTCTAATTATTATCATCCTAAATTTGCAACCATTAATACTAACCCTATAGAATATGTCAAATTTTTGGCAGTAAGCATGTTAAATGAAATGAATAAAATACATTAGATTTCACTACCACTACTACGTCAGTAGGAGAAAAATGATGCACCAGTCCCTGGTGAAATGTAAAAATTCATGCCAATCTGCCATACTAAATTCTGCTCTGAATGATCTTATTCTAAAAAAATGATTAAAGTTGGTTAATTAATCAGTGGCATCTGTCAATTTATTGTTTGAAAGGCTGTACAGCTACACATCATCTGGAAGATACGAGGTCACGAAATATGTTATTATTCTTGAAATGTGAGTAAATGGGGTAGCCAAAAATATAATAAAATGTGACGAAATTTAATTGCATAGATTCTATATTAGTTTAGTGCGCAAATTTTCTAAAGGAATTTTATCACGGAACTGTCATATTTGCACATTTAGTTTAAAGAAATCATACAAGATCATTTCATACAACATTGATTTCAAAGTCAATTCGAACATGTGGTCAACTTGTTATCAAATTTAACATTTAAACAAAAATAATAATAAATAATAATAAGTATCTTTCAACACAGAAAAATTCCATTTCTGTGAGCAATCGTGTACCAAAAAACAACGTAAACAAGCGAAATCAGATCTCATACAATAAGTTTTAAATAATCCCATACTTTATCCTCATTGATTTAATGATTAGACGAAATACATTGGAGGAAAATAAACAGAGTGAAGCCAGCTGCTTAGTAGACTAATACCAAGAATTGAAACACGGAATGTCAACATCTCAAAGTGTGATCTGCTTGTGATAAAGATAAAGATAACAAATTCTTGTGACATCTTTTCGAATTACTCCTCGCCTAAAGCAAAATTATACTAAACCGTTTAAGTTTGGGGAATTACTTATAATTCATTTGATTTTAAACGAAAAATGATTATTTAAAATTAGTATAAATTAGGGCTGCTGAAATTAACGATTAATTTCTCGATTAATCGGTAAAATGTTTTATCGATTAAAATTATTGTAATCGACAAAATAGCGATTAAAGTTGAAGAAAATATTTTCAGCAATCATTTCGACTTATTAATAAATAATTAATTATTAATAATAAATAATATTCTTTTTTTACGAATGAACTTTCTCCATTTAAAAAAAAAAAAAAAAGATTTTCAAAGAGTTAACTTTAAAATAAGCTGTTTTATAAGGAGGATGATAAACATTGTTTTTACTTAATTAACAATCACTAAATTAAAATTCATTGACATTCAATTGAACTTCTTATATTTAAACATTTAAAAAAAAATAATTAAATACTTAAGTAAGGGGCCATCCATAAAGTACGTCACGCTCCAGAGGAGGAAGGGGGTGTAAGAAAGTGTAAAAGTTTTTGACACGGGGGAGGGCTTGTCTGGCCATGTGTGACGTCACGGTGTTTTATGTTCAATTTTATTTATTTTTTCAATAAAAAATATATGTTTGTACGAAAGTGTGATGTACTTTAAGGGGGGGGGGTGATCCGAGATTTTTGACAGTTTGTGACAGTGGGGAGGGGGAGTTAAAGTGGTCAAAAATAGCGTGACGTACTTTATGGACGGTTCCTGGTGGGCATTTTATGAAATTTTCAGTTTAATGACGTCATACATCTTATTTTCAGCTTTAATCCAAATTGTCGATTAATTATTCGGTATTTTTTCATAAGTTAACGATTAAATTAAAATTAATCGATAACAGCCCTAGTATAAATGTAAAAATGATGATGGTAGATATCGTTGCTTTCTTCTACAGTCTACAGCGCATCGTGTCCAACATGATCGTTCGTCTTTGATCGTGAAACAACTGGGATAAATAAAATATGTCAACTTTTATAGTCTTCTTTAACTTTTCTTTGTTGTCAAACCAATTTTAAAAAATTTCAATACTACTGTCCAATAGAGTTTTTAAAAGATCTCTTGGTGATGTATGTCGTGAAAGGAAATACTAAACAACAATAGTTTTTGGCTTTTTTTTTTTGTTTGGGACCGTTCAAATTGTACGTCACGCTATATTTGACCTCTTTAAATTCCCCCCTCCCCTGTCAAAAATCTTGGAACCCCCCACCCCCACCCCACCCCCAAAGTACGACACACTTTCGAAAAACAAAATAATTTATCAACTAAATAATAA
>MUZC01000247.1:145126-155415 GCA_002072015.1 Radix auricularia
ATTATTTCAAGGTAACTTTGAGATGTTTGATAAATTGTACGAAATCACCGAAAAACCAGAAAATGCAGAAATAATTTTTAGTAGTGGCCCGTAGTTAAGGCACAAATTTTTCAAGTGGTCCTGGAATCTCAAAATGTTGAAAACCACTGGCAAACAGAATGGTTAATACACGTCCCTTTGCTGCATGCTGTGACTCTTTAAAAAGATAAATCGTACTTCCCCAATTCTCATGTGGAGGGAGTAAAGTGGGAAAGGGTAGGGAAGGTCTCTCCTCTCACGGGCTTGTATCAGAGTGTCAAAGCAAGTTGGATTCCTTTCATATGAAACATCAGGCACCGCCTTTCTTTCCTGTCCATCGTCGATAAAAATTGTTGCTCAGTAGGATCAACTGTTAGAAAAAAACACCAACAAAATGCCCGAGAAAATCTAGGTGTAGTATCTTATTTATCACCGGAAATCCAAAATGAATTTATCCACCTACTTACATCGACTGTAAGGAATCAGCTGTTGAGTGAAATCAGAAAACACAAGTACTACGGTATCTTACTTGACTCCAATCGATCTAGGACACCGGAAAAGCTTTCTCAAGTCATCAGATTTGTGGATGTGGATTACAAACTAAAAAGTAACTATCAAAGAATCATTTTCAGATTTTGCAAAGATACATTCCAAAGACGCAAAAAGCCTTGAAATAGTTATCGTAGAGAAACTGGAATCTAATAGCATACCACTATCCGACGGTCGGTCACGATGTTGTGACAATGCTTCTGTAATGACCGGGAGCGAAAATGTGCTAGAAATCACAAATCATTGTTCATCAACTGTGGCAACCACAGCTTAAAATTTAGCAAGAGTACACTTAACTAAACATGATCCAGTTGTTATCACGTTTTTGGAACAGTTAAAAGTATACATTTATGTTTTCTCCCTTTCAACAACTCGTTGGGAAAAAATTAAAAAAGAGTTGTGCCAATCACAATGAAGAGGGAGTCTGAAACACGTTGGATTGCACGATCAGAAGCTGTTATAGCAATTTATGAAGGACTAGATGACATGGCAGGGCTGTTGGAAAAATTATCAGAACATACAAATATGACGCCTGACACCAGAAGTGATGCAGAAGCTTTGCTGGTAGGTATATAAAACTTTAACTTCCTAGATTTTAAACATTTCTGGAACATCATACTTGATAAAATTGATAGTGTCCAGAAACGGTTCCAGAATCCTACTGTGAGTTTCAAGGAAGCTTAATCTGATCTTGAATCGCTTGAGCAAGAAATTGTCAACATTCATGTTAGTTTGAGCCATGTTGCGGTAGACAATGGGAAAGAAGTTGCACAACTTGGAGAATCGAGTTTGACAGAAGATTATACGACATCGGAGGATGCCTTCGAGAATTAAAAAGAGATGCAGAACTTTCTCCATAAGAAGAAATTGCACCTGCTATGAACAGCGAAATTGATAAACCCCAACAGGAGATATCAATACGGATTTTACGTCTTAAACAACCTAAACAACAAATTTGGATTTTTACTAGTTACTAGACGTCAAATCTCTTCTTGCTGAAACAAAAGTCGATACGCTTCATTATAATTGCTTAGATTTTGCTAATTTCTACGAATTGTGTACAGAAATCAAAGACTAAAAAATGATGCTCAGTACCCGGACTGAAGTTCTACCGGAAACTACTTTGGATCTTCTAGATTTTATTGTTTCATATGGAGATGACTTATTTCCGAATCTGCGCATTTCACTTCAAATACTTCTAAAAATTGCTGTTTCAACTAAAAGCTGTGAGCGGTCCTTCAGCAAAGTAAACCTTATTTTGTCTTAATTACGTGCTTCAATGGATCAAGATCGTCTGGATGATCTTGCACTCCTTAGCATCGAAAGAGAACACTTGAGAATATCAATTTTAACAGCGAGATTGACGACATTCAAATCAAGGAAGATCAATTTATTTTAGATTATGTCTATTCGAGTCATGAATAATTAGTAGAGTATTTTTTTTCAAATAAATTGTTTATAATCGTATAGAGAATTATTAGTCTGTATTGTATTTTATTAAAATATCATTTGCTTCAAAAAATGAACCTTATAAACCGTAAAATTTCAAATTTTTCTTGGGGGCTCATTGAGCCCCCAGAATTTTTCGGTCCTTCAAGGGGCGCAGAATTTGTGTCTTGCCCCCGGGCGCACATGACCCTAGCTACGCCACTGTTTCGATATCTCCCAATTCTCTTATACTGAATATAAAACATTCTCTCTCTCTCTTTCTCTCTCTCCTCTCTCTTACTCTATCTCTCCCTCTCTCTCTCTCTCTCTCTCTTTCTGTCAATGAGTATTTGTGTCTCTCAATCTTGTTTGAGGGCTGTTAACGATTAATTTAAACTTAATTGTTGACTTTTGAGAAATTAACGATTAATTGAGCGTTAATTTCGATTAAAACCAAATTAAATTTTATGATGTCAGAAGTAACAGTTTTTAAACGTTCTTGTTGAAAATCTTAGTAACACAGAAATGCCTCTTTTATATGTCATTTGTTAACCAACTACGCAAAAGAACAAGTGTGTTGACATTATTTGGTTCAAGTGATTGTCTAATTGACAATATAACCAGCCGAGCTGAACAATCAAGTGAGGTAACTGGTATGCACAAAACGGTCTTGGCAAGAAATAACATTATCAGATATCGGTGTTCCTTAAGTTTCCACCCCTGTAGAGGGTTAATGGATTCATGAACTTTCATCTCCATTTTTAATGCAGTAATTCATCGGAAGAGATGACGTTATTTTCTTTCTCTGAGTCAGACTCCATTACTGCCATTAGCTTAATACGCTTTCCAATAGGTTTGTTATGTAGGCGAAGTGTTAATTTTATAACGATTAATCGAGAAATTAATAGTTAATTTCCGCAGCCATAGTTTTTTAATGTATGCCTGTCTGCATTCTGCATGTATGTCTGTCTTCATGCCCATTAGACAGTGGCGTAGCTAGAACTTTTGCCTCCCGGGGCGGTCTCTGATTTGCCGCCCTTTTATGGGCCGTTCCTAATGACGTCATGCCCCTATGGGGAAGGGGAGTCACACATTTGACGTCACATCTAAACGCGCAACTTTAAATAAAAGTTTCACTTAAGTATATTGTTACCGATACATTATTTAATGACATTTTAGAGCGTATCCTTACACTAAAACATATTATATAAATGACTCAAAATTGATTTGAAACATGCTCATTTTGAAATAGAAAATACAGCTTATATGAGGAGTGAGGGAGAAGCTTTGTGACGTCACATTGATGAATGGGTCTAAGTTTTTGTGCCGATGCGTGACGAGGGAAATGGACGGGGGTGGGGGGTAAAATCAGCCGAAATTGCGTTACGTCATTCATTGACAGCCCTTAAGTCATTCATACGATGGTTTTTATAAATTAATAAATATGGATAAATAATTGTAATTGAAACGAAGAAAAGGTGGATAACAAACTTACCATTGCTTGCCATATTTATGTAAGCAGCAATAAAGGAGCCCTCATAAAACGATATACCTACAAATACACATCTTAAAAAATACAAGATACATTTTTTAAAGGCCACAAGAAAGTAGTTGAGTTTGCAGGTCCACCCCCACCCCCACCCCCCACACACACCAATTGGAACCAAACATATTGCAAATTTACACACAAAAATAATAGGCTTTTATATATATATATATATATATATATATATATAATTTGTTTATAAACAAAGAATTTGTATACATTAGCATGTAAACATATTTATACATTTACTTACCTTACTTTCATAGTAGAAAAATCGTGTATTATGTTATCAAAATTAAATTATTTGTAATATCTTGTTCTATGGACAATATTGCAAGGTTTTGTAGCTTTCATTGTGAAACGAAGATTCTTTTTTTTTTTACAATTTTTGTTTGGAGAAGCACCTTTCACAACTAGAGACACTCCTGGCAATTGTTGAGAAATTCTTCGCAAAATTATAATGTTGGGTACAGACTTTTCCAATCTATACTGTTACATATATTTTATTAGATCAAGGGGGTCTTTCCCCCCATTTATCTAACGTAATGCCTTTTTTTGTAGTGTAGCTAAGGCCAGGAATGGTCTTAAGGCCACTGCAACCGATGCGGCCGCAGTGGGTTCCTCGCTTTCGTAGGCCCCATTTATCTTAATTTTCACGTATTATCCTTATTTAGACCTTATCCATAAACAAACTGGGCCCCGCGGGGCCCCGCGAAATCCTTTTCGAAGACTAAGCCGCATAGGGCCCCTCAATTGCTAAGACTGTTAACAGCAAAAAAAACCATGGATACTTTTCCTTTCAATATTGAACTGTTCTTTACCAATGTCAATAATGAAATTTATTTGATGTTCAAATTTTTCAATTAGTAAGGTACATGGTATTATACACGAATATTTTCTTGCAAGGACATGTAACTCATCTGCGCGTTCTTTTATTTTCTTTTATAATATCTCGCTGTACTTTTTGCTCTAAAAAACAGAACCATGTCTTCTGAATTTTCCCCACTCATATTTTCTCTCCTTTTAACTCGGCGTCCAACTCTCTAAAACATTATGTTTAGCACATCTATTTATTCCATTCAATGGGTTTGAACTTAATTTTTTAAAAGATGGGTTCCCATATATTGAGATAACATAGAAATACAAAAGATTGCACTTAACTGAGTAAAATTCCAGCATCTGATTACGTTTTAGATTTAGTAGTTACTTCTGTAGATGTCATTTTTTCTAAGACACTTCATATTTGTACGTGTATCTTTTTCGAAATTATTTTTGTTATTGTGGTGTTTGTTAACCAAGACATTTTAATATTTTCATATTCTAGCCATAAATCTTAATTATTTTTATGGTTTTTTTTTTTATTACTCTAGAGTACTTTTCATTGTTTTCAATAAATGAAATTGTTAGTATTTCCCTAAGGTGTGGGGCATAAGTAGTAAGTATAGGCTTCATAACGTAAAGTATCCCAGGTGTGGGGCACTCCCATGAGCAGAACCTTGAGTTGCAGCCCTTCTGACAACCCCTAAGGGAGCTTAAGCTGGATGTGTTTTTTTGTCCTACGTCTCCGTGTCTCTCACACTCTGTTGTGGGTTCAGAAATGGAAAGACTAAATATTTCTATTGGAATTACTTCAAGAGTGTATTTCTTGCACTATTAAACATTTCATTAAACCAACTGGGTGGCTAAGCTATGGTTTAGTACGGCTGACCATTTAAAAAAAAAATATTTAACCAAAATCTCTGGTTGAAGTTCCATGGTGCCAACTTGCTAACTGCGCATTTATCTGATACTTAAGCCTAGATAAAGGCTCAACATTAATGTTGTTTACTTCTACTATTAGCAACGACCGTAATAATTTGGAGAAATCTGCTGTGTATCCAAAATAAAATACATCAATTTTGAAAGTTTGATGAGAGACATTTAATTGTCCGATGTTTCTATAACTTTGAGGGGGAAAAGTCCAACGCTGACACGGAGAGGAGATGGGCGCCGCCAAGTCTACCAAGCTCAGACAAAGGTATGAAAACATTAGAATCCCCTACGACCGCAATGTCATGGGAGAATGTCCCCTCTACGTTTATAAATACAGCATCATTTGATGTAAACTTTATGGGTAAATAAAAATTGGAAAGCCAAATGAATATCCCTACCAAAAAAAAAAACAACAAAAAACAAACAAACAAAACACCAGACCTCCTAAAGATTACGACCAGAAACCAAAACACCATCAGACACCATGTGACCGACATACATCAAGTCACCACCAAACACCATTCAGACCAACCCTAACACCACGTCGTCAACAGTACCTAATCTGCCTTAGACCAAGTCACCGTCATAACTGTTATTAAGTAATGAAAACTAAAAAGACTGAAACAGAATAAAAAATGAAGTAGACAGTGAATCAAACCCTTAAGACTTGTTCACTTGGCTCTTCTTCAAGACCCTGGCTAACTCACTGAATTGTAATTAGGGCCACATTGTAATTAGGGATGTGACGAAATTCGAATTCGAATCCGACGACATTCGAACTTCGACGTTTTTTTTGAGCAAATTCGAATCCGACGGATTTTTTTAAAAAATCCGTCGGATTCGAATTTGAAAAAATACCGTTTTCAGATGAAACACGCCATAGAAATCGTAGCTAAAATTAGACTTTCGAAAACCCAAAATAAAGAATACAGATAAAACTAAACTCCTAGACTCTTACTTAGCTGTCCATAGATTAAACGTCGTATTTATTCATGAACGTTTTTTTAGATACACCCCTCCCACGAAATTGTTTTCATCCGAATTTTCTAAACCTCGGAATGGATAACTGTCGCTGCAGACTACTGCCAGACAATGCAGAGAAACTGGTGTTCTTGAAGTTTAATCTGCCATTAATAAATTTCAAGTACTGAGGCTTTATGTGAATGTGACAATAAAAAGTAGATCTATCTTTGATTTTGTTTAATGCTCTCATAACTCTCCAATTTTAAGAACTTAATTGTTAATTTCGCTAAATGTTGTTTAATTTTTTACATGATTTTAAGCGTTTTTTTAAAATTTAGGTTCAAATTACTTTGGTGGAATTAAATTCATTTATTTTGTTTATCTTTTTAAACTGCAATATGCATTGTTAATGAATTACTTATTCGTGTGATGGAAAATCCTTCTTGTTATGGGGGGTACGGGACTGACACCTTGGTATACTCCATTTTTTAGCCAAGTGTTGACCAAATCCACATCCGCATTCGAATCCGACGAATTTATATTTGCCAAATCCGAATCCGACGGATGCGGATTTTCATAAGATCCGTCACATCCCTAATTGTAATTAGGGCCTCAACAAGGTGAAAGGAACTTGATTTTATTTTTTTAATCAAACTTATGGGAATAGATATGAAGATTTAAGGTAAAATCTGAAATTCATTAACTCTTCCTTGCGACTATTTCCTGTTTATCCGCCACCAATTAGATCTACAAATACACATTGTATTGTTAATGATTTCAGCTAGACAAGTCCGTCCACATTTTTAAAAAATCAAATCAGTGTGCGTTTCGGTATCCCGCTTCAATATTTAGAATCTACAGTAGAAGACGTTGAATCTCGCGTTATCCCGGACCAACGTGTGTAGGATGTGACGTAAGTTAATGACAAGACATAATAAGACACCCCCACCCCACCCCCAGGCTTGGCTATAAATATACCACTGCCCCAAATAGAGCGCACACACATACACTTCTTACCACCTCAACTCACCTCGTCTGCAAAGCATTCGCATTTGGGCGTTGCAAAGACCCCGAAGAAGTGGGCGGAGCTGAGAATTTGATTGATTTAATGGCGTCGTGTTCGATGGGTGTGCACCGGGAAGGTCGAGGTTTAATTTCCAAAGCTGTGGTGAGATCAATAGGAGAACAAAGGGCCCTGTTTGGAGCACAGGTGAGTTTTATAGGTCCTAGCGTCCTGGACCCCCTACCCGTAGGGGAGGGGGTTAGTCCCCTTCACCCCCTACTCCCCTTTTACCACATCCTATTCAGACACATTAAACTGCTCCAAATTTGACAGTTATGGCAGAAAGTCACGTGTGTTAAGATCGAGTCAAATACCATTACACGTTTTGAAGTTAATGCAAATCAGTCGACAACCTGTCCCCCAGCTCCTTTACCCTACCCTACATCTTGTCTCCTAGCCCACTCCCTTCCCCTTTCAGATCAACAGGTTACACAATTGGCACATGCAGTTAAAATCTACTGTGTGTCTCGGGGGACCATTTGATGTGCAACAACCGAGTTGGCCAGACCAAGGGCCATTTGAGACCAGTTGCAGGGGACGCGTCCAGGCCGTTGTGTTACCCCAACGTCAGGTTGGCTGGGGTGAATTTAGGAATCGCTGCAACATCCGAATATCGCCTGCTGGTCAGAAATGAAGACAACAAAAATAGTGATCGGACTTGAATCATTGGCCCAGACGAAGCTGGAGTTGTTGGGGTTTTTTTTTCAGACTTTTCCTTCGGTCGCTTCAAATAATGACGTTATCAACCATCACTGGGTTCGTGAGATTTTTATTAAAAACAAGATGGCATGAAATTAGTGGACGAACCTACTCATCATGGACGTTGCCAGATTGCACTGCCTACCTGACAGAGAAGAGGTACGACGTGGAGACAAGAGATGGGTTTTATGACAGGTCAAGTTCTTATGGAACAAGACAAGGGTCATGCATGTCTTTGGACGGAGAAGTCACTGCTTGTCAATCAAAGAGTATCACAATGTGCATGTAATGGCACAAGGGGGGTAAGTAGAAGTTTCTCTCATCATAATTTTAAACAAAACTCAACGCTTTCTCTCTCTCCTTCCCCTTCCTTCCCTCTCTCTCTCTCTATCTATCTCTCTCTCTCTCTCACTCTCTCTCTTTCTTACTCTCCTACCTCTCCCTCCATATTTTTCTCAAATATCTTTATCCCTAACAAGTTACAAAGTATTTGACAAACTAAAGCGTTTTCAAACAGTTATTAGCTTAATAAAAATTTGTGTTAGCTTAAGCTACTGACAACTTAACGGATCTTGCCAATCTTACTATATAAATAATAGTATATAAATAATTACTATAGGAAATGAACTCTTTATGTTCATTCCCTAGGGGCAGGGGCCCAAAAATGTTTTTTGTAATGCACGTTAGTAATTTAAGTCCACAATCAATTTTACACGATATTGAGAAATAGCTTGAGTACAACGGCATTAAAAAAAAATTATCACTCATTTTAGTGCCCGGCCCTTAATAACGTTTTTTTTCTTTTTTAAGGCTTTTAAATTATTAATTTATTTATCTGTTTGCTGTGAAAATTGGACTTTTTTGCACACTTCCGTGTAGGTTTATGGCATAATTGTTTTTAAAACATATCACTCATTGGATTCTTAATTTATGTATGTATATATATATATATATTCCTACATCATGTCATGTTGTTCTTAAGACAGCATAAACGGCATGATTATCTGATCTGATCTTAGATATACAGACGCTTCTTCTATGCAGAAGAAAATAGCGTCCAAAGACAATGAAAGATAATCTGTTGGCAAGTGATGCAGTGTTTACAGGTCACGGCCATGAGAGTTCCATGCATTACCCAGCCGCCTAACTAATGTTAGCTACACATTCAGAGCTGGGTGGACTCAGGGACGCCCTGAGGGTTGCCAACTCAATAAAATGACATTTACGGACAAATATAAGAAATCTCAACAAAATTTACGGACAAAAACAATTTTTTACGAATAACTTTAAACATAAAATGTTGGCATTAAAACGAACGAATATGTAGCATAATCCAAGCATTGTAGCTTTAAAAAATATATAGTATCCATATGAGCACGTCTCTATTACAATGTGCATCTTTTATAACGTTAGATTATTTTATGACATTCATCATCATTGACAGTGTTTAATTCCTCCTGCTTATGATCATACATAGAAACATTTACACTGTCGATCATTGTGGGAGTAATTTTTCCAGGTCCATTTCTCATAGTCAGTAAACTTTCCAACATTGGAGTAGACAATTTGTTTCTCAAGTTGGTTTACAATAAACTATCAGCAGAAAAAAAAAACGCGTTCTACTTCTGCTGTTCCTTGTGGAAGCACCAATGATGTTTGTGCAAAATTTGAAATCTGTACTCTTTGTTTTCGCTATTTCAAGTTCCTATTCATTTGTCCAATTTGATGCCAGAAAGCCTCATAACCTCCGTCGGCCTTGCTTATGCTTTAATCCGCAACTTTTTAGTCAATAAACTCGGCCTCTAAACAATCAAAATCTGCTGCGGACACAATTTGTGGAAAAAGCTGGGCCAGTTCCAACATTTCGACGTTTCCACAGTAATTCTGTTAGTGCGGGTTTTAGTACTGACATGAGCTTCAACACTCTGTTGTTAATAGCCATTCTTTTTTGGATTGGACCGACTGCATTGGTATAAAATGCAAGAACATCACGACAAAACTTTTCAACATTCGATGGATCATCTACTTTTTACAGCTGTAGTTTAGTTTGATAACCAAAGAATATTTTATCGCGTAATTTAAAGTTTGTACTTTCCTAGCCGTCCAGAAAGCTCTTACAGTTTATCAACAGAGCGCGGGATGCTACTTAAACAAATTAAAATTAGAATCAAGAAAATAGGGTGACAAACGGTGACCCGTCAAAACGGCCCCTGACAAAACGGCCCCGACAAAACGGCCCAGGTCAAAACGGCCCCTGACAAAACGGCCCCG
>MUZC01000247.1:155538-181020 GCA_002072015.1 Radix auricularia
ATTATTGTTTTTTGTGAACTAAAACTGACACTGAATCGGCGAGTATAAATAATTATTTAAAATTGTATTCCATTAACAAATATTAGTCCAAGGCCGATTTGTCTGAGGCTGTTTTGTCAGGGGCCGTTTTGTCCGGGGCCGTTTTGTCCGGGGCCATTTTGTCCGGGGCCGTTTTGTCAGGGGCCGATTTGACCGGGGCCGTTTTGTCTGGGGCCATTTTTACCGGGGCCGTTTTGTCCGGGGCCGTTTTGACCGGGGCCGTTTTGTCCGGGCCCGTTTTGTCGGGGCCGTTTTGTCGGTTAACCAGAAAATAGATATCACAAAAATGATTTACTGGGTTTTTTTAATGTTGAGATTCCACGTTTTATCTATTTTTTACGTAAATCTTAATTTTTTTACGGAATTTTACGGACAGGCAATTTTACGATAAATCTTTACGGACTGTCTGTAAATTTACAAACGGTTGGCATCCCTGGACGCCCTAGGCCCCGGAAACAAATCTTTGCTTTCGCGTGGATTCGAAACCGTGACCATTGGCACGCTAGTCAGGCGAAAAGCCACTCGACCATCGTGATAAAGAAAACATCAAATAATTTTCTTAAAATTCTGTTACATATAAATCTGCATGTCATTGCGACATAGTATTATATTTTTTGTATTGCCAACAATTAGTATTGCATGTACCTAAATGTTATGTAAACAAATAACTAACTCTAATTTAAAATTCTTTTTTATGTCCTCGTTATTTGAAATTTTGAAAACTTTAATTTTATTTCATTTTATTTTATTTGTATCTTGACACGCAACATCTGTTCCGCCTATCTGTTTCGGCTTTTATTTATCATTTACTAGGTGGTATGCCACTTAATTTCGTTCCCTATTTTTAAGGGATAATCCTTCAATTAATCACAAGGCTAATAAAGCACTAGTAATTCCAAGACTGCAGACACTAAATTTGTTCATATATCTTTGTAAATAATTAAGTTATGAAGATGTGAATTTCAGTTTATTTCGCATTCCTACAGTGCCATTTTTGAAAGACTAAATCTTGTATTATTATGTTACTTAAACCCCATAAGCAGAGGCGTCTCTATGGTTGGTGTCATCCTGGGCGGTAGCTCATGAATATCTAAGTTTATGTCATTTTATTTAAAATTTTCATGAAACTTGCAAGAAGTATTGACTCTCAAAAATATTTCTTCCCAAAGTAGTCGAAATTTTCTAATCATTGTTTTAATAATTTAGATATATTTTATCATTATTTTTAAATTTTATTATCTAAATTCAATTACAGTCAATGAATTGTTTCATGTGTGTGTGTGACATTTATATCTATTTGGCTACGTTGTGTAACGTAGCTTTTTTGTACATGTTTTTTTAATGTTTCTTTAAGCTTCCATCCTTAACAATTCAAATCTGCTGTCAAAGGCCTTCGTCTGATACGAATTACACATGGCCCTGCAAACTGTCCTGGTGAAATCTAATTACACATGGCCCTGCAAACTGTCCTGGTGAAATCTAATTACACATGGCCCTGCAAACTGTCCTGGTGAAATCTAATTACACATGGCCCTGCAAACTGTCCTGGTGAAATCTAATTACACATGGCCCTGTATATTTTCCTGGTGAAATCTAATTACACATGTCCCTGCAAACTGTCCTGGTGAAATCTAATTACACATGGCCCTGCAGATTGTCCTGGTGAAATCGAATAAAAAAATTCAACTGTGCGTAAAACACGTTAGGATATTGTCTAGACATTGAGTTTTTAACTATCAACCAAATAAGTTGGTGATAGCCATAGACCCTAAATGATTCGCAACTAGCAAATAAAATTTCGCTTCTCAGAAAAGGCGTTTTCAGGAGCTAATATTATTTGTCCATCGTGCTATTAGAATTTTTTTAATCTACTTATTTTACAAGCATCATGCTAAAACAAAATTATCCCGTGAAATTGGGAATGACTATTAGTTATAGATTTGTCCGTGAAATTAATGCCATCTTGTCCCTCGAGGGATTTAAAATATTCTCTTATCTTATATGTTACAGACGCTCCTTCTGTACAGAAGATTATTGCTCCCTGATAAAGATTTATAATAACATAATATTAGATGCTTTAGACATTAGAGGTCACATTCATTTAGTTGAACTTCACCTGTAAGTTAAGTAGATAAGCCATATAGATGTTAGTATGATATGAATGTTTATTTAATTAATATATGTATTGTTAACTCCATGTAAAGCGCTCTGAGCACGGCTCCTAGCTGGGATACAGCGCTATGTAAATTATCATTTTATTATTATTATTATATGCGCATTTTTTTAAAAAAAATATTGTAGCCTCAGAGATTGATGGAAAGCTTATAATTGTGAAATAAATCGTACTATATTCGACCCGCGGCTTAGCATACGCCACAGATTTGCTCATATAAAGGAGGGAAAGAACGGACTCAAACAGCAGCACGAAGAAATGGTAAGAACGCGAGTGAACGTTGGGGGGACAGACACGCATCTTTGGTCTCGAGACATAAGCACTGCGGTTGTTGTTACTTGCCCCCTCACCCCCCCCCAAAAAAAAAAATAATAATAATAAAAAGCAACTGCCTCACTTGCCAACCCTAACCTATGATTCTTCGACACAATGGCCATGCTTATTTGTGATTATTCTTATTTCTGGTGACATATATATATATATATATAGTTATAAAAAGCTAAGAGTAAATTGGTTCTTAGATGAGTTGATCGATGACATGAAATCAAACAATGGCTCAACTATTTATTAAACAAGGCAATGCCAGCTTTTCTATATCTATAGAGATTTAAATTACTGTTTGGTGTGAGTACAGAACTCAGAAAGCTGTTAATGTTTGCTTAATATCGCAATATTTTGAATTCTAAAACACTCAAGAAAAGAAATTAAGAGAATATATTTAAAACATGGTGTTCAGAAAGAGTAAGGCTTGGAAAATAAACGTTTCGAAAACCTTCTATCAGAATTTACTAAATAGAATTTTCAATTATTATAACATTCGAATGCTGTTCATATTTAGGAAATTATGAGTATTATCATCTTATAGTAATATTTGCACTGCAATCCTTATTTTTAAATTACACTGATGCATGTAGTATAGTCTATCACCTGATGTTAGGACTGGACTGCTCTAATGCTCAATCTTCTGTTAGCATTTCTTGAACTTTTTTTTTTTTTTTTTTTGTACTTCTTTGTAACTATTTGCCTTTTAAATTTATAGCTGTCCATTTCAGAGGATATATTTAAAAATATGTTGTGCAAATAACCAAAACACAAGAGTTTTTCAGATAATTTTAAATAGTAGAATTATTTAGAGAAAATGGAGATTTTAACAGATTTTAAGTGATTTTTTTTCATGAGAAATATATAACAAATGCATCATTATTTATTAAAGTTTAACTATAAAATTTTCATTTTTAACGTATAAATACTAACTTATTGATTTCTTTTAAAAGACAACATAATTTTCTGAGAATGAATTATTAAAAAATTTTCAATAAAAAGTAACATGGTCGAAACAGATCACAATTAACAAAGAGAAAATAAAGAAACCAAATACATCCTATTTAAATTAGCATTATATTTATATCTATTCAACGCTGAAATATAATATTGTGGGACAAGCTGGCATGCATACAAAATTTCATGTTAATGTAAATTGAATTTTGTGAATTAAAAAAATAATTGAAATTTAAAAATGCGGATAATATTTTTAAAATAAAACTTGGCGGGGGGGGGGGGGGNGGGTAAAGAATTGTGATGTCACGTCAAAACACGCAAACTTTAAATAAATGTTACACTGGAATATTATATTACTTTCAATTTATTTAGCGACGTTTTACATGGCTTCGTGCGTGTTACGATATTAGAATGCAGGCCTAAACAAATTAAATATTTAAATAACCCCCCAAAAAAATAATCGATTTGAAAACTGCTCTTTTTTAATTAGAAAATATTTTTCTCACAGAGTTGTTTTTTTGTTTCGTTTTTTCTTTTTTTTCTTTTTCTTTTTTTTTTGGAGAGGGGGCGCAAAGTTTTTTACGTGATATGAGAGGGAAGGGGGGTAAATTTTCTAAATTTTTTTGACGACGTGTGACGAGGGAGGGGTAATAAATCGGACAAAATTGCGCTACGTCATTGATAGACGACCCCTTACTTTATTTTAAAAATGTATTTGTAAGCAAACGTTATTATTGAAAATTGAAGTGTTTATTAATTTAAAATATATAATTATTAGATTAGTTGGCTTTTAACAAATTGACAAATCTGTTAAATGGTATTCAGGTATTTATTTGTCTTGATCTCGGTATCTATGTAACTCTTCTGTGTTTTCAGGCTGCTGTCCCTTTCCTACCGTCTTCAAAAATAAAGGTTTAGTGATAGGTTTTAGGGTGTGGGTTTAGTGATAGTGATAGGCTGATGATTAGGTTTAATGATAGGCTGATAGGTTTTAGGGTGTGGGTTAGGTTTAGTGATAGGTTTTAGGGTGTGGGTTAGGTTTAGCGATGAAATTAACAACATAATTTTAATTACTAGCCATACTAATACTAGTACATTGTACTACACTGTCACCAGCGCTGGCTCCGAATACACTTTCATATAACAGAACCCGCCTGGGTCCGTATATCAATCATACGCTATACGGACCCAGGTCCGAATAGCCGCAGCCTTTTCATATTGGTAGTGATTATCGCCTCGTCAGGACGACCCAATATCCGGCTGCATACGCGCTCGTCCACTTCCGGTTATTGCTATTCTTAGTAACATTGTTTATAAAATGATGTTTATAAAATTGAAGAGTTACAAGTATTCACTGCGCCTTTCATTGAACCTCCGATTCTATATGTGCATTCAAACAATCTCTCAAATTTATCACTAAACCTAACCCAAAACCCTAAAAACTATCACTTAACCTAACCTAAACCATAAAAATTATCACTAAGCCTAACCCAAACCCTAAAAGCTATCACTAAACCTAACCCAAACCCTAAAAACTATCACTTAACGTAACCCTAAAGTCTATCCCTAAACCTAACATCAAAACAAACCATTTTTTAAAAAAATGTTATTCATTATCAATTCATGTAGTATTGTTTAAAAAATAAAAAATAGGCATCATTAAGGAATCGAACCCCGGACCGATGAAATTTTTAAGCTTATAAATAAAATGTTACCAAGAATAGCAATAACCGGAAGTGAACGAGCATGTATGCAGCCGCATATTGGGTCGTCCTGACGAGGCTATAATCACTACCTTTCATATTTGGACTCACGCTTTCCGGTAACAAAAAAGTTGACGCGCGTCTTAAATGTATGCGGGTGCTACCACATTAGGGGTGGGCGTTCGAGGCTTGAGTAGGGGTGCCGTTATCTAATGACTCAGACTAACGAAAATAACATTAAGTTCGTCCGGACACGTTTAACCTCTTCCCCTTCCCTGCCCTTCTTTATTTCTAAATCCACGAATACAATGTGGAGTCACCAACCTCAGATCATCTTGTACGGAGCGATCTTTTAAGTTCAATAAAATTACAAAAAACTGTTTTTTTGGAATGGTAATCAATCAATAAATATAAACAACGACCACACAAAAATTATATTTAAAAAGTACATAATAATAATAATAATTTAAACAGCATGATGGGGGAAACTTGGTGGGGTGCGAGTATATTTCTGAGGAAGTTTAGATCATTTATTTTACAATAATTGTTCATCGTCCACTTGATTCGCATCCATGTCATAGCTTAAAGTGGCGCTAGAAATAAGTGGTTCATTGACGAGATACTTTACCTTTAAATTACTGACTTCACTTTTTAGCGCTTTAAGTTTTTTGTTTTTTTTTTAATTTATCTGCATTACGATGCCTTTAAATTTATTTCATAGATATGCACCATTAAATAACAGTCCAACAGTGTAAAATCTTTAAAAACTACTAAGATTGAAGGGAGTTTCATGCTTTCTTACGTTGACAAACTTACGTAAAAATAATCATCATCATTATTATTATTTGTTTATGTGGAAAATCTAAGAATTCATTTCCCAAATCATTTAGCATTTCCTTTCTTGTTGCATTATGTGCAGAACAGTGGCATCACTAGGGCGTGCGGAGAGGGTGGGCCACCCTGGGTGACATAATATACAGTATATATTTTTTTTTTACTGTGTACGAATTTATGCCGAAAAAGATAGGAATTTAATTTGTAAGTTAACATTAGATGACATATACTTGTTGAAGTATTTTAAAACGTTCTTTTTGAGAACTGTTAAATGGAAAAGACGTAAACAAGGTAAGGGTTAGCCTGACCGGACGTAACAAAACAGCGAATGTTTCGGCAAAGAGCCATTTTCAACGGACATACAATACACAAATAAAACGAATAAAATAAAAAATAAAATTAAGAAACTTAGCAGCGGTGAAATCCAAAGAATCCAAGAAAGTCCGTCGGGCTAACCCTTACCTTGTTTACGTCTTTTCCATTTAATTTTTTATAAGCCTGATTGCAGTCCTACCCCTCATTTTGTTTTTGAGAACTGAATCGTTCTTTGCCAACATATTTAATCTTATAATTTACACCACTACGGAGCTTGAAGTTTGGCATTAGGAAATTTGAATATTTTAGACAATTTTAGCTTAGCTCCTTTTTTGCCCTTTTTATTCTTAAGATGATTATTAATGATGTAACCTTGTCGTTTTGACTGGTTACCAGAATTTTCCCACCCCTACCAAAGTGCGGCCTGGGGCATCCCCACACTTTGCCCTCCCACTGTCTATCCCACAGTTGTTCCAACACCTAAAAAATCTCGTTTATAACCTAAATTCCTTGATACCCCGTGTAGATTTATTAGAGTAAATTTAGATTTTAAGCAACTACAAAAATGATCATTGACAAGTGATATTGTTGAGCAATATAAAACCAAGGGGTGTTTGATGGTAGCAATACCATAGTACCGCTAAAAAACTGGCTAAATACCTTTATTTTATTTTTTTAAATTAAAGCCCTTATATATGTTCAGTAACCCTCAAGTATGCTTTAGTTTTTTCGGTACCCCGCTGCAATAGCTTGACAAAATGTGTTACCCGGGACACTATCCTTTTTTTTTTTACCCTTTTGGGAGAATAAGTTAATGGCGCTGCTCAAACAAATTTAATTCATAAGTGTGTAGTAACAATGCACTCTACCGAAGTAAACACCAATCCTAGTTTTAAAAAGTAAAGTATCTTCCGTAAGGATCAAATTAATGCTTTAATTAACAGTTTTATACGTAGTTAAATATATAAGCGTTTGTGTAACATAGATACACAGTTACACCGGTCCTCAAAATAAGCTGAAAGTTTTTTTAAAATTAAAATTATTAACTTACCACAATAAATAATTATAAATTGATGTTATAATTCATCGGTGTTTCGTTTTCAAATACACAGAATGTATCTCCATTTATGTTAAGTTTTCTTCTCCTTTGAAATTCTTTTTAAAAAGTTCATTTCAAACCTTTTTTTTCAATCTCGCTAACATAATGTAAACACAAAATCATAGCCGTCACCGTGGATCCATATGACGGTAAATGTGTTCACGTCTGTTGCACTGGGATAAGATGGTCACCGAACTGCCGAGATTTCAGCAAACACATGTATAACTTTTCCACTGAAAAATGTGTCCAATATATTCCGCCAACGGTACCTCCTTTTACGAAATTAATTCGTTCCAGAACTCGGTTCGTAACCCGAAAAGTTCATAAAAACCTAAAACATTGAACTCAATGTAACAAAGGCTACACGTTTTGAGATTATTTTTTTAAAACAATCGTTCATCTGACAAATCGCAAAGAATACGCTTAGGCCTACTTCACGTTATAAATTAGGCTTTTAAAAATTAATTTGGTTAAAATTCATGTACATTTTTGAAAAATGTATTAATTACCTATTTTACAAAGAAAGCGATAATTTGAAATGTGTTATTTTCTAGGAAACCTTTCTCTGCCAATTACTGCTTCAAACGCTCGTAAAATTCAGCTACTTGGCTAGCAGTTACCGATTTTAATAAAGCGTTGCCACCGTTTGTACTGTTTACAAGTTTCACTCGAACTTTTAAACCTTTCTCCTTCTCTCTCCCCCTCCTCATCTCTCTTCATCTCTCTCTCTCTCTCTCTCTCTCTCTCTCCCTCGTTTATAATTATAGGCACCATTCATTTCTCCAGTAGTGGAGAGTACTACATTGATAAAACTTTACACTTCAAAGATGTTAACACGAGAAACAACACTGCTATGCATCGTCAACGACATAAGTCAAAAATTGGTCTAGTTTTTTCTTCGGTGCGCAACGTTAGCTCACTTGGGCTATTTATAGTCGTGAGTTTGATGTCCTTTCAGTGCGCACTTCACCTAAATAAGTTCAGACGTTTTTTTTAGAGTAATCATCAAAGGCATAAAGACGGGAAAATCGCATTCATTTCTCCTTTTCACTACTACTGAATCTAGGTTGATGTAATTAAAACTTTTTTTTTCTGTTAACTGCATTACACTGTAAGGTAATTACTGTCTATTATATACTCATCGAGCTATAAATCAGGGGCGGATTAAGACTGCACGGGGCCCCGGGCTGCAATCAAACGGGGGCCCTATCCAGCCAGCATTCTTAAAATAAAATGCTTGTTAACAGCTAATATAAGACTGTAACTAAATTTTAATAATGAAAAAATAACGAACACGAAGAAATAACTGTTTGACGTGTTAGCGGTAGTTATAATTGAGTGTGAAAAGAAATAAATATTTGCCCGTGGTGGGAATGGAACCCGACGCCGGTAGCAACCAAAGCATGTACTATGCCCACTCGGCCAGCGGAACTTCTCGAAAATGGGAAATTTTAAAACTATAAACTATATTTTATATCATGGGAAGTAATCAATTAAAGTTTTTCGATTATTAGGTACTGTCAATACTATCATGTCTGAACGCGATAAGTTGTATAGATAGTATTTATTAATTTATTATATTTTCAAGGGTTCGTGCAAACTTTTGTACACTTTTATTATAAAATATATAAAGTTTGTGGGCCCCTAAACCGTCGGGGGCCCGTGGCTTTAGCCCGTTCAGCCCCCCCCCCTTAATCCGCCATAGCTATAAATGTACTAACTTTATAAACTTTATTCATAATATTACACCTACAATTACATTTTTAAAAATTTAAATTGTAACGCAAAAGCATGCATCATGAATCATTCTTTTAGTTTAACAGGTTGCGCTTGTAGTTTAGACGTTCGCTAAATTGAATCAATTCGAGGTGTTATTTCTTTATGTTTTTAATTGAAAGTAATTATAAGTTTTTAACCACTTAAAAAAGTGTTGTACAACACTAACCCTATTTTTGCCACATTCGACAGTGATTGAAAATTGAGGCAAACTTAAAAGCTGTCAAATTCCTAAATTTGAACTGAAACCAAAGTAAACATGATGATCTCATACCTTTTCATATATAGTTAATATAGTTTAATATAGTTTAATATAGTTTAATTTTATTTATTTATTTTTGTAACGGTAGAATAATATTTTGTGTAAAATGTCCAATTTAAAAGTCTCGGATACCTTATAATTTTTCTTGTTATTTTCAAAAGCTGTAGAATCGTATAAGTATAAAATAATCATAACGCCCCACTAGGACGGAAATAGATGTTTTCTGTCTTCTCGTACCCATCAGAGGCCATTGCTCGTCACTGGGAATAAGCAAGTTGTTTGCCTGTGTGCTCCGGTTGGGATTCTGTATCACCGCCACTTTCTTTCTTTCTCAACTCTCTTAGCTTTTCTAGTTGAATTAAGTAAGGCTCACATACAATTTCAATAAGTTTGTTATACCAACTACGTCATATGGGGGAGGAGAGTATACGAAAAACAACTTGGTGAGAATCTCATTTTTTTTCAAACATTCAGTCAACTTTTGTTAATTCAGCTAGGATTTTTGTTAACGAATTTTCCTCCGAAAAAATATTGTTACTGTGACCGTTGATTTTGCCACATTTGGCTACATTTCAATTAATGGCTCTCAAGGTTTCAGTAATAGATACTGGAGAGTTAAAATATTTTTTTTAAAAATTTTAAAAAATTAGTCAATAAACTGCGGCTTTCCGAAACTAAAATAAACCTATGTTTAAAAAATGAATTTCACAATTGTTAAAACCTTCAGGAAAGCTTAAATTTCTATAACTATAAGGGATTAAATTTAGCAAACAATATTTCGAATATCTCATCCAGTTTAAATTAATTAATGCTCGACAATATGATTTTATCTTATCGAACATGCACTTTCGTAAACTAGTACTGAGTCATTGCTACTTTTTAAATTCAATTCATAAGTACATTTAATGCTCATATATATATATTATTTGTCACTAATTCTGAGTTGTATTCTCATATTTTTATCAAATTCGTATTTATAATTACGTAGGTTGCTATTAGGTTTTCAGCCAGCTATTTTTAGTTTGAATAACATGACACTTTTCCCCCCGATTAAAATAATGCATCTTCCATGAATCAGCCAATGGGCTTCATGTTTTCATTTCATGAATATAAAAGGTTACGTCATCTTTACTGAGCTGATTTTTTTCTTCAATATTCGAGCATCTGTATTAAATTTTTCGTCACTGCTGCATTGTGTCTTCCAGAAACTACAACCTTTGTCTTTATTCACTAATATAGTTTAATAAACAATCACAGTATGAACTTTTGAAAAATGGTGGGGGGGGGGATGTAAAAAATTAGTGATTCGTCACCAAAGACCAACAATACCCTTTCGTAATGTTGGTCTAACCTAATCCTTTGGCAATCGCACCCGTCCCTGTGTCTACGCAGGGCTTTGTCCAGCCTCATCACTTACTTCTACTTGTGCACAGACCTAGCCAAAATCTTTCCTCTCCACAGTTGGTGCCCAGTTGATGTAGATCTTTCTCAACATCATCCATCCATCTAAGCCTATGTCTTCCATTGATACGTTTTCCTCTGTGGTTTTGGTGGTGCACCCTGGTCGCTCCTTTATCATAAGTCATTCTTCCAAAATGTCCTGCCCAGTGTAACGTAAACCTCTTTTAATGCTGCTACTACCAGATATAACTTTAATTTATCCTCCCCCCGCCCCCAATCCCCCGAAACCTACAAAAATGTGTTACCACCGCGTTCAGACGACCCCTCGTTGATTCACGCGAAAGCCTCACTTCTAAGTGTGTTTCCCCAAAACACCTGCACCTTTCCAGACCTTCAGGTTTCTAACCTACCTTACAACCCAACACCGTCCCTCCTCCTGACCTCTTAGACTACCTCGCTACCCAACATGTCCGTACTGACCTGCGCGCCGTCACCACCGATAACACCCAACCCTTTCCCCTTCCACCCCAAATCTCGACCTCAACCACGACCATCCACCAACACCATCCAGCCAACACTATCCAACCACCACCATCCAACCACCACCATCTAAGCAACACCATCCAACCATCACCATCCAACATCTCAACCACCACCATCCAACCAACACCATCCAACCAACACCATCCAACCCACACCATCCAACCAACACCATCCAGCCAACACCACCCAACAAACACAATTCAACCACAACCATCCAACCACCACCATCCAACCAACACCATCCAACCAACACCATCCTACCAACACCATCCAACCAACACCATCCAACCAACACCATCCAACCAACACCATCCAACCAACACCATCCAACCAACACTTCAACCAAGTAACTGTCTTCGGGACAAAACCCGCCAGACAATGAGTCGCTCCTAAGTCGACAATAAATTTTGCAATTTGCATGCAGGGGGGTGGGTTGGGGTGGGTTGGTGGTCAAGTCGTAAATGTCGTCTGTAGGATCATGATTGGAAGGTTATGTCAGTCTTCAACCAATCAAATCGTTGGAGACAGAATAAGGTGAGAATGTCTGGGGCAGACTTTTAAAATTCAGTTTCACAATTTATGTCGTGATCTTACACGGATCTCTACCCCCCTCCCCTCCCCTTCACACACACACACTTTTTTTTTTTACAGAAGACGTGAAGGTGTCGGAATATTCCAGTTAAAGATATAGTGGCTATGCACCGAATTTCTGTACTCGTCGCCTGGTTCAGGGCATTTGATCTCATCTAAAGGAAAATAACGAAACAATTTAAAATCCTTTAAATTTCTCTTTGTTGACCGTAGATCGTGGAAGGATATTCTAATCAGATGTTTTTAGAAGAGAAGTGTTCATTGTTTATGTCTCGTTTGAAAGCGGGGGGGGGGGGGGGGGGGCAAGATTCAATGCGTACATTTGCATAACTTAATGGAAGAAAAACTCTTTAGTACGTTTTATTTTCAAGTCTCCAAGACTTAAATGAGATTTTCTGATACATCATATCAACAAATGTCCCAATTTTTTTTTCTATAATCAGGAAAAAAACATAGTTGATTTCGGTTACTTTAAAAAAATGATTTTTTAATAATATTTTTTAATTAATTAAAAAATTTCAGTGATGTTAAAAAAATACATCTTTTATATGGATGGGGTTTCAAGTTTACCAGTCCGACAAGGATTTGAGAATAAATCTTTTAAAAAATACATTCAAATGTATACTATTTAAAAACGTGTCCCATGCATATATCTCAACATATTTTAAAATCGTATCTCCCCCCCCCCCCCCCCCCCCCCCCCGCACGCCAAAGAAAAAAGACTAATAATTTACGTGAAGTCTCACACGTTTGTTATCCACCGTAGCATTAATTAAAATTAACTTTCAATACGAACTGAAAGAAACATGCTTATTCCCGAAGGAAGTAGGAAAGATGTGTATCGAGCAGCAGACGCGTCACTTAGGGGTGTGGGGGATACGGACCGCACCAGGTGACACCATGACTAGGGGTTACACTGTAATAGATATGGAGTTAGTACATTTCTGACACCATGTAATAGATATGGAGTTAGTACATTTCTGACACCATGTAATAGATATGGAGTTAGTACACTTCTGACACCATGTAATAGATATGGAGTTAGTACATTTCTGACACCATGTAATAGATATGGAGTTAGTACATTTCTGTCACCATGTAATAGATATGGAGTTAGTACACTTCTGACACCATGTAATAGTTATGGAGTCAGTACATTTCTGTCACCATATAATAGATCTTGCGGGTCAAGTAACACGTCTTCAACACTTTGAGGTCTGGGTATCAACTCTTTAATGAATCTTTCAATCAGCTCCAGGTTACACCGTCAAACTCACATTCGTCAAGCCAGCCATCTTGTAGTTCACCACTACACACCATTCAATTCACTGCACAAACACTTGTCTCGTACCTTGTGAACTCGCACGCTCACACCATGTCGATACAACAACACAGCACGTCTCTCACAGACACCACAACACGCCTCTCATAGACACCACAACACGTCTCTCACAGACACCACAACACGTCTCTCACAGACACCACAACACGTCTCTCACAGACACCAAAACGTTCAAGTCTTATTTTCCCGTTACTTGGCCCTGGCAGACTCGGAAGAGGTCTATGGGGGAAATCGTGAGGGGTTGACACCATGAGGTTTTGGTGGATTAAGGGGGGGGGGGGCTGAATTGGGCTATGGGCAGGGGCCCCGACGGTTTTGGTGCCACCAAACTTTTTATATTTTATAATAAAAGTGTACACATATTTTCACGAACCCTTGAAAATATAATAAATTAGATAAATTAATAAATCTTATATAATAAACTGATCGCTATTCAGACCTGATCGTCTTAATAATCGAAAAACTTGATTTGATTGGCTCACTAAGAGAACATATAATAAAATATGGTTTATATTTTTAAAATTCTATAAGTTTGATAGAATCTGCTGGCCTTGTGGAGGGATCAATTCCAATTGGTGGTATACTCTTTTTTTTCTTTGCACACTCAACTGTAACATACCGGCGAACACTTCAAACAGTTATTTCTTCGTGTTCGTCTATTTTTTTCATGATTAATATTTAGTTACAGACTTATATTAGCAGCTAGCAATTATTTTATTGTAAGGGACGCTGGCTTGATAGGGGCCCCGTATAATTGCAGCCATGGGCCCCGTGCAGTCCTAATCCGCCCCTGCCATGTGCTACCTCACCATCCCTAGTGACGCCTCTGTTGAGTTGGTAGCAGTTTGGGGTGAGGGGGTTGGAGTGGGGAGGTAAGCATGAACATTTTTAGGAATTTGTTTAAATTAACTTTTGGTCAGCTTTTGTTTCCTATCTATAACACTTACCAAAACAAAATGAAATGTCAAAACCTTTCATTTTATCTTTTCCACGAGTACAGTGAATAGGTCTGCGTCAGCAAACCACGACGGAAAAGTTTTTAGTTTTCTCCCTTATGTTATGTACCAGTTGTTGGTCAATTGTTTAGAGTTTGTTTCAAATTATCCCAAAACGATTTAAATAATACTTTAATTTTTGTTGGACTTGTCTATTTTGCTAATCTAGCTTGGACATCGGCATGAATCACTTTATTATTTATCCTAATTTTTCAGAAATTGTTACAGATTTTAGTTTAAAATATATATCCTCAAAATGATTACCCATCTTGTGTACTGAATTGAAATTTAAACAAATAATTTTCAAAATGTTTGTAGTCGTAAAAAAGTTTTATCAGCGGCTATCACAATGAAAACCGTAAATGTGCTGGGGGAAAAAAAGTTAAATAACGATGACGGCTCGTTACTTAGTTGTGATATCACTAACTCCGATCAAGATATTTTCTCATTTAAATAATCTAGTCAAATGTTGATACAATAATCTTATGCATAGAAAGAGCTTCTGCAATAGATAAGATACCATCTTCCAAAATCCAGAGTTCCTTTGTGACACAACTAATTTTTCCCATGTTAAAGCGCTGGGATTCCCATAATACCAATATGAACATGTTAGGATGTGGGGTGGGGTGAGGGGGACGTGACTCCCAAAATCTCACATCGTTGTGAAGCCATCAAGTCACGTTGAGTCCCCAGCTAGTCAGCCACGTAAATCTTGACGTCTTTTGTATACGCCCGGCGGTGATACCGACGTACCAGGAGGACCTCAAGTCTGAGCACGACTCTGGAGGACCTGTGAGGACATGGCTGACTTTTACTGCCAACGTTTTAGGGGAAGCCCATAAACCTGGAATTGACCACCCCAACCCCCCCCCCAATTCTGTTCTGGCCTTCTCCTTTAATCTCTCTGTTCCATTTCCATTGCCATGTTGTCATCGTCTTGGGGTAATGGAAGAACCCACTGTTTACGACTATTAACACATAGGTGAGAGGGGGGTTAGAGTGTGTGGTGGGTGGAGGGGGATATGGGGCGTGGCAAGTCTGTTCATGTCCGCAGTTGTGAGTTTCGTGCCGGCAGCGTTGTTTTGTTTTTACCATGCAGTTCTTTTGTTCGCCTGTCTTGGCAAAAAGGAATCACGACTTGTCGAACTTGACGACTTGTTCTAGAACCGCACCTGCCCACCGGATGTTCGTCACTACAGAATACGTTCCTATAGAAGAAGTTGTGGTGATTTTCTACTTGAACGACTTTGATCAGAAATACGTTCTTATAGAAGACGTTGTGGTTATCTTCTCCTTGAACGACTGTGATCAGAATACGTTCCTATAGAAGAAGTTGTGGTGATTTTCTCCTTGAACGACTGTGATGCCAGTGCTAGAGAATCTCTAAGACATCCATACGAAACTTAGGATCAAGTTTGCAATAGATCTTAACTGCTATTTAGTGTTTGAAATGATAAAAGTGATTTATAAGAGTTTAAGTTATACTTAAAGATTATTGGTGGCCATGAAGACATTTATTTTTCTTAGAGGATAAATTAGACAATTGTCGTTTGATTCTGAATTCTTTTGTTTTTTTAATCATAATAATGTTCAAATATTCATACGATTGTTCTTTGTAGTCACAACGTATATTCTTAATTATTTAGAGTCAAATGACTTTTTGGTGGTTAGTTAGACGATAGGGTAAATAGAGCTAAAGCACAAAAAAAGATTTATGTCAACAGTTCAACCACAATCAGAAAGACATAAGAGTGTGCCACAGGCCGTGTGACGACATGGAAAGTTAATTATTTTATTCTGCTTTTAGTTTTCATGGAATTGCCTTTTAGGGTAGTTTGGTAAAGGGGTGAGGGGGGTGCAAGAGCTGCATCTGTGTGTCTTGAGAAGTGTCAAATGCTTAAACAAAATTTTCGACTTTAACTTTATATTTATTTATCGACGTTTTCGAATTGGCTGAAGATGACTTACTAAATATACAGTTCGTAGAGACATAATAATAATTAATTAACTTCATTTTTAAAAACAAACATTCATTTCTGTTCTTTAATGAAATTTGTTTTGTGCCTGATGCCGGTCGAAAGTCTTTTGAATGTCCCGTGTCAGCAACCACTTGTGTCCACACATCGTGCTACCGTCTATTTATACAAGGCCTTCAAGTTTGCGTCCAATGTTCCACAGTAGCTCAGTTGAGTTCTACCGTCCAACGACACCAACAGATGGTGTGACATTTACTCACAGCCCCGCCCACCACAGTGTCTGCTAATCTAACGTGATCGTTCCATTCGCTCGTGGTAAGCACGCGGCGAGCGAATGGGTGGATCATGCACGTTTGGTAGGCTAATCAACGGATAGTCACGTGTTCAGGGCGGGGGGAGTCTACCGACATGCCACCAGCTGACAGTGACCTCCTGCTGATGGTGAATATTCTGTTGGAAGCTGTTATGAAAAATGGAATAATTACTTTTTTTCACCTTAACATGTGCAAAGATTTTTTTAAAAAAATATTCTCTCTCCTAACCATACCCCAGAAAATCTCTTCTTTGATACAAATGAGGTTTCCACACTTCACAGAGCAGCTGACGGACTGCTGGGGATGGAGCGTTTGTCTCTGGTGCTGAACTGCCGCGACTCCACGGTGATGAGGCAGATTGTGCTGCTTCTGATTGTCTTACTGTACACCGCCGGCCTGGTGGTCCACTACGTCAACTACCCAGGGGGGGACGTCGAGGAGTACATGAACGTGACGAGACAGCGGCTGGACAAGCTCAGGGTAAGTAGCCGTGGTGTTGGTTGCTGGGCTGGACAAGCTCAGGGTAAGTAGCCGGGGTGTTGATTGCTAGGCTGGACAAGCTCAGGGTAAGTAGCCGTGGTGTTGGTTGCCAGGCTGGACAAGCTCAGGGTAAGGAGCCGTGGTGTTGGTTGCCGGGCTGGACAAGCTCAGGGTAAGTAGCCGTGGTGTTGGTTGCTGGGCTGGACAAGCTCAGGGTAAGTAGCCGTGGTGTTGGTTGCTAGGCTGGACAAGCTCAGGGTAAGTAACCGTGGTGTTGGTTGCTAGGTTGGACAAGCTCAGGGTAAGTAGCCGTGGTGTTGGTTGCTAGGCTGGACAAGCTCAGGGCAAGTAGCCGTGGTGTTGGTTGCTAGGCTGGACAAGCTCAGGGCAAGTAGCCGTGGTGTTGGTTGCTAGGCTGGACAAGCTCAGGGTAAGTAACCGTGGTATTGGTTGCTGGGCTGGACTTCAGCCTAATGATTCGGATATTGTTGCCTAAATTGTTGGATTCTTCAAATCGTAATCAAAAATTTTTCTCTTTTAGGCTGTCAAAGAGACTGGGGTTTAATTTCGCAGCCATTTTAATATCTCGCGATTTAAAGATTTAAAAAGACAATTTTATTCAACAGTTTATAACAAATTGTCTGCGGCCAAAAATACCAGTTTGTAGTAAAATCAAAAGTGATATTTAATCTTCTATCCTTAAACGTATACATATATCCCTAATGGATTGGGCCTCACGCTCCGCTTTGATCTTTAAATTGGTCGTTACATGCTGATTAACATCGATCTAGAGCTGAAATAAGTTGTCTTTGTTGGCCAGCTTCAAGTAAATCTAATTGTAGGCAGTTTATACGGACATTTATTTATCACTGAAACTATGAAAGAAACAAGATTTTTTTTTTCAAATTCTGTTAAAATTTAAAAAATGTATAGTTCTTTTCTTATGAATAATTATCTGCTCGCACAAAGTTGTATCTGCTTCAAGCACATCAATTGACCACGTCTTGTTTTACCTGCCTCATTCTTCCTAACAGCTGGAGAACAGGATCCTGGAGGAGATGTTGAAGCAGACACAGGAGGACATCAAGAGGATGGCCCAAGTGGAGGAACGAGATCTCCAAAACTTGTTTGCCAGGGGTGAGCTCATCATGCACGACCTGGAGATGTTCCGTGACGGCGTGGGGAAGAAACTGTCGAGGGATCGGGTGGAAGGAGAGCTCACCCGGCGTCTGCTGGGGACATTGTCGCCCCTGAGTTATAGTCACGAAACGAGCAGACGGAAGCTTGAAAGACTGGTCAAAGAATTGTGGTGGTACATCGCGGCCCAGGAGGAGAACCTTGAAGAACCCACAACAAAAGATGCGAAAATCCCAGCGTTGACGTCGTATGAAACGCCAAAAATATTGGGAAATAAAACAGGGGATGATGCGGTAATGGTGGACTCGAGGCGTGAAGAAAGCGGTCAGTTGGTCAAAAGACCGTTAAAGAAGACGTTACAAGGTTACAGGCGCTCCATCAACGACGCACTGGAAGAACTCAAGACGGCGGACGGCGCCGAGGAGGACAGACTGACGATGTCGCTGGAGCTCGGGGACCTGGTACAGAGGCGACTTGACGCGTTACAGAACCCACAAAACTGCTCAGCGGCGAAGTTTCTTCACTGCTCGGTAAAAGCCTGTGGCTACGGCTGCATCATCCACCATTTCGTCCAGTGCTTGATCATGGCATACGCCACGGGGCGTGTGATGGTGTCGCTCACCAGTGAGGACTACAACATCCAAAATCCCGCGGCAAATGACATGTTCCTGCTTCCGCTGACCACATCGTGCGCCAACGACACCTACCGTTTCGCTTCGGGTGATGGCAGATCTATGAGCGACCTTCTGTCGGACATTCGCCACCTCAACTACGGCATGATCGACCTGGCTGGACCCGATCAGATCGCGTTGCTTCCACTGACCGTGCCGGCTGATCTCGCCCCAAAGTTGGCTCTGTTTCACGGCAACCCGCCGGCCTGGTGGGTCGGACAGATAGCCGCCTACATTCTGAGGTTTACGCCATCGTTTGAGGTGAGTGTCTTTGGGTGGGCAACAAGGTAACTGGGATAGACAGATTGTGTCATGATTGTGTCATGATTGTGTCATGATTGTGTCATGATTGTGTCATGATTATGTCATGATTGTGTCATGATTGTCTCATGATTGTGTCATGATTGTGACATGATTGTGTCATGATTGTGTTACTAATTTTACTTGAGCTCTCAAACATTTAAGTACTTAACACAATGTTTTCTTGCACTTCTCTCTGGGTGGGTGATGGCTTCAGAAGAAGGGGATGAAGAGAGACAAGTATATAGAATGATTCTTTTGATACAAGTTATTGGCCATATATTTACCTTTAATTGGTGTGGGGGACACTTACACGTTACGAATATTTAGCTCAAATTGTAAACCACTCAAGTAAGACTTGTGTATTCCAGGTTCACATCAGACAAACACTCTAGTAAGACTTGTGTATTCCAGGTTCACATCAGACAAACACTCTAGTAAGACTTGTGTATTCCAGGTTCACATCAGACAAGCGAAAGAAAAGATGGGCCTCGCCAACCCCATTGTGGGCATCCACGTAAGGAGAACGGATAAATTGTATGGTAAGTGAGTGAAATGTCATGTTACTACACTGATGGATACACTCTGGGAGAGACTTCTTCACAGCCGAGAGTTTCTCCCAGGAGTTAATACAAATTTAAGGATCCTTGTTGTTGCTTTAAATTATTATTTGTTTATGCTTATATTTTTGTTCCGTGTGATTCAGTTGTAAAAGGGAAAAGAACCGTTTGACATGTTCATCATTCTTTAAGTAGTTCACCCAGAGCTAAAAAACTGACGACAGCCACTGAGCGGTTGTATTCCAAGTCAATGGATTCCTGGTGATAGTTAAAGGTAGCTAAGGATGACTATTAATTGCTACATGTAGCTAGAAAATGTCTAGAGATGGTCATATATAGCTAAGGATGATTAGTGATGGCTACCGATAGCTAAGGATGACAAGTACTTGCTACATGTAGCTAGAAATGTCTAAAGATGGCCATAGATAGCTAAGGATGATTAGTTATTTGCAGATACCTAAAATGTTTAGTGATGGCTACTGAAAGCTAAGAAGGGCTTGTCATTGATACAATAGCTAAGAATGGCTTGTCATTGATACAATAGCTAAGAATGGCTTGTCATTGATACAATAGCTAAGAATGGCTAGTCATAACTAAAGATAGCTGTGATAGAGACGGCTACGGACTGAAAATTCGTGTCCTTTGTCAAAACTGGAAATTGACATTCATTGCACATGAGTAATTAATTCAATCTTCTGTAACTTAAAAAGTAGATCAATTGAAACAATGTTTGCCAATGGTTTACCTCAAGAAATTTATGTTTTGATCTGAAATCTTCCAATGAAACCATAATAGGATTTGACAAAGTCACCGAAACAAAAGAGTTTACATTTATAATGAACTAACAATATTCACTTTTATACTCTATTCAAAGCTGAAGCGGCCTTCCACGACCTTGGCGAGTACATGAGTCACGTGCGTGACTACTACGACCAGCTGGAGAGGTCAAGGCCAGGTGTAGAACGGCGGGTGTACCTGGCGTCGGACGACCAAGTGTTTGACGAGGCCCGCAGGAGGTTCCCTGACTACACCTTCCTCTTCAACGACCAGATCAGCAAAGACCGCGAGACCATCAGGGGCCTGGCCGGGCTGGTGGAGGACGTCCACTTCTTGTCCAGGTGCGACTTCCTGGTCTGCACCTTCTCGTCCCAGGTGTGCCGGCTCGCCTACGAGCTGATGCAGACGCTGCACGGCGACGCGTCGCAGCACTTCCGGTCCCTGGACGACATCTACTACTTCGGCGGCCAGAGTCGGCACCTGGTCCGGGTGGTGGAGCCGGAGGACGGGGACGCCACTGTCAATGGGGAGCGGCTCCTGAAGCTTGTGAAGGGGGAGCTCGTACAACTGGCGGGGAACCACTGGAACGGACTGTCCAAGGGATCGCCCATCGCCAGCGGCGATTTCGGCATGTACCCGAGCTACAAGACGGAGGAGGTTCTTGAGACGGGATGTCTACCCGAGTACCCGGATGTTCCTTTGAAACTGGGCTCCTAGTCTAAGAAGTTGATCATCAAAATCAAAAATTAATTGTTCTCTTGTTGTGTTTGAAAATGTTGTGATATCTATAATGAAAGATTTGCCAAAGACTTTTTAGTACTGACAGAAACTGCTCTTAATTGTTGGCCTCTAAGCAATTCATTTTATCCATCTTTTGTCATTATTTAAAACGGTCGGCTTCTGGTATAGGCAAACTAGGCAGCCGCCTATGGCCTCCGATTATTTTCACGATACTGGAGCAAATTTATATTTTATGTTAACCCCCTTTTACGCACGTTATTTCGTTTTATCAATATTAAAATCTTGTCAAAATAGAAGAAGATATCTGACAAAAAATGGGGTTGCAGGATTTTAAGAGAATGCTATAGTGAAAACATTGCGAATTGTGCCCCCCCCCCAGACACACACACTTTTTGTTCATTTCACGACGCAACTTAGTTCAGAATGACTAACAGACCGAACGACAAAGTCCCCAGAAAATTATGCAATTTTTAATCACAGTATCCATCTTTTACTAGTTAAAGTCACCAAACCATGGTGTTAGGATATCTTGTACATTAAATTCACTCAAGCCACGTGACTGATAGCAATATTTGTGATGCACTTTATAAGAATCATATTTAATGATACCCCTGTTAATTTTTTGAAATTCACAATGATTGTTTTCATATCCTAATGCCTCGCCCACCTCTTTTCAAACAGAATCATTACATTGTAAATATAAACTATTTCTGTTAGAGCTAAATGAACATATAATACCGGTACCACATGTTGCATTTAATATTTTAATGATCCTATAAGCGCAGCTATCAGAACATTTTCCCAAAAAAAGCCTATGTCTATGCATTTTATTATCCCTAGATAATATAGGAATCGCGAGTAAAACTTAATTCGTCCTAAGGGATTAAACTACAAGTCCATTACAACATTGACAAACTCGCTTCGTGTGTACATAAAATATAGTTTTATATTTGAAAAATAATTAATTCATTGTGTTTTTAAGAGAAGCATTTTGAATGCCTTTCAATATGTTACATTGTTTATGAAGAATGCTGAAATACCAGAATTTGTATGAGATAATAGTAATAATAATGACAACTCCTTTCAGACCACGACGGCCTATGGGGCAAGTGAATTGGTGGTCAGAAATAATTTCATTTAGCCACCACTAACTAGCAAGGGATTGTATGACTAGCACGATGCTCCGGGGGACTTACCAAGCACCGAGGGTCGAACCCATGGCTCTCTTTTACCTCGGTTCCACAGTCCAGCGCGTTACCACTAGACCACCACGCCCCTTTTGTATGAGATAGAGTTAATCATTTGAAGAAAAAAAGGTTTAATCTTGTTTTAGCTTTAAACAAAACTGTTGAGTAGCGTAAGCGTTTATTACAGCCACTTCATTTTGATTATTTGTATGATTTTGTTATATGTCAATTTTTATTATTTTTATTATTTTCATTATTAAAAAAACAGTTGAAGAAAATAACGCTAATTAAACAAATATTTCACTTAAAACACTTCTTTGTTATTGCTCATGAAATATAATTTTATTTTAGAGAAGATATCGTCACTGTCAGAAAATACAACAAAGTTAGTTATACACAGTGCCCTCTGGTAGCTCAGTTTAGGTGACGCATACCAAGTGTTTGAACCTGGGAGTTTTTATGGCATGCTTCTTTCCGATTTAACACAGTATTTCAGCTTAACACATTCATCACCTGAGAGTAAATGCGTATTATCAAAACAATATGAGCGTATATTTAAGGGTTTTCTTAAACCTTATAATGTGTATAAATGTAATATAAATGATAAATAAACGTGTCTTGTTTTTAATCGATTAACTTTTCCAAATGGATTTTAAAAATATACAACGCCAATTGTGACCTTATTATTTGTTATTGAGTAAATAAAAGGCAGAATTACGTAAGTTTATTGATGTGAAGTAGTTCTAGGTAATATTCCCAGAATGCCATTAACTTATTGGGATTCGAAAGGGAGTGTCATTTATTATATTTAGATAAAAATTTAAAACGGAGCACCAAAGTAAACTGGATGTTGACGTTTCAATGTAAGTCGCTGATGTAAAGTTCCGTTGACCAGTCTCAAAATTAACTCAAACTTTGAAATGACACAACAAAAGATGACAGGCCCTATGATATATTCATGGTTCTTTTAAAGATGACGGGCCCTATGATATATTCATGGTTCTTTAAAAAAAAACATTGATCGGTGTTTATTTATCAAGAAGACCCTAGGGCTAAAAGCACTTAAGTCACATTTTCGTCAAATTCAAAATAAATCAGTGGACGTTATTTAACATCTGGTTTAGACCAATCTACTGTATAAAGTTGAAAAGAATACAATGTTTTTAGGTCAACCTTTTTCAAAGCCGAAACAATTAAAATGCTATCATCAAAGAGACAAAATAAAAATTGAAACTTGATTATTTCAAAATGAGTAAATTGTGACTGAAGTACTTTTAGCACTAAGCTCTTCGACTTATCATCCTCTTGAAGAGAATATAATTTAATATTCCAAGATGGGTAAAGACGCTACAATTCAATTAACTCCCCCCGCCCGTCTCTGAAATTTATTAACTACTTGAATTATATTTCCCACCATACCCATCCACCAATGACAAATTAAGAGAAACCTACCTTTTTACTAAATGGGAAAATGTTAAAATAATTATTTGATGTATATTTTTAAAAAATTTCATTTTTCAACGAGAGCCTGGGGCTCTAAACATCTACCAGTACAGGTATACTCCAAGAGTGTTGACAGTGTTTGATCGAAAAATCGCACAATGCTTGGCTTGGAATTGGATTATGTGAACTAAAAAGCTTTTAGAGATGGGCATTGTGTGCATTCTAAAATGGTGTGCAATTATTCTGAAATATTAGTTACATCAACAGAATAATTTGAACAGGAAGCTAGTCCAACTTTCCTAGCCTTAAAACACACCATTCAGTGGCTGTTGGCCTGCGTGAGTAAAACAAACATCTGTCTTTGGTTTAACAACATTTTTCAAACATTTTATTTAAAATTTTAAGTTAAACTTACACGCAGTTTTACGCTACTGATCAGATAAGATTTATGTTAGCATTAGTTTAGATTAATATTTCAGTATTTACTTAGTTACAACAGTTTAGCTTAATATATATTTTTTTAATTAAATATTAAGTTTGAAATAAAGTATACTGGGATATAAATCTCTTTATATCAGGCCATGGAGAGTCCTTGTAAATGTAGTGCCGAACAACATGAGCTACTAGTGATTTCAATTAACGGCTTAACTTTGCATTTACTCTTAAATATTTATTTTAACAAACTTAATCCAAAAAAGGAAAATAATTAACACACACACACACATCTTGAGCCCCGGCCAAAGAGGGACCTACAGGTGACCGTAGTTTTAAAGAATGTCATATCGTTTGTTGATTCTACTGGACATCGCCCGTCAAGTGACCACCTACAGTGATTGTTTCCCAGGCCAGAAACCTTGATTTAAACTCAATTAACTCGAGGAGGACATGATAATTTTTATTTTGTTGGTTCGTTTTCGAAGGATGCTGCCACACGTTACAAAAGATTTTACTAAAAGAAATGTGATTGTGAATGTGAATGTGAATGTGAATGTGATTATAAACCAATATTTTTTTTCGTCTTAGTTTCCAGTTCCAACTATGGAGAAGAGGCTAATCGGCTCCAAAAACTCAAAGAATGAAAAAAACTCGCAGTTTCTACAAAAACTGGTAAACATATGATCAATCGAATGTTTTCTTCGTGTCTTTTAAATACAATATATTATATTTACATGACGAAACATGGTCCCTCGATGTGTCTTTGTGTGCGTGTGTGCGTGCGATTGTGTGTGTGTGTGTGTGTGCACGTGAGTGCGTGTGTTCTTGTGTGTGTGTGCCTGCGTGTGTGCGATTGTGTGTGTGTGTGTGTGCACGTGAGTGCGTGTGTTCTTGTGTGTTCGTATGTGTGTATGTGTGCGTTCGTGTGTCTGTGCGTGTGTGTGTGTGTGTTCATCAATGTGTGTGCGTGTGTGTGTGCGTGTGTGTGTTCGTGTATGTGTGTGCGTGCGTGTGTGTGTGTTCGTGCGTGTGTGTACACAAGTGTGCGTGTGTCTACGCGTATGTGTGTTCATGTGTGTCTGTGTGCGTCCGTGAGCGCGTATATATATA
>MUZC01000247.1:184398-198056 GCA_002072015.1 Radix auricularia
AGGGTATGATCGCATAGTGGCAAATAATGCACTCTGAGTGTACGATTGCTTAACGGCGGGCTTAGCTTAAATTTCTCTATTAAAAGTAATAAGGGGTACATTTTTTTCAGCATTACAAGCCCGGTCATTGGTGTAACATTGTTCTTACAAGCTAACAAATATTATAAATGTTATAAATATACTGCAATATATTTATCAGAAACGTTTATATTTATTTATCTAAACATTAAAATCTCATGTTTTGCATATTTTCCAACTTCAGGTTAACGCCAACTCAAGGTTTGAGACCTCCGACTTCTCCAACAGTTCCGGTTCGAAACTAGGCCACAAGAAACGTGCCAAGAAAACGCTAGAAGTTGCTGGCAGGATTCTGCCCATTGAAGAGCGGGACTCCATCGCTGAAGTCGCAAGCCAAGACACGTCACGTGGATCATCTTTTGCCTCCGTCATGACGTCTGCTCCGATCTCAGCGACAGACCCTCTAGTCGACCAGGCCATAGAGGAGGAGCTCCCTCGCGACGTACAGGAGACGGATCCCCTGAACCCTGACCAGACGGATCCCCTGAACCCTGACCAGACGGATCCCCTGAACCCTGACCAGACGGACTTGGAGATCGCCGTCACGGGAATGACGCTTACTGTCTCGCACAGCAGCAGATTTTCCAGCTCGGTGGACGTCCACTTGCAGAAGGCGTCACATACCAAACGGCATTCAAGCACGAGCAGGATGAGGAGGTCGGAGCTGATGCTGCGTGGGGCAAGGCGCGTGGAGCAATGGCTTGAACAGAGGCAAGCAGTCAAGGGCTTTAGGTGAGTGGTTCTTCACGGTCTGACCAGCAGACAAAGATACGACACGCAGTGTTAAATTAAATAGTGATTCCAAGACCAACCTCATAAAGTGGATAACTTCGTTTCAATAACAAATTTTTTATACAATAGTTGCAAAAGTAGACATTGAGCGATTTGGAGTTTAGAATTTAAAGATTTAAATTTTGAAAAGAAAATTTCGGAAGATAAAAAGATGTAAATTTAATATTTATATTACCCCGTAATGTTGAGACTTGTTTCAGTCGTATGACTAAAAATCGTGGATCGATCAGGAGATAGAATTACAAATAATAACTCGACTAACTTTATCATTTTAAAAATCTGTATATATGTTTGCATGAATGCCAAGAATTGTTGTGACAAATATGTTGTGATACATAGCATATAAAACTGTTAATTTGAGTTCTCACCCCTAGCTGTCTACCAAAACCGCTGTAAGGCTGCCATTGATGTTCATGGTGTGAAGAAAAACATGGAGCTAAAGCAACCACGCCAATTTTCTATTTGAGAATTGCGTGGCTGCACGGGCGCGTAGATATGTGACCGACGCCTCTTAGCTGTCTCGAATGACCACGCAGCTAATTTTTGTTGAGGGTTATGTAATATTTGTGCTTGTAGAGCAGGGGTCGGCAAAATGTTTTGTCCATTACCGTAAAAATATTAAAGTTTATGTTGACGTAACCCCCAAAGACCAAAGCCCTGGCCACACGTCTCGGGGTTAGGGGGAGCGTGTAACCCCGCCCCCCCCCGGCAATAAAATGAATCAGGTGAGTTTTGGAACCCTGACAAGTGTCTAAGAACGAATCTGAAAATGATTGTGTGTAGATATTTAACTCAAAGCGACACGGTGGAATCATTTTTCTAGGAGGTGGGGGATTTATTTTTGATACAATGATAAAAGTTTACAGTCGAATATAATGGTTATAACAGTTATTATGGCTCTAGATCCCCACTTCTTGTACACCACACTATACACTCAGTACAACACTGTTGGCTTGGTACACACTATACACTCAGTACAACACTGTTGGCTTGGTACACACTACAAAGTTCGTTGAACTTCGTTCAAGTTCGTTCATTCAATTAGTTGTCAAATGTTAATCGTTGACGTTGACAGTGTCACAGACTGTCATTGTAGATGGGAGATACCCTCTATCTGTTGGATAATAAATATTTTAATAAATAGTATTAAATACTTGATATAAAGTACTAAAGTACACCCTCTTAGCTCTTACACTTGAATGTGGAGAAAGCCGGAATCCGGATCCGGCAAATATTAGACCCAAACTATCCATATCCGGCAAATAGTAAAAAAAACATATCCGGCTGTTCCCTAGTTATAACTATATCGTTAAAGTCAAAAGTTATATTTCCACAATTTTCCAAGTACAAGGCCAACTTTGAAAATGCCGTTAACTTATTTCATTCTGTTGTTTTTGTCAATATGAAAGCATTAATCCAAAGGCTTATAACTTTTCTCTGGCTGAGATTATACTGATATATTTTTACCTGCTACTTTTTGTTCAACACATTCACATGCTCAAAAATATCAGCTAAGTTTGCTAGGTGTTCACCCCAATAACAGTTTGTAAACTTATCTGCTAGAGCTTGCGTCTAACCAGCCAGAAATGTTTAAAATTCAACTTTCAGAGACCACATTCTGTTCAGAACATTGCCGCGTGAAAGCCTTAGTACCTCGGTGTGATAAAGTAATTCCATATGTCAGTCTCACCATCATTACATAAAACACGAAACGTTCGCGTTTGCAGTGCAAGTCCTTTAATAAAATTTACAATTTGGATAACGCCATGCATGCAACCTCGAGTTCAGGTTCCAAATGTTTCACAAGCAGAGTTAGACGATGGATCATCCAGCGGTTATCTTCAATTTTGGGATTACTCTCTTGTGCTAAAGCCGAAAAACCACGTGCACAATAAAACATAGCTGGAGCTCCACCAACGGACACAGTAATACAGTCTTCCATTTTTTTAACTAACCTCTGAAAAGTATTCATTAACTTAAACGAATATATCAACTCCTTGACATCCCATTTGGGGCGGAGACAAAACATTTCCTCTTCAATTACTTTGAAAACCTTTGTTTCGAACATATACAATAAGCTGAACCATAGTGATCTCATCAAGGTGAATGGCAAAGAATTTACTCGCATTTGTAAAAACATTTTTTAGAAGAAACCGCTTGTTTGTTGGGTTTATCTTCCAAGCGTGCACGTACACGTCACGTATTTTAAAAATAGTTAGCGAATTTCATGTAAGCCGGATATTTATGTGAAGTGTTGCTTTGTAATGGCAAGCAAAATTTTTTTACTTGTTTTTTGGCCACTTGACAATCCCAGCTGCTTGTTAGATTTAGATTTTGCCTCATTCACTTGATTAAAACCGCGTGAATTCTGCGTTCCGTTATATTTTCATAAGCCTTTATCCTTTATATATGTGATGAAAGCGAATTCAATTAGCTTCGCACCCGTCGATGATACTTAATGGTTGCGAGTAGTTTTTGATTTCACGTTATTTATGTTTAACCAACTTCACTAGCATGTCAAGAAATTGGTTACATTCCAGTTCTCTGTCTTCAGTCGCATCAGTATAGACCTGCCGATCATCACGGGCTCGAAGGGTTGCCTGGCGGACGTCTTGGATCAACAGATCGTCAGGTTGGTTCGAAAAAACTTCGCCACACAGACGGACTGGAAGTGGAAGGTCATGGCCGAGAGATGGCGCCACGGGAGAATTATCTTCGGTAAGATCAAGGCAAAAAAAAAAAAAATTAAATAATCATTTACAGGCAGACTTGAAGTCCAAGTACTACGAAATCTTATAAATGCGTTTAGTTAAATAAGAGTCACTAATCCTGAAAAAGAGCATACAAATTCCTAACCTTATATGTTCTACACGAATCCTTGTTAAATTGCGTTACACATTGACTAATTTTATATCACCAATTACTCATTTTATTTTAAAATTTAAAATGTTTATTAATTTTTAATACATGTTTGTATAGAGTTTCTAAAGAGTGTAGCCGGGTATAACATCCTTTGTTTTATATTTGTTTAAACTTTCCTTAACTCTAAATTTAGTCATTCAAAATAATGTAGCATTTAATTAGCATTTAATGTGTGCTGGTTTATATTTTAACCAACTAATATCGCGCTCCCTTTTAGTTACGACGCTTCTGTCGTATTTCACATACGAGGCGTTTCACATCCGTAGCATATTACACAGGTAGCAAATCACACAGGTAGCAAATAATACAGGTAGCAAATCACATTTTAGTATGCGATACCTGTAGTAAATCATTATTTAATATTTCACATTTAAAGTTTCTCACACATGAGGTATACAAAACCTGCATTTCATCACACCAATAGTATAAAAGTAGAGCTGTCAATATTGTTGAAAATTTCTACCCCGGAACCCGTTTGAAGCACCGCAGATTTTTTGCCGTCACGACCGCTATACAATGCAACCTTGGCCACCATCCATGCAACTTATTGCACACAGTAGCTAACAGCATGCTTTCAGTAAAACACTATAGTGAACTTTAATGCACCACATCCTTTTATTCCCGCTGTAAATGCATGCGTCATGCTCATAAACTAAAACTAAAGTAAACTGAACATTCAAACAAAATGTCTACAACAATGACTTAAAGTCCGGTCATGTCATTTGGGCCCAGAGGCTTGAAAGTTAATGTCCATTAGAGGCGGTCGGGGGGGGGCGCTTCTGAGTGGACCCAGCTGTTTTTAAATCCCTTGCATTAGCTTCACCGTCGCCTCTCTCTCTCTCTCTCTCTCTCTGTCTCTCTCTCTCTCTCTCTCTCTCTCTCTCTCTCTCTCTCTCTCTTTCTCTCCCTCTCACTCTGTCGTCGGTCGGGCTGAAAAACAAAATTTAAAATGACCCATTTCCCGTGATGCTATCGAGCTGAAATTTCTTCGTAAGTTGTTTTTTTCAATTAAACGTATTTCACTGCCTATTTCAAACGAAAAGTTCTACATGATTTGATAAATTGTTCGCAAGCCGCAATGTCAACACAGGAGAGCCGCATGAGGCTCATGAGCCGCAGTTCGTCCAACGTTGGTATAGACATCGCTGCCGTGTTTAAAAGTTACCAGAACGCAATTTTACTACCCGGTTAATTAAGCGGTACCGCGTACCAAGGTTTCAAGTTAACACTTGTCAGTCTTATACAAAACATATGTAGAATCACATATGTGATATGTCACATTCTCAGTATATAACACATGTAGTAAATCAATAGTTCAATAAATTTTTATTATCCCAACCACAACCACCCATTCTTGAAAATATCCTGAAAATCTTTGGCACGTCTCATTATCCCAGAGCACCAGATTATGAGACATAACAATGTTCTCCTCCATTCTTACATCTATCACTCACCATACTTGCACGAAATTATTTTTAAAACCCACTTTTTTAAATAAAAAATCCAAGTAGCAAATAATAATTTATTTTCGTCTCCCAGCTACTGGCACGAGCAGTACGATTGTCCCCAGGGTGAGTAGTCGTGTCTCAGTGTGTATACAGCTCAAAGTTAACGCAGCTAAGATATTCCGATCACAGTTTGTAAAGTTACCACTTGGGGAAACGAACAGAATTAATTTAAAAAGTCATTCGTATCGACAGCATGAATCCTTACAGCCGACCTGCTGCCGATAATAAATACAGAGCTAGTGAAGCAAATCGGAGCGAGTCGCTTTAAAGTGGCGCCCTCCCTTGACAGTGGTTTACAATATGTGTTCATGAAACTTTTACTATTTTATGCATACCCAGTACCTCTAAAGCGAAGAAACATACTTCAAGTCCCTGACTCGTATGATTAAAAGTACTATAATTACATTATGAGAAAAAATTCGCTAAGACTTATTGTAACATGCATGCATGCACTGCATTATAATTAAATAACTTTCCAATAAGCAATTTACTTTTAACATTGGGTCATATGGTGTGACATATATTTAACATTGGGTCATATAGTGTGACATATATTTAACATAGGGTCATATGGTGTGACATATATTTAAAATGGTCATATGGTGTGACATATATTTAATATAGGGTCATATGGTGTGACATATATTTAACATAGGGTCATATGATGTGACATATATTTAACATAGGGTCATATGGTGTGACATATATTTAACATGGGGTCATATGGTGTGACATATATTTAACATAGGGTCGTATGGTGTGACATATATTTACCCCAATGTGACCCATTGGTTACACTAATATATTCATCTTTTTTAAAATCGTTATCGGAGCGCCCCCTTATTACCCTATGCACTAGGAATTATAAAGCACTTCTTTTTTCTCACAAAGAAATGCGATGATATTTAGTCTGCTTGGGGAAGGGAAGTTTTAAGCGGACGTTCATTTTTTTTCTATTCAAGTTTGCACAAATATCGCAGTCTACATATTATACAATTTCAGGGTTTAATTGACAGTTCTTAACTTCATTTATAACAAAAAATAAACTTAACACATATTCTTCACTTGTGTTTTTAGGGTGTATAATACTATTCTAATTGCTACATGAACTTAAAATTAAAATGGCACATTTAAAATTGTGCTGATTGGTGTGCATTTCTTAATTAATATCTGGGCAGATGTATGAGCAAAGTTCTAGGAATTAAAAACATATTTATTAATATCTGGGCAAATGTAAGAGCAAAGTTCTAGGAATTACTAACATATTTATTAATATCTGGGCAGATGTTTGAGCAAAGTTCTAGGAATTAAAAACATATTTATTAATATCTGGGCAGATGTTTGAGCAAAGTTCTAGGAATTACTAACATATTTATTAATATCTGGGCAGATGTATGAGCAAAGTTCTAGGAATTACTAACATATTTATTAATAACTGGGCAGATGTATGAGCTAAGTTCTAGGAATTACTAACATATTTATTAATAACTGGGCAGATGTATGAGCTAAGTTCTAGGAATTACTAACATATTTATCTCCAGAATTGGCGTTGGGGATTAAGCTAATAATTATTATGTAATTATTATGTAAGTTTATTATGTAATTATTATGTAAGTTTCCTACTAATTTTTATAATAAATTTTAATTCACTAGCATGATAGCCTTTCAGTATATAATGAAATCATTTTCATCGATTTTTTTTAAACTTCTTTTTGCAGCGGAGAAAAGGTATGTAGAATAAAATTATTTTGAGTAGCTATTACCTCGGAGAAGGTGTGGGGGTCATTAGTAAAATGACCCTGATGGAAATGACCAAAACTGAAGCTGGCTCACAAGCTTGTAACATGATTTAAAGTACTAGATTAAATTTCATTACGATTTTCAAATGCAATGACAGACATTAACTATATACTCTGTCAATGACGTCATTCCGGTACCCAGAAAAAAACAAGATTTATAATCAAGGCATCAAATAGAATAGGACTGCAATAAAGCTTTTAAATAAAATACAAAATACCACAACAAATTGTATGATGAAAGCAATAAATTTGAGCTTTTATTACTGCTGTATGTACGTTATGTCTATTGTACTGATGAAAGCATTAGTTGAAACGTTAACTCTCATATTAGTTTAATAACATGAAGGCATTAGCTGAAACGTTAACTGTCATATTAGTTTAATAACAAACCTCAAATTTATTGTGTTCATTACAATGTTTGTATTTTGTATTTTATAACCAATGCAACGTGTTTTCTAATTTCCCGCCATTAACTTTGACGTTAGGGTGACGTGTAGCTCACAGATTTAACACTTACAATAATCAGGGCGTAGTGACGGCTACAAGAGATTTGAATCATACAAACGAGACCTTAAGCACCCCACTAGCGTCAACGGATGTAACTCATAGAACAATGCTGTAGTGACATCGCACCAATCCTGCATGGCGTGTTTCACTCTCACAAACAATACACATTGTATATAGATCCCACTGTTTGTCAAACAAATCATTGTATAATCGTAACAAAAATTCGCACGTATCGCATTTTAATAATTTATTCCTTTCTTTTTCTCTAGAGCCCAAAATGAAGAATATAGTTGAACAAATTATGGTAAGTTGACAAAAAATGACATTGATAACTATATTATTACTTTTTAAATTGCTTTTCGTAATGTTTTTTTATTTATGTCACGAAATTCGCAACATTTTAAAAAAAATCATTTTATCAAAGAAGATTAAAATAATAATTTCTAGCGCTTTACTTTGAAGATAATCGAATGCCCTTACTTACTTTAAAGATAATCGAATGCCCTTACTTACTTTAAAAATAATCGAATGCCCTTACTTACTTTAAAGATAATCGAATGCCCTTACTTACTTTAAAGCTAATCGAATGCCTTTACTTACTTTAAAGAGAAACGAATGCCCTTACTTACTTTAAAGATAATCGAATGCCCTTACTTACTTTAAAGATAATCGAATGCCCTTACTTACACTATCCTCAGTTAGATTATTTCTAGCACTTTTTTTTAAAAAATAATCGAAGGCCCTTACTTACTTTTAAAATAATCGGATACCCGTACTTACAATATCCCCAGTTAAATAATTTCTAGCACTTTACTTTAAAAATAATGGAATGCCTTAATTTACTTTTAAAATAATCGAATACTCTCACTTACACTATCCCCAGTTAGATGCGGCAGGTAAGATTTCAACTTTTCTTTGACGATTTAGTTAGATTCCTATCTATCTATCTATCTATCTATCTATCTATCTATCTATCTATCTATCTATCTATCTATCTATCTATCTATCAAATCTCTCTATATATCTATCTAGCTAGCTAGCTAGCTAGCTAGCTATCTATCTATCCATCTATCCATCTATCCATCTGTCCATCTCTCTCTCTATCTATCTATCTATCTATCTATCTATCTATCTATCTATCTATCTATCTATCTATCTATCTATCCATCTATCTATCTATCTATCTATCTATCTATCTATCTGTCTGTCTGTCTGTCTGTCTGTCTGTTTGTTTGTTTGTTTGTCTTTCTTTCTGTCTGTATTTCTGTCTGTCCTTCTATCTATCTATCTATCTATCTATCTATCTATCTATCTATCTATCTATCTATCTATCTATCTATCTATCTATCTATCTATCAAATCTATCTATCTATCTAGCTATCTAGCTAGCTAGCTATCTATCTATCCATCTATCCATCTATCCATCTGTCCATCTCTATCTATCTATCTATCTATCTATCTATCTATCTATCTATCTATCTATCTATCTATCTATCTATCTATCTATCTATCTATCTGTCTGTCTGTCTGTCTATCTATCTATCCACCTATCTATCTATCTGTCTGTCTGTCTGTCTGTTTGTTTGTCTTTCTTTCTGTCTGTCTTTCTGTCTGTCTTTCTGTCTGTCTTTCTGTCTGTCTATCTATTTATCTATCTATTTATCTATCTATCTATCCATCTTTCTATCTATCTATCTATCTATATATCTATCTATCTACCTATCTACCTGTCTACCTCTCTATCTATCCATCTATCCGTCTGTCCGTCTGTCTGTCTATCTTACTATCCACAAGTGTGTTAAAACTGGCGGCGATTACTTTACCTAGGCTCTGATAGAAGAGGTACGCGATAAAAATAAAAATAATTGAAAATCCCCTGAGTTCCGATCATTTCAAGTGCGCGTGGAAACCTGTGACCCCCTCTAATTAGGAGCCTTTTGAATTCAATCAGAGAGCACTGTCAGCTGTGCATGGAACACAGTGGCCACCGATTTGAACACTTGTAATAATTGTGTCCCCTCATATCCTTTCGTATATTCATGTAACACACATGTATTGTTATAAATGTTGGTGTTATGATCATTTAAAGAGTGCATAAGTGTATACATTTTGGGACACCTTGTATGTATAGATAGATAGATAGATGGATGGATGGAGGGATAACAATCTTACATCTTTTTGTAATAGGAATTGTACATCTGTTAGATAGGTTACCAATAGATAAGCTGTTTGTTAATCATCTGTTTTCTACTTGCAGCTGTTCACCGACACATAACAAGCTAATAATGGTTTCCCTTTGTTCTTACAAGGGAATCCTTAGTTAATCTCTTTTAAAGAGAACTCTCAACAACCCTGCCGCCACTCCCCACCCCACCCCATCCCGCCCTGGTCATACAATGATATGATTCTATCATCAGGTAAGGAGAGCCTCTCGTCTGAGGACAGCAGCATCAACGAGAACGACAAGTGCGTTGACACCAGCGACCTGGTGTTCAGTTTCGCCCAGTACATGCACATCCTGAGGCACCAACAAGAACAACACAAGAAGCTCGGTCACCACGGCAAGAGAACTGTGAGACGACACGTGGGCTCGGGTGGGTCCGTGGGATCGCGGGGCAGTGACGATTCTTCGAAAACAGACCCACGTCTGTCCACGGATTCTCGGAAAATTGAAGAATTCGAGGACGTGTTAGAAAATGTGGAAGCGGAACCTTAACTCGTGGTCGCTGAGGATTGTGGGGCAGGAAATGGCTGCCCATTGAGAGCGTCAGGAAAAGACTGGTTGGGGACAGATGTCAACAGTGAATCGNAGACAAAGGGCTCTCACACTTATTACAAGTACTCATTATTATCATTACGAATTTACTGCTGTTACTAAACTCAAATAGTCATAAGAATTTGTTCCCCTTGGGAACCATTGTTGGACCCTACATCTAGGACTTCCTTCTCATACTTCCTTACACCATAGCACGGCCACTGACACAAAGGACTTTTTAGTGCTAGGGTTTTCCCTTTCTTTTGTGTGTGATGTAATTTCCCTTGTTAGGAAGTATAAAACAAAAGTCTATTAGACGAATTATTTTCGTAATACGGAGAAGCTCGCCAACTAGCGGCAACACACACTCACCATAGACAAGATGGTGGAGAGTAGCACAACTGCTGTAAAGTTTAATGTAAGTTGCGTAGCCCTAAATCCAAAACATGACGTCATTGACTAGTAGAGAAGATCAAACAAAGACGTGAGGCATAATTTTCACGAAAATTGCTGTTGGAGTTGTCACGTAGTGGATGGTGTTTGGGCGTTAAAACGCTTGTACGGAAACTGCTTATTAAACATAATACAAAATAACATCACAGGAAACAGACAGACATAAAACACTACTCGAGGTAGGCTAAACGAGCTCAACATCACATCATAATTTACACTTCATTCTTGATGCTGCATGATTTATTAAATGGAAAAACGTATGATTTGAGATTCCCTGAATAGATGAAAATGTACGTTTAAGTTTAGAGGCTTGGAAATTCCATCACATTTAATTTTTTTATCATTAATTTTATCTATACGACTAATAGATGAAACACATTGACACATCATAGTTTACCTCAAAACACGGGGAAAATATTCAACAAATTCAACATACAATGTCTTTAAATAGTGACAACAACAAAAAAATCCCATAGGATGAAATGTGTTGGCGACTCAGAGAGTTGCCCATTTCATATTGTAAATGTAATACATTCGTTTTATCCCACACAAAAAAAAGCTTAACCAAAAATAACATAAGGGTAAAACCATGACCTCGAGTAAAACAGATTTGATGCAAGAAAAAAATCAATAACTGGTGATATTGTCACGAATCAAGGAAATGTTTCATGTTATTTCCAACACTTTCATAGACATCTTCACTATATTCTAACACCAATATAAAATATGTTTTAATGATTAAATTAATGATGTAAGATTTTAATTAATAAAAAAATTATCATTCTACAAATGTAACATTACAAGTGGTAACAAATCTTTAAAACAATAAAATTCACATCTACTTGATAATCCTTCAATGGTATGTGTTCAGTTGAATTATTTTTTGACGTTATTTTTGTAATTATTTGACTATATTTAAATTTATTTGCCAAATTTACACTTCCCATGATCCTATCCATTTATCTCTATGTAACACTGATATAGTTGACCTTCACGTGTCACTTGAGTTCATTCCAACGACATCCCCATGTTTGACAGCAAGGGGAGTTCAGTCACGTTCAGTCTGTAAATGTTTGTCGCGCGGCTCGGGGGATTAAAGACCACTGACTTAAGGGGCCATCCATACATGACATAACGCGATTTTGGCTGATTTTTCACCACCTCCCCCCTTGTCACACGTTGTCACAAAATTTTAGACCCCTTCTTCAATATGGCGTCACAAAGCTTCCCTCCCCCCCCCCTCCATAAAAGCCGTATTTTCTAATTGAAAATGGGCATGTTTCCAATATTTTTTTTTTAATCATTTAAATATGTTTTCAGAGGCGTCACTAGGGTTGGTGTCCCCCGGAGAGGCAGCTCATGGTGTCAACCCCCCCCCCNCCACCACCCCCCCTAGTGACCCCACTGTACGTTTTTAGTGTAAGGTGGCACTCTAATATCGTAACACGCGTGAACCCATGTAAAACGTTATTAAATAAAGTGTCGGTAAACATATATTTAAATAGAACTTCTATTTAAAGTTGCGCGTTTTTTATGGGACGTCAAATATGTGACTCCCCTATCCCCCCACCCCACCCCGGTGGCTGACATCAATTATTATGGACGGCCAGTAAAAGGGCGGCAAATTAGAGACGGCCCCGGGCGGCAAAATGTCTAACGACGCCCCTAATTATACAATCTATATTATTTCAATGTTAAGTGTATTTTGTCACTGGTGCGTATGCCTTTTGAACCTCTATTAAATACAAGGACATCTCCAAGTATGGTGAAAACATTACTAAAACTAGGCCTTTTTGGTGAATGTCATTGTCATACAGTAACACTCTGCTCTATTGGGAAGTACGCGGCTTACACGGTTTCTCCAAAGGGGAATATCCGTTTAAAAGAGGTATTTAGGGACTTCCCACAAATCCAAATACAGTTACAGAGCAGAGTCAAATACAGAAACAAACAATTTAAATTAAAATTAAAAAGCCATTAGATCAGAGTGAATTCAAAACATATTCGTTTATGTTTAAGCACAAATTGTAACAACGGTGCTATCGAGAGAAAGGAGTTTGTTCAAACAACAGGTAAATACCAGTATTCGAGAATTATAATTATATTAATATTGATATTCATATTTCTTTGCAGTCCAGATGACTAAAATTACTAAAAACTAAATCATGTTCGCTTTTTGCTTGGCAATATTAATTTCTGTTTGTTATCAATAAATCTACTTTGGTAACTTAAGTTACTTAAACTTAATCATTTTGTGTAAACTTAACCGGCTTAATATAATAAAAACACATCTAACTTCGAAATTTGCTACCATGATAACATATCATGTTGATCATAACTGATGCCCTTGGCCCTTGCACTCTGTGTTGATGTTTCCGTGACTAGTTGAACAGTGCACGGTCAGAGACCTCATACTGACATAAATGACTTTTAAAATGACACATTTTAATAAAATGTACAGTGGTGCAGCTAGGGAAGGGGGAGGGGTTCTAAATTTGAAAATCCCCCGGGCCTCCATTTGAGGGGGCCCCCAAAGGAGTGTCTGAAAAAATATGAAAAGATTTGTTTTTATATTAAATATTATATATGACGCCATCGGTCAAAATGAAGGGGAACCTAAATAGACCACGCCCCGTGGCCCCCCCCAGGGCCCCAAATCCCTAGCTACGCCACATCTGGCAGCTGTAAACTGTGATTTTTTTTATACCGGTTAATAATCCTAAGAACCTTTGAAACATTTGCCCATTTTATTACTGGGGATTCATTTTCAGTTTAAGAAGGAAAAAAATGGGGGGGGGGCACTGCAGAAAGGGTAACTGCTTATTTTATTTATTTACTTTTTTT
>MUZC01000247.1:198314-234142 GCA_002072015.1 Radix auricularia
ATAAAATATCTATTAAATTAAAGAAATATTTTAAACAATTTTTCGATTTTTTAAATAAATAATTAATAATATTTTTTATTATTATTATTTTTATTTTTTTGCGTACAAACTTCTCCGTTAAAGAAAGTTGGAAAGTGTAAACTTTAAAATAACCTGTTTTATAAGGTCAATGATATAGAAAAACACATTGTTTTTAATTATTTAACAATAACAAAATTTAAATTCATAGACATTATATTGAACTACTTATATTAAAATATATTTCCTAACATTATTATATCTTTTAAAATTAAATTAAATACATAAGTTATGGGCATTTTAAAAAATGCCATAAAATGACACCTAATGTGAAGGAAAACAACCAAGTGAAAAAAGTGATTATGAGGTCTTAGAAAAAAATCATAACTTTTGAACCACTTGTCACTTGGGATAAAAGGTTATTTTTTTTTATTTTTATTTTTTTAATCATCAAGCAATTTCTATACGGCTGTATTACTTTTATATTTTAAAATTAATTAGAAATATGTTCAGTGTTAACTATGTTTTAAAAATAACTGAATGAAAACATCATTTGTTTGTTTTTATTACTTCCCCTAAAATGTTCAGTTTATTGACGTCATACATCTTTAATTCTAGCTTTAACAAAATTATCGATTAATTAATCGGTAATTTTTCAAAAGTTAACGATTAAATTTAATTTAATCGATAACAGCCCTAATTAAAACCAATAAGTAAGTTGTTGTTTTTTTTTAATTTACTGATTATTGTAATTTTAAATAATTGCATTTTTGAAACTTCTATCTAAACTTCTAAAATAAAAATATTAGACTTAAATTTATAATAAGTTGTTTACAAAATGATTTTGTATTTGCTTTTACTTTTATAACACGGGCTGTCTCTTATTTTAGACGTTACTCGTTAATTATATTAATTTTAATTACATTTTTTTTTAATGTTGCCGTAGTGGGAATATCCCATTATAAATTTCCTCCATTAAACCAGAGGCTGAAGGCCACCGGCGACGGTATATTAAATGTAGGGCTGTGTAAAATTAACGATAAATTTCTGGATTAATCGCACAAAATTGTAACTAGACGTTTACGATTTAAATAATTGTAGTATGCAAATATAATAAATAAAAATTTGATCAAAATTTAAGAAAATATTTTTTTTTTCAGTAAACTAAAAAAATAATAATAAACAAATGTATACAAAATAGACCAGATCACAAGATAAGTATCGCTGAGGAACATAGTACAACAGCCCATAGCAGTTTTAGAAAATTCAGAATATTATTTTTCTTTCTATGAGACAAGGTCAACAAAAAAAGCCAATTTCCTGTTTTGTTACTTCCCTTGCGATGTTTGGTTTTCATCGAAATTAACGATTAATTTCATGAAATTAATCGTTAAATTTTCAAAAGTTAAAGATTAAAACTAAATTAATCGTTACCAGCCCTAGAATACAATGTTGAAGATGTCTGTTTTAAATAAAAATAAATAATTAAATTTTAAACATTGAGCTCTAAGGTATGACAGAAAGACGGATCATTAACTTAAAATACGAGTATTGTCTTGTGGTTAATGTCGTAAGTCTGTGCTAAATTCGTTAATTTTTTTAAAAAATTCTTTAAAGTTTTACATTTTAAATCCATCCATCCGTGTGGCGCTACTGCCCATATAGGGCTTGGGCCTGCCTCACGATCTACTTCCACTCATTCCCTATCAACGCCTTTCTTCTCCAATAGTGGATGCCCAGTATTGCCCAGTTGTTGTAGATCTTTCTCTACAGCATTCATCCATCTAAGCCTAGGTCTTCCCTTGAGACGTTTTCCTCTGAGGTTTTTATGGTGTACCCTCTTTACTCCTCTATCATTTGACATTCTTTCTAAGTTTCCTGCCCAGGGCAGTCTGCCTTTTTTATTTCTGCAACGTTTATGGCATGGCATCCTGATATAGACTGTATAGTTCATGGTTGGTTCTTATCCTCCATTTAAATTTTAAATAGATAGCGTTTTACTTCATTTTCGTGTCGTAAAGTTTAAGCTATTTTACTTTCCATTACTTAAAAATCTTTGTCCCACGATTTCTTGAATATTGACAGTTTCATGTTTTTTTTTGCTTCTTTCTTTTGATTTTCTTTTAGCTATAAAACTTAGAAACCGACAGGCGCCATGATTTTTTGGATTTTCTCTTTCCTGTGGAACAAATTTCTCCACCTTTTGGGTTTCAAAGATGCTCCCCAGATATCAGATGGTCCAGATACCAAAACAGAAACAAGCGGGGTTCAAAAGGTATCTCCCGAAAGGGCTTATGGGAAGGAATCGCAAGAGATTGAGCCACTCGATGGCGTGCGTCACAGATCACGTGACAGGTCAGATCTAACTGGCGAGATTCAGGATTTTGGTGACAGCCTTGAGGAATTTCGAAACGAACGACCCGACAGGAGCTCACAAAAATCCCGACCTTACTTTGGTGACGCCGATGATTCAGAAGATGATGACGTCAAAACTGGGAGCACAATGCGTCGTGATCGGGAGTTACTTTTTTCTAATTTTCGGTACGGTTTTGCTAGACAAGAAAAAATTGTTTACGCTTTCCCTGACGCCGATGAAGACGTCCATTCTCATGGTGACTTTGACGCCTACACACTCATTAAAACGGTGTACCCCAAAGATTACCCTTCCTATCCAACGGCGCCAAAAATACCCAAAACTGGGGAATTCACGGCAAAGAATCAAGACAGAAGTCCACCGGGGCTTGTGGTCTCCACCGTGGAAGACACCACACCGAAAGATAAAGATGGGCGCTATATCACGCCCCCATATCCGGTCGAGTACACGTGTGGGTGGTGCGGCAGCAGCAGCTACAGCATGCTGGTGTGCCGCGGATGCAAAAAGACACGCTACTGCAATGACCGTTGTCAGGAGAAACACTGGGTGTGGCACAGACACAAGTGCATGAACGACCCAGACAATGCAGTAGATTTTCATGAAGGTAAGTACTGAGTACTCTTTAAAAAAAAGTATACAACAGTCAACCCGCCCCAAGCGAGACAGCGCGATATATACTCGCTGTATCTGCCCTTGTAGAAAAAAAAATCGTATACATTCGGTTCTTTTTCTTACATAAATTGTTTTGAAGCGTTGAGTCGACGCATGTTATACTTAATTTAGCTTCTTGCTCCAACTTGGAGGCAATGCCATGTCTGTATACCCCCACCCACCCACACTGGCTTGTCTTTCTATATATGGCAAGAAGCACGAAATTCACTAATGGGCGGTAAAGTTTCAAGGACCAGGCTGTATCCCCGTGTCTCTCCCTAAAATAAAGTCTTGTGTGTTGGCATGGCGTTCCTGTGAGATGTGGCATCTAAAAGGTATTGGTAAGACACGCTTAAGTTTTCGAGGGAGAATTGGTTTTAAAACAAAATTCCCGTGTTTCAAATAAAATCACCCCTTAATTATATTTATAACCAATTACAAATTTGGGTTTCATTAAAGTTTATTCCTTACAATTTAGTGCTGAAGTTAATTTTTTTTTTTTTTGGTTTGTATCATTAATGGAAATTTAACAAACTTAAGTTTAGCCATGCAGTGGTGCAATAAGTGGTGTGGCAAAGGGAGCGCTGCCCCCCCCCCCGACAGACATTTAAAAAACAACTGAACTGGAAAACTAAATGTGGGTGAGACCGCGGTCTGACTTATTGATAAAGTAGATGGTTAACATGCAAACAGCTCATATGAACGTCATTCAAACAGGTCTTATCTCATAGAACGTCATTCCAACACTTCTTACCTCATAGAAACGTCATTCAAACAGGTCTTACCTCATAGGAACGTCATTCCAACACGTCTTACCTCATAGAACGTCATTCCAACACGTCGTAACTCATAGGAACGTCATAACAACAGGTCTTACCTCATAGAACGTCATTCCAACACGTCGTAACTCATAGGAACGTCATAACAACAGGTCTTGCCTATAAAATATTAGATTAAGAGTCTTTTGGCCGATCTTTAATCAACTTCCCCCTCCCCCTCGTCACAAAATCTTAGACCACCCTTCAATATGACGTCACAAAGTTGTGACCGCCCCACCCCCTAAAGACGTTATTTTCTATTTGTAAATGAACATGTTTCAAATCACTTTACTGTCATTTTAGTATGTATTTAGTGTTAGGCTGCACTCTAAGTAAAATCATAACACGTGTGAATCCAAGTAAAGCGTCATAAAATAAATAACGGTAGCAAGAAATCTAATATCTAAGTGGAACTTTAATTCAATGTTGCGTGTTTTAATATGACGTCACAATTCTCTAACTCCCCCCTCCCCCTGGTCATACATCATCACAAATGTGGGGACCCCCCCTCCCCCATAGTTCCGTGAAGTCAGTTATGGACCGCACCTTACCAACATGACTTACCTCTATTATAACTATCCAACAAATTAAATCGTATGTAATTGTAATATAAATATAAACCTCGGAGATGATTTTACTAACAACAAATAATAATAATTTGCAAAACTCAAGACTTAAATTAAACTATATAAATATTCATTAAAAATGTTGATACTTTTAAAAAAATACCTGGACAAAGACACATTGGTATTTTGTCTAAATCATTTATGAATGTAGTTTATAGCTCATGGAATGGCATATTTATTTTGTAATTTAGTTCTATTTAGGGCACAGTGATTACCACTACACTTAAACAAACACTACATCGATCTGTTAAACATTTAGAACTTGCATAGGCAACGGAATAACACTTGAATTTACTGTTTGAAACCCACCAAATAATTTATGTATTTTATTGCCTTCGTCCTAAACAAAAGATAATATTTCGACACACACATAGATCTACACTTTTAGTTTTAAGTATACACGATGGATTAGAATACTGTTTGAAAAGTTTGTAAATAGGAAAACATTAATACAACGGAGAAGTGTTCATTTCGACTGGTGGTAATATTAATATTAATATATATAGTGGATCAATTTCAGACTTCAATAACAGACCGAACAAATATAGGAAATGCCTTAGTCAGTAATGGTTGGCAATAGTTTAAAATACATATAAAATCTGCAGAAATGTGTCATTTAAATGTTGAAATCTAAGAGAAAGAATTCAAGATGATGTAAAATGAAAATATTAAGAGAATCCAGTTCTTTATTAATAATTGCTTAGGAAAGATTCACAGAATCCACTGGCCTGACAAAATTAGCAACCCGAATTTGTGACAGCGGATGAGGCACAAAACAAAATAGCAAGAGATTCTCCAGTAACGATGGTGATGGCTTGGCCATGGCCATACTGTAACGATGGTGATGGCTTGGCCATGGCCATACTGTAACGATGGTGATGGCTTGGCCATGGCCATACTGTAACGATGGTGATGGCTTGGCCATGGCCATACTGTACGAAAACTTGCTTCTTACACAACAATCAAAGCCCTGCAACTGCAATGGAACACTCGGGCAGGGCCGTCTTAACGTATAGGCCCGTTGGGCATTTCCCAGGTGGCCCACGAGCATAGGGGCCCCTTGAAAATATGTTTATTTATATATATTATGTATTTTTATCTTTTTTCTGTGAGGCCCAGGGGCCCAACACTATTTATTTGCCAAAATGGTGTTAAGACGGCTCTGCACTCGGGGAAAAGCACAAAAGAGTTCGCCCAAGTAACACTTGAGATGCGGAGGTTGACATCAGGTGACTTGGCCATACTTGAAAGAAGCTGGTGAGGCTGACCCAGGATGGAGATGCCTTTGGGGACTCTTGTAAGTGGCCTATAAACATGGAAGAATTCCAGACCCCGACGATGATCGACTCCTGGTACTCGTGGACGAAAATGCAGAAGAAGTAGAAGGAAAAAAATTGAAACAATTAGTATACAGTTTAAGTTCCCTTTGTTCTCATTGGCTGAAATAACTAACAAAAAATGTGAAGAAATAAAATTTTTGAACAGCATGGTTCTGAGATAGAATTATCTATGAATTTTTTATTATAATTTGCAGCATTTAATTATAAGCAACTCTTATCCTCAGCATTGTAACCGTCTCATGCTTATGTACTTAGGTTGTAACCATCACACATATTTAGGACAAAGCACCGTGACATGTCTATATGTACAATACATTGGTTCTAACCATCACACACATACTTTGGATAGAGCACTGTCGTAAGTCAAAGTCTTGCACGGGGTGCATTATTGTAACATGTTCAAGTCATTAGTGTTACCCTCTGGTATGGTGTCCGTAGGTTTATACCAGCACACATGCATGTCTTAGGTGTTAGCCTCTCATATGGTATCGATAGGTTTATACCGCCACATTTCCATGTCCTTAGGTTATGCTGAGGTTAGCCATGTTGTAAGTCTAAGATCTCTTTGTTAGTCAGACAATCTAATTCATTTTAAGTTCTTTACCTTCAATTATTTTATGAAATATATTGTTTAATTTTTTCAAACTTAATTGAAAATTTAATATTATAATATTTTATTTTATTGAATAAATCTTAAAATATAAGGTGTATCAAATCCATGTCCATAGCAATTTCCTGTAAAGTTATTTTTCACAACCAATTTTTAAAAAAAGGAAAAGTTAGTTATTCATAACAAACGATTAGCTAAAACAAATAATTAATAAATGGAAAGTGTAAAGTGTTATATAGAGTACTAAACCATTATAGTAGATCTCTATTTTTTAGAGGCAGGAAAAGTGAAGGACATGATGGGTGGGGCAATGCTAGAACTTGAAGTGGAGTTTAAATTAAATGTTCCCAACTGCATAATGAAAAATTATTGTTCTCTTGTTAGTTTATAGGCTTTAAATTTAGGTCCATTTCGTGCTGCTTATTTGGGGGCTTTTCTTATTCCGTATGCTAAAACAATTACAAATTCTAGTTCTTCGGGCTGCCCAATCAAATTAGGAAACACAACAGCAAATTTTAAAACTCGAATAAATATGAAGACTGAACATAAACAATGGCTAAGCGTTTGACGCAACAATCTTCCGTTTTAAAAAAAAGACTTATGTAATGGATAAGTTAAGATAAATGGAGAAAAAAAAGCTAAATTTAATTCCCTATCTGAAAACCTTCAAATTTATAGTAATGGTCTTGATTCCTGGTCAACTTCTCACTTTCCTTATTTTTATTTATAGTTAGTCTATCATGCGGTGGTCGAGTGGTAGCGGGCTCGACTGTCGTACCGATGGTCAAGAGTTCGCGAAGACGATGATTTGTTCCCGGGGCCTGAGGAGTCCCCGAGTCACCCAGCTCTGAATGGGTACCTAACTAGACAATAGTTAAGCGGCTGGGTAATGCGTGGAACCCTTATAGCCGTGACCTGTGACCGCTGAATCACTTGCCAACAGATCATCTCTCATGGTCTGTGGACGCAATTATCTTCTGCATAGAAGGAGCGTCTGTATATCTAAGATAAGATAACTGCAAGAACCAAGACATCAACGGGTTGTTTTCTGTGTAACAACGGTCTCCTTAATCAAATGAAAATTATATCAATAGCCATTCTCTCTGAGTTCACGGCCTCGCACGATTTCACTTCTCATAAAAATCACGACCTTTGTAATGCTACTCTGAATAGGCAATGCCAATCTAAATCTGACCTCGCCATAGGCAGTGCCAATCTAAGTCTAACCATGTCATAGGCAGTGCCAATCTAAGTCTGACCATGTCATAGGCAGTGCCAATCTAAGTCTAACCATGTCATAGGCAGTGCCAATCTAAGTCTGACCATGTCATATAGGTTCTAGTCTGGTCTCCGTGAGATGGGGCGACTTTATTGGAGTTGGTGGGGGGGGGCTTTATATATTTTTTTTGACCGGCTTGTCTGGTCAATCTTGTTGTTTAAACGCTGGTTATGCCCCCATTAGTCAGCTTTGAGCTAACACCCATCAGGGGTCGCTTCGGTTGGCTCGTGACATCTACCATGCACACCCCTGGCCGTCGTGTTGTCAGCCCTTACCACTTATTTCTAAGTGGTGGGCCTGCCAGTTCCGTTTTCTAAATGCGTTACAAAGTGTGACAAAAAGCGACTCCTATAAATATATATAATAGCCCAGTGGTGTGGGTTTGTAACGTAACGCTACAGAAGCGATGTACGACAGTCTACAGCAGTTAGTTTAGTTGAAAAATCGTGTTTTGATGAGCGCTGTAAAAATATTTAATAGGATGACGTCATTGTTTGGTGTGCATCGGTGCGCAAAATACAACCCCTATTATTATTAAATACTTTGCGTACATTTCATAAAGTTTAATAATTCGTATTTATCAAAAAAGGACAAGTTAGTTGGTCTTTAAAAAAAAGGTTGGCGCCGTAGGCGCCCAAAAAAAGGGGGCGCCGCAGGCGCCACGTCGCCCGTCACAATCTATCAAAAAAGGACAAGTTAGTTGGTCTTTAAAAAAAAGGTTGGCGCCGTAGGCGCATAAAAAACGGGGGCGCCGCAGGCGCCACGGCGCCTGGCACAATCTAGTATATATATAAGCTATTTATAACTGAAAAGGTATATCAATGTAAGATGGCTTTCATTTAACTTTGAGCGCTTTCTTTAATACATTTTCTTTATTGGCTACAATGCTCTACTCTTCCCACGGCCACACCCATGTCCTAGTTCAAGTGGGACTTTAGCACACATGTAGTTCTCACGCTATCTTCCCCCAACAAACGATATAAAAATCCCATTCACACTGAAGTTATATTATTTTGTTGCTCAATAAACCATGACCTGCCCCTCCCCAACCCTTCAGACCGATCCTTTGCTTTTCGTCACAATGTGCGGACATTTCTCCAGATCGAATGAAAATGTATATCATCTATTGGGGATTTGGGGAGGTGCGATCAGGGTTGCCAACTCAATAAAATAATATTTACTGACAAATATAAGAACTTTCAACAACATTTACGGACAAAAACAATTTTTCACGGACACATTTAAAAATGTTGACCTTAAACCGAACGAATGTGAAGCATAATCCAAGCATTGTAAACTAAAAAATGTAAAGCATCCATGTGAGCACGTCTTCATTACCATGCTCATATTTTATAACGTTAGTTTAATGTAAGACATCCATCATCATTGACAGCGTTTAACTCCTGCTTATGATCATACATACATAGAAACATGTACACTGTCGATCATTGTACGAGTAATTTTTCCCGGTATATTTCTCACAGTCATCATCATATCGGTTAACAATACGATTAATACACTCCAACAGGCTCAACTATCTCGTGGAACACAGCTGCAATATTCGTAGAGTGTCTGCTGCCACGAACTCTTGAAACTCTTTGTATAGCTGTAATTGTTTTTGCAACTATGTGAAAAATGGCTGTGAATGTCTCTGCATAGCTCTTCAATAACGTTGTGAAATGTTTTACATGCATCAGCGGCACATAGAGCAGCTACATGACATATGCAGTGTGTATATGAAATATATTTCGTTGTACACATCTGAAACGTGAAAGCACGAAAAAAAATATTAATACAGTGCGGGATGCCGCTAAAACAATTTAAAAATTAAAATTTGAATCAAGAAAATAGATATCACAAACATGATTTACTGATTTTTTTAAACGTTGAGATTCCCGTTTTGTCAATTTTTTACGGACGTCTTTTTTATTTATGGTATTTTACGGACAAGCAATTTTACGACTAATCTTTACAGACTGTCCGTAAATTTACGGACGGTTGGCAACCCTGGGGGCAATAAACCCCTTACTTCCCAAATATAGGATCCTCTCGGCCCTTAACAACTGGACTAATTATTGGCAGTTTTGAGATATTTCTTTAAGTCTGAGAATACTCACTCACGACCAATGTTCCCTTTAACCTGCTCGAATACACAGATAACAGACTGACGCCGCGCATCAGTTTATAATTGTTTATAATTACCGCGTAGCAAATTTTTAAAAAATATTGTGCAAATTATGGATGTTGTGCAACTTTGCACACGCGTGATTTGGGTTTTCACAAGGACCAATGAACCTTAGAGGGAAAATTGCTGACGACTACATTACAGGATAACACCGAGTCTACTAATGCCTTTTGGAAATTACCCTTTGCAAATATTCTGATTCCAAATAAGTTCAATTTACACATAACCAAGAATAACCCCTTTTCCATAGTCAGGTATAACCAAAAGACATTTTTTCATAGTCAGGTATAACCAAGAAAAACTTTTTTACATAGTCATATATAACCAAGAAAAACCTTTTTTAAATAGTATAACCAAGAATAACCTTTTTTTCCATTGTCAGGTGCTACCCTTGAGATAGAGATGTTTATGGACAGTGAGGATGAATTACGGTATGAGCCAGAGGACAGGAAGGCCGAAATAAGGGAGGAGAGGAGAAAGGAAAAGGAGAGAAGGGGTTTTTAAAGATATAATAATGAATAATTAAGAAATAATTAATAAAAAATTGATTTGTAGTTCATTAAGACTTTTACAAATATAATACGTGTCATTTGTTATAAATATTTAACCAATAACCCATAAATTATTTTTGAAACATTTTAAATCATGTCTGTAACAGTGCTGAGCAGAAGACTATTTGAAATCAATATGTAGTTAGTTACACAACATAAGAATCTTTAAGTATTACACTTTTCTTTTTCTTTTCTGCTACATTGTTCATAGATTGAAATTTAATTACATGAATATGTTGGACTAAAAATGTTAGTCCTTAATTCAGGTTTTGATAACCAATATACTAGAGACTTACTAAAATTTACCTCTGGAAATATAGTCGACAAACACTAAATTGTAACTATACAAAAAGCTAAATTATATTTACTTCATGTAATATTGTTGTATTTCATATATGAATAGTTAGTTACTCCTTAATTTTATACAACCTAACATGAGTTGTCAGTTACTCTTTTAGTTCTTCTTGCTGATAGATTGAGTGAATCATCTGCTCATTTAGACACACAACAGTTAAGAAGTGTGTAAATTGTTTTTGTTTGTTTGTTGTTTTTCTTTTTTGCCTTACACGCTGGAATTGCTTCTAAAATTTTGAGAACATAAAATAATAATAAAAACATAGTCTACAAATGTATTGTATTTCTCCTCAAAATGTATTTATGAATTGTGTTATATTTGTTTAAATGGCGGATACAATTTATAATGTAGATACTTATATCCATGACAAAAATTTAAAAAATTTTCAACAGATATTAATATTGAAAAAATATATTTTAAGCTTTTGATGAAATAACTAATAAATTATTTGACACCTATAAAAAAACATCTTTGTAATCAGATGGGTTGGGATTTTAATATATACACTGCACTATACCCAACAACAGCAGAAATTAATACATTGATCTACTATCACAGTTTTGTGATGTATAAATTGTTCTCTTCAGTCATTTCTGCACTAAAAATAGCCACAGTTTAAACAATTTAATGAAATTAAGTATAGATTACCAATCATTAAATAACATGTTTCAATTTTGGAAAAGGGTATTACTGCAAATATAACCAGTGGAGATGTAAAGATAGGATATAATTTAACAACTAAAACAAATGACAGTTAAACTAAGGAATTATTGCTGGATAAAATAATGGGTATGATCACTTTGATCAGTCAGCAAGCTAGTCAATGGGTATGACCACTTTGATCCGTCAGCAAGCAAGTCAATGGGTATGATCACTTTGATCAGTCAGCAAGCTAGTCATCCAAAGAAATAGTGTGAAAGGGAGAGTTGCTAAATCTGGCTACCAGTTACAAGTCAATGCTGATCATTTGAAATATTTGACAGCAAATATATGGAGTGAATCATTGACAGGGAGATTGATGCTGCAAACTATGGATTAAATTTACAGAGAGCCAGGGTCCAGCAGTATATTAGCTACTCTACACAATATACAGATTTTTTGGTACACAATTTATCCGTATAAACCATTTAGACTAAACAACAACAATGTGAACGACATCTTAAATCAAAATTTAAACTGTAAGATAAAAAATATTTGGTAGTTTGATAAAAAGATTTTAATTTTGTTTTCTAAAATAGTAAATAAAACACACAACATGCAATTGTATACAATGTTAAATATTTGAGGGCTAAAACCCTCTAGCACCATTGTTTAGATAGCAACACACACTGACATATATGTTTTAATGTATATTATTACACTTGTAAAATCACCATAAAAGTAAAACCATTCATACATGCTTTGAATGTTGACATTTCCAACACAAGCAAGTACATACATAAATTCATGTTAGTTAATGGACGCTGAACTTTATTCTGTGACTTTAACAATTATGTCCAGGGAAAAAGATTCTTGTTTATTTTAAACTAATGAGTATCAGAACTTTTTATAAAAATGATATCAGTAAAGTCTTATCAACTTACAAGATGAGATTATTAACATGCTACAAGGGCCATAAGAAAATTTTCTATTTCAATTATCAAATACATGTATAAGAGATCTGTCAAAAGTCTTAATTGTGTGTGCAGATTTCTCAAATTTAAACTCAAGAGAGAAGTAAAAATCAAACTGTTTTTAGTAAAAAAAATGTATGAATATGTATCAAAGACATGGTAAAAAGGTGTAAAGTTAAAGAAAAAAACAGTATTTACATAAAATGTTACTGCACAGCTTCATTAAGGAAAAGTTTATTTTGATTATGGTAAGATTCGGGTATTTAAAGAAATGAGGAGCACTGGAAATATTTGATAATCAGATTTCTGCATAAAACTAATAAAAATGTTAAAAATTTCTCTTCCAACACCTGTTTAAATAAAGTATTTGGTGGTACAACAGAGACATTATCATGAATGGACTAAAAACGTTAAACAACATTCTCTTCATGCTAATGTTATGTGAATTCTTGCAGTGCTGACCCTTTGAGGTTTAGGGAATGTTGGGAGGAAAGAACAACACCATTTACAATGAGTACATGCTTGTGGGGCATTGTTAGGTTTATTGCCATCTTAAAATACCCTCTATGGGCTTCACTACCATCTTAAGTCACACATGATTTTTCTTCTTTAAATAGGTGAGAATTACATCACTGAATGGGTTCATTAAAAACTTCCCAATCCATTAAAACTGTAAATATAGAACAACTTCTCTGTAGACACTTTTCACCTCCTCTAAATGATAAGAGGAGACACTAACTGACTAGTGTATTAACAAATGCATGTCTTCTTCATTCAAACAATTTTTTTTAAATTCCTATTTTGCTATGACAGAAACAAAAATGACTATTTCAATTTACATGTCAAAACCTAAATTTTTCTCACCTCAGAAACTATTATATTAATAATAGAAGCAAATAACAAGAGAGAACATTCAATTTCTTTGTATGATTAACAAAGTAAAAACATGGAACAGCATTTAGACGATAATATTAATTACACATATTTCTTATTGGCAATATTACAATCATAATAAGTTTTCAATGTATCAAATCATAACCAGAATACAGCCACATGCACACTTGATAAGGCACATCAATGACTAGAATTAACTACAATATGAAACCATCATACAAGTGGTGGAGGTTGGTACAGAAAAGGAGATCCTGTTATATGTAGTGTCAAACCACACATTTTTTAAAAAAAAAAGAGATTCTTTTAATGACATTTGACATGTACTGTACACCGTTACATTATTAAAGCTTCACTTTTTACTTTGATATCATTCAATGTTAAACATCAAAGACAGAGAAGAATATATTGAATTTTTAAAAATTGACTACAAGTACAAGAAATACTGATATGTCAGGGAATAATTAGTTTTCAGCTTTGTCTGGTTCTCTTTAATGAGCACACATCAAAAATCTCCTTAACCCAATCTCATTTTCAATTACTCAACTTAACAACAATGAGACATTTAATTCAATTAAATGTGCAGTGTGGTTCGGGACAGCAACACATCACAGGGGGGAGGGGGGTATGTGGAGGAACTCTGACATAAAGAGGTAAGGGAGTAGAAACAGTGTTGAATGAGCAACCACATACATGCTATTTGTAGACAGCACACAGACATGGGACAATACAAACTGTAGGATGACTTCAACTTGTTCTTTTATATCAAAGCTTTATAACCACATTAACATTGTTTTTTTTAAATTTAGATCCACTTTTTATAAGATAAGCTGGAGGTTTGATTAAATTGTTACATTTAATAAAGTCTGAACTTAAATGTGGGCTTATCATGATGAAGCATAAGAAAATGGTTTTGATGCTCGCAAACATTTTGTAAAATATATTCTCACTACCGGACTGCTGGTAGTTTAAGGGTCAACAAAGGAAATCATGATATATCTTGTTCCCTTTGTCGTCCTAAGTCCCTCATGATAATGAGTTAAACGTCCAGGGTGCATGAACATCCAGCCTTTTCTTGGTGACGTTATGCTGCAGTTGTATCGAACAAATCGACAACCTCCACCCTGCAAAAATTGGAACAAGATTATGGTGAGCCTTTAGAAATTAAAAGATTGTTTGGGCTTGACGTCACCGATATTTCATAATAAGTGACATTTTGACAAAAATTGTTTAGAAAAAAGATTTATCATTAGATTTATAAATATCTCAACAAATTAATATATCGACCCCCATACTGGTATTGAAAGAACCAATAGAGTCCTAGTATTAATATGTAAATCCACAATACAGCATGCCGTGTGCTGTGATATTGTTTGAGTTCAAGTAGTTTGTAAAAATAATAATAAATTAATCTAAGATTGTTATTACTAATAAAACAAATGTTTTTATGTGTTATTTTATCCCGATTATTGCGGTATTAACTTATTTTATCATATAAAAACATCTCAGATCCATATTCCTGTATTGTTTACGGGGAAAAGAAAGCAACACAAAGCGAAGTAATGTAGAAGAATGAACATGAAATATGGAAGACCATAATCTACACACACTTATAGTTCAAATGAAGTTGTACGATTTGTTTCTTTAAAATCATAATACAATCTTGTGTTAACTTTTAGAACTCTACAAATAGTTGTAATTTTCAAGGAAACTGTGACATGAGAAATTACTTTCATACATAGCTTAATATGATCAGACAAAAATATTTCTTGTAAGTTGTTTACATTTTAAAAAATGTTAGGGTACTCAACCCACTTAAGCTTGGAGTTTATTTATACCTGTTTCATCTCTGGTTATGTTATTGATTCTAGTTATTTAAGTTATCGAGCTGTGTTTAGAGCTAATCACTGAGTGTAGGGCATGTGTAGTGTGTATGAAAAAACACTACAGATACAACAAGCAAAATCATATAGTATTTTGTATAGACGATCCAAGTGTTGTATATCAATATTATTTCTGCTGGGTGGATTGACACATAAGTTGAAATTTTGACACTAAATGAAAGATAAACCTATTTACTACAATTTATCGAATTTCCATTCTATTCCAAGTACTTTTTTGCATGTTTAAGTATTTTTTTTACAGCATGTTTGTTTTTTTTTCTCTTTTATGCCCAGGAACCAGGCATAGGGGTTAAGGATGTTGGCTTTGATCTCATTATTTTTACAAGTATAAGTTTTATTGTTTGAATCTTTTATAAGGCAATTCCAGTGCATTTTTTTTTTTTGACAATGAAAGGTTATTGGGTGGGCCCGATGTATTCAGGAAGTGCCTGACTAAGTTATTGGGTGGGCCCCATGTATTCAGGAAGTGCCTGACTAAGTTATTGGGTGGGCCTGATGTATTCAGCTGTCCTGGGGTTAAAACTTGACGTTGTCAACCACAAAAAGAACATGAACGTATGGCACAGTGAAGAAAAAGTCAATCACCTCAAAATCAACTCCCGGCCTGTTGAGTGCAATGTTGATTGTGTAGGTGGAGGCATCATGATGTGGTCTCAATAGGGGCTGCTCATCTGGTCTGTACCTGACAATGAAGTTCATGATGGCATGGGGGGGCTGTCAATATACAAAAACATTTCTTCACAGTAGATCTGGTGTGTATGTGAAAGTGAAGTGCACCAGGGGTATGAGTTTTTTGTTTTTTAGAGAAGTAGAAAAAAAATGGATGGTAGTAAGTCAAATACTGTCTCACTGCCTTAGCTTTTAAAACTGTTTTTAAAATTGTATTTTGCAAAGGCTAAATAAGAGCACAATCAATAATAATTATAATAATAATAAATAATAATTAATAAATCATTTATATAGCGCTGTATCCCAGCAAGGAGCTGGGCTCACTGTGCTTTACATTTCTTTACCTGTCATGGCCACGCAGCTGAGCCCTGACTTTACCACCATTAAAGCTACAATGTCTGTGTTAACTCTTAATGTACCAGAGCCCAGTAATCTGCGGTTTACCGTTTTGTACCAAAGAGTGGTAATGCGCGACTCGATAGAACTCTCTTTAGAAACGAAATTACAGAAAATAAAAACTATTCAGTGCGGGATGAATGATGTTTTTTTGACTTCCGGCAATGGCCGCTGTTTACCTCGCTAGTGTTATCGCTCGATTCGCGATGTTTTTTGTAAGTTTTTACGGTTTTTTTCCAAAGATGCGATTTTGCTATACTTTATTACTAAAATAATAGTACTAAAGTACAGGTAAAAATAGTTTTAAACTCAAAACGGTCTTACGGATAGAGTAAATTACCACTAGAGAAACGCTATGTCGTACGAAACACTATTTCATTAAGCGTTCTCTGTATGTTTATTTGCTTGTCTAACACAAAAACGAACATGCATAAGTCGAAATAGTCCATTTTTCAATATTATTTCATCGTTTCGTTTTCCGGGAAATATTATTTTGTGAATAAATTTGTGTCAACATCTTGACACTTGCGCCTTGTATGCTGTCAACTTCCCTAGGAAGAACGATGGTGATATCCGGGTTAAGACTACTTTTCCTGTTTGATTTGGAAAACTCTCTTTTTGGGATTGCATAATCACTTACTAATAGGTCAGTAACCACTCTGTTAAACTTTGCAATGTTTTTTAATGGTAATGTTCTTTTTAAAGTGGTGTTTACGACGAAGTAAGCTTAAAGTTAGTTTTTACTTCGTACGAAACGCTTTTATTTCTGCAGAAAAAAAAATAGATATGGGACTAATTCTTGGCCTCTAGAGTTATTTGAAAATAGTAATGTTTGTTTTGAGGGCATGTTAACGTTGAAGTATATTTGTTTTATTGTAGAATATTACTTCAGGGCAAACACTTTTTCATATAGGAAAATTAAGGTAAATATCTAAGTGTAGTCTATATCTAGACTCCTAAGTTTTTATTAGGATGAAAATTAAATAGAATATAATTATATTTCAGATTTAAAGCAATGTCTAGCCTAAGAACAAAACAGAGCCCAGATGTGGGACGTGGTGGTCGAGAGGTAGCGCTCTCGACTGTCATACTGATGGTCACGAGTTCGAATCCACACGAAAGTGAAGATTTGTTCTCGGGGCCTGAGGAGTCCCCGAGTCACCCAGCTCCGAATGGGTACCTAACTAGACAATAGTTAGGCGGCTGGGGTAATGTGTGGAACCCCTATAGCCGTGGCCTGTGACCGCTGCATCACTTGCCAACAGATCATCTCTCATGGTCTGTGGACGCAATTATCTTCTGCATAGAAGGAGCGTCTGTATATCTAAGATAAGATAAGATAANATTTGCTTGTCTAACACAAAAACGAACATGCATAAGTCGAAATAGTCCATTTTTCAATATCATTTCATCGTTTCGTTTTCCGGGAAATATTATTTTGTGAGTAAATTTGTGTCAACATCTTGACACTTGCGCCTTGTATGCTGTCAACTTCCCTAGGAAGAACAATGGTGATATCCGGGTTAAGACTACTTTTCCTGTTTGATTTGGAAAACTCTCTTTTTGGGATTGCATAATCACTTACTAATAGGTCAGTAACCACTCTGTTAAACTTTGCAATGTTTTTTAATGGTAATGTTCTTTTTAAAGTGGTGTTTACGACGAAGTAAGCTTAAAGTTAGTTTTTACTTCGTACGAAACGCTTTTATTTCTGCAGAAAAAAAATTAGATATGGGACTAATTCTTGGCCTCTAGAGTTATTTGAAAATAGTAATGTTTGTTTTGAGGGCATGTTAACGTTGAAGTATATTTGTTTTATTGTAGAATATTACTTCAGGGCAAACACTTTTTCATATAGGAAAATTAAGGTAAATATCTAAGTCTAGTCTATATCTAGACTCCTAAGTTTTTATTAGGATGAAAATTAAATAGAATATAATTATATTTCAGATTTAAAGCAATGTCTAGCCTAAGAACAAAACAGAGCCCAGATGTAATCAATGCGGCATTGGCTAGTATTAGGGAAAAGCGGCTCTCTATTAGAAAGGCTTCTAAGGACTTTGGCATTCCACTTGCTACTCTTTACCACAAATTGACAGGCAAGCGGCCTGTCATAGCCTATGCAAAGACCCTACTCACGCCTGAAGAGGAGGTCAAATTAGCAAAGACGAAGAAGAGAAATTTATTAAGTTAGCTGTGGGGCTAATAGAAACGTGCTGTGTAGCAGTAGAAGAACCCCAAAACTGTACAGTCAAAGCTAACTTGACAGTAGATGACATTTTAAAGCTGCCAGCTTTTGTTACAAGGAATAAAAACAAGAAGAAAACAGTTAATGCTCCAACCAAGACGACACAGAGAAGAGGAGAAGATAAAAAAGGAAAATAGTTAAGTCCAAGAAAGTAAAGAAGTATCCAGTAATAGATCTTTCTGAACGCACAGTTAATTAAAAAAGTAGAACTTGACATCGCTGTAGACAATATTTTTAATATAGAAGAGGATCACTTGTTGGCTGGAATGTGTCAAGGGTGCAAAAAAGGGGGAGGGGCAGAGGTCTGGGTCCAATGTGATGTGTGTGATGGCTGGTGGCATGCACAGTGCACGAAAAATTGTGCATCCTTAAAACAGGACACTTTTGTTTGCACTGTTTGCTGCCCTGACCAGTGACTGTAGATTATGTTATATTTTATGTTATGTTATTTTATTTCTAAACGTATTTTATCTACCTAAAGTTTANGTGTGTCTCGGCTGTAGGAGAGGTACGGACACAAGTCGCCGGGTGACGGTGAACACGAGGAGTACCCGAGCTTTAGGGTTGCCGTGTTGGCCGGCTGGACTGTACGGCGGGCCTATGTTGTAACTAAGAGACATGGAGATTTGGTAGCGGGAGAGTTGTACATAGGTGACATGTGGGGACTCATGTAAATAAAGATTGCTGTAAAAAGGGACTTGAGTTCAATTACTATACAACAGTTGTTGGTGTGTGAGCCTTGGACCAGAACCCTAGACAACGAACCTGACAATCTCCAGTGTTATTTGTTAGACTCCCTTAATTAAAAAATGATTATTTGGTGATTTTGGTTATGTGTTTCCTATGAGGTCAAAGTGTTTCCTTTGAAAAAAAATACGCAAAAAAGTGTTTCTCAGGCGGTAGCTTGCTGGGTCAGCTAATATTGCTTTTACACTCTAACCTCGCGTAGTATTACAAAAATGCTTTCACATTATAGTAGTCTAATGGTCATACTACTTGTAGGTGCTTTCATTTTTACTCCATGTCGAGCGGTTTAGAAACTAAGCCTTGAAAGCAAGAAGTCGTGCTAATTTTAGCGTAAAGCGTTTGCAAAGTGGTAATTTACTCTACATAAAATAACCATTCTTAATCTAAAAGATGACGTCAGTATGACCATAATAATAAAAATGGATTTAACGCAATTTTTAAAAATTTATAACCGGTTGATCGCAATTCGGGAAATTCTTACGGTACTGAGGCGGTTTTCCAAAAACCTTATGGCACATTAAGAGTTAATGTTTGGCCTGGCTCAGGGGAACACCACCCAATGTTCCCTTTACGCTGCGTGGCTGCACGGCCGCGCAGATGTCTTACTGATGCCACGCAGCAAATTTAGTCAAATATTTTACCAAAAAATTAATGCTGTGCATCTTTGAACACAAGATTGTTTACTTTGCACACGGACCGGACCAACGTACATTAGAGGGAACATGACACCACCCAAGCAGGATCATCTACATTCAAGCCCTAACTCTTACTAATGTCCATCTTGAGCGACATGAAAAGTTAATCTTGAATATTTGATTTCTTAAAATTACTTCAATGCTTTTTTTATTTTAAACAATGATTTTGTTTATGATAACCAACAACATGCAAGAAGTACTTAAATTTATTTATATCCTCTACATAAACAGCAAACTATTGAAAGGTTCATAAATAAAACAAATTTGACACTATATCCACAAGATTAATCCATTCATAGATATCAATTCAAAAAACATAACGAAGAATTTTTTTAAAATAATTAAGTTACCTTTTGTTTACTGTATGGTTTACTTTTTGTGTTTATGTACACTTATTTACAGCACCTGTACTTAGATCATGGAAGTGTCCACTGTACTTACATCATGGAAGTATCCAGTAAATGTACACTTATTTACACCACCTGTACTTACATCATGGAAGTATCCAGTAAATGTACACTTATTTACACCACCTGTACTTACATTATGGAAGTATCCAGTAAATACTTTCTCCTGGAGGGGACGCACAAACTCACGCAGGAAGTGAAGCCAGTGTCTCTCATAACCATTCTGGTTCATGTGAATGTCAACAGTGGGGACATTTTCATAGCCGCCAGCAAGCCTGGGATCCTGAGTTAAAAATACATTATTAGCCATAGCTTGCTAATGAATTTAAAATGGTTAACACTTTTAGAAATTTTGCATTTACAAACCAGCATACTTGACACATAAATTAAATATTTTATTATTTAAACTTTTTAGAAAAAAACAGGTAGGCCAATGAACTGTAAGATGTGAGCAATTTTTAAAAATATTTTAATCAAAAACGTAATATTTATTGGTTGCTCAAAAACACAGAACCGGCATTTACTTCATTTTTCCCACTTGACCATTTGCCAAAGTTTTCAAATTCTGCCACAAACTCATCACAAAACGTTTCAGTGACTATTGGGAACCAGTAAACATCAGGGCATGGCTGGAACATACAAAAAATTTCAATATAATATTGAAAAAATTTTTTTTTAATTATTTGTGTACACAATTATAATATTTTGAAATTGCATTTTAAATCTATGATTTATTTTGTTTTAATCCAATAAAATTATGATCCATAATAATCTTTGAAAGATGATGGTTGAAGAAAACCAAGCAGAATTGGACAAATCTAACCAAATTTTGTTACAAACAGAAATGTAATTGGTTGTCAGCATACATTTACTACAATGTTCTTAGGCACAAATAAATATATGATCTTAAAATTAATGTAGAGAAATAAAATTAAGCACAATTTATTTACTTTATAATAAAGAATTTTTTTTTAAAAATTAGAAAACAAAGGAGCAAGGCAAATAATAATATGCGCTAACCATCTCAATTACAGCATTTTCCTCCAGTGCCTTTGAATAATTTTTATGAATGTATCTGTTCTCCCAGTCCTGTGGGGGAAAAAAAATTCATGGATGATCTATACAGATGTCTCTAACATTCTACAAATATAAATGTGAATTTTATAATGAACCTTATCTAAATTTTGGGGTCAGGCACATTATTCAAATTTTGCTAAAACTTGTAACTAAATTTAAAGGGAAAAAAAATTACAGTGCACTACAAGATTTTTGTTTATCTTACCAGTCTGTTGTTGAATATCTCAAAGAGTTCATTTTTAAAATGGCTTGTGTCAAACTCATCAGGGTAAACTAAATGGCCCCAGTACTTTTGGTTGGTTAAATAGATGAATATGTTCTGAAAAACCCACACAAAAAAAATGCAATCAGATTTTAAATTTGCATAAAATTAAAATGATTTTTAAACGTGTCCCAATATTAACTGGATATAGTCTATGCTGCAAACAGATTCATTTATTACACTATTCCTAAATTAGATTTGTGGAAATTGGTATTCTAATTAAATTTTACCAAGCCTCCCAAAAATAAATTGATCCGTAGCATCTATGCCATTAAATCAAAATATCATCTTCATATTTCATACAATATTTTATACAACTAAAACTGAATTTGTATCAAATATCGGAAGGCTTAGAATAAAATTTTGCTCACGGCCCTGAAAACTAAATATCTGGCTTTCAAATTGAGGGTAGAAGTTACCTGGCTTCTGGCTTTTTGACAAAATGCCATGTCAGGGTCAAAGTCTTTGCTGTAGGTATAACCATCTTTCAGCGCAGGCAGACGGTGTCCATGGACCAACACAAGATTTGTTACATGGGGGACATTCCACAGACCTCTTTAAAAAAACATCTTTTCAAGGTGAGGCATTTATAATCATGAAACAGTAATCAAATATATTTAAGTTGAAACTCTAAAATCTAAATTTTCAGTAGAAAGAAAGAAATTGTTAACAAATTTAAGAATTACTAGTAAACTTGTAATTTGAAGCTCAAAAGAAAAAATAATTTGTTGTGTTTTTTTGGTTTTATACAAAAACAAAAAAAAATTTATTCTTTTTTTTTTTTAAAAATTTATTCTTTTTTTTTTTAAAGAAAAATATTTATTAGCTCTGTGGAAATTAAAGCAAAAATTGTCTCTGAACAGTGTTAATAATAACAAGATATTAGATATTGCAGTTACTGGCACTCTATATGTGAGCAATATTCACCATAGGATCTGTATTGAACCTTGGTTCTGTATGAATTGAGCCAAGCTCACAAATTTACGTAATCTATTCTTTTACAGTTTTTTTTAAAACTAAATTTTGATACTTCCTTCATTTTCTTCTATCCTGTAATTTTGGTAAGTACTTGTGGCCATCTTTCTTCATTTTATTTCTGTTTTTTAATCTCTACATAATTATTTTTTTATCCTTTGCTTCCAGACAACTTACACTTTACTATAGTCGATGATATCCATGTAATCCTCAGACCTAGCATAGAAGTTGTCTTTGTTAAGTGCACCCCAAAAATTGGACCATAATTTTCCTGGTCTCTTTAGCAGAGGAGCAATTATTGACCTGAATAATAAAAAAAAATATTGTATCTTTTACAAATACCGGTAATTTTTGTTTAAATTTAAAAACTTGCATTCAAGAATAAAATGAAAAAAAATTTTTTAATTAAACTGAAATAAAATGTAACTAAATTTTTAAAATTTTCAGTCAAATTTTTTTTTTGTTGGTAAACTTATTGTGACATGTTTAAAGATGGGATCAGAGAAATCATTAAAACGTTTGAGGCCCCAACCTGTTTTGCTCCATGAGGTCCAACAGCGTATCCGCATTGGTAATCTGAACAATGGAATCAACACTCAAGAGATACTGACAGCTCTTTTTAGTACATTCATCCCTGATAATAAGCAACAATAAAATTACAATAAGACAAACCAAATATTGCAACTTATGTATTTTTTTTCAATAACCAACAATAACAGAATTGATACAGAAATGGCCAGAGCAGAATAGTAACACAAGATTTTTGCCTCTGAATTTATTTATATTTCCTGATTAATGCTCTAATGTTTTGCTGCTGTTAAAATAAAGAAACAAAATCTCAATTCTTTAGCTACATCTGGAGCTTTTTTGTATATTTAAAAGTATGTGTTAAATTAGTTTAAGACATTGATACATGAGGAAAGGTAAGTCTTTAAACGTAATAACAGCAAATAATATCCAAATCACATTTTATTACATGTAAAAATGACTTATATATATATATTAGGGCTGCGGAAAATATCGATTAATTTCTCGATTAATCGTTAAAAAATTTATCGATTACAATTATTTTAATCGATAAAATGGTGATTAAATTTAAAGAAAATATTTTCAAAAATGTTTACGATTTGTTAATAAATAATTAATTATTAATAATGAGCAATAGTTTTCTTTATTTACCTATAAACTACTCCATTGAAGAAAAAAATTCTTAAAGCGTAAACTTTAAAATAAAGCTTTTTTATAAGGAAAATGATATAAAAAATTAAATATTGTTTTTACTTAATTAACAATAACAAAATTTAAATTCATTGACATTATGTTGAACTACTTATATTTAAATTTTTTTAAAATGTGAATTGCCTGCTTTTGTTGCTTCCCTTGAAATTTTCAGTTTGATTACGTCATACATCTTATTTTTTAGCTTTAATCAAAATTATCGATTAATTACTCGGTAATTTTTCAAAAGTTAACAATTAAATTTAAATTAATCGATAACAGCCCTAATTATATATATATATATATTTATTTATTTATTATCTATATACATACACACACGTGTTAAAGTAACCCCTTACATAGCCCAGTTCCTGGCCACTGCCTCACCAACATTATCAGTAGGAGAAATTAGTCTAACACTCCTGTACTTTCCTTTGGTGTTCTCTAGAAAGTCAGCAACATCTTTATCATGATAAGCCACCTAAATGAGAGATCAAGAAACTTGTTTTATTTCACATGGTATCATTCAAAGAAGAGAATAAGATGTACTGTTTTATTTCACATGGTATCATTCAAAGAAGAGAATAAGATGTACTGTTTTATTTCACATGGTATCATTTAAAGAAGAGAATAAGATGTACTGTTTTATTTTAAAACATCTTTTCAATGTTTATAATGTTTTTTAATGCTAATAGTTAAGGTTACTGATATAAAATATTTATAAAATAAGTACACTTCTTGTTATTTATTGAAGAACTGAAAGTAAAAACTTACTGCATTATGTATGTAAACATCCATTTTATCCTTGGGATAATTCAGGGCTGCAATGCGCTCAAAGAACTCACGAATGAAAGGAGTTGCATATTCAAGAAAAAGAGCAACCATCACAGTTGGGTAATCAGATTCCTAAAAGATATTTAATTCGAGATTTGGTGCATGAACATAACTTTATATGTTATTTTTATAGTTGAACTACGTAGAGAGTAAAACTGCGGTTTGTTATTTAGCTCTGATCACTCTGTGTGGTGAATGATCGTAACAGAGAGGTTGTGTCCCCATACAATGGCCACATAACACAATTAAGCATCTGAATGGTAATTATTTTAACAGAACTTCTTGCAAAAAAATAAATAACCCTCCTGCCTCCGGCTAACAAAATTAATTCTACTCTCTTGTTGAGACCCACTGGTTCTCATATGTTGGGAGCTGCTAAAATTTGGGACTGATTGTATTTGTACCCCTTGAGCCCAAGCAATGACAGGGCCCATAACCCATAGAAGACCAATAATAAAATCAAGGGTAGTGTCCCCTTAGCTCACACTATAGACTGAAAGAATTGGATGCCATTCATCTTCTTTTTTAATAATATGTGCTTGATGAGAATTGCACTAGCAACTTTAGTGTCAAACTTTGTTAGCCTTGAATAGGCTAAGATATTTTTACACGTTGTAATAATGAGTTTCAACTGTATTGGGTTATTTTGATAACCAAATTTGAGTTTATTTTATAATAAAAGATATAATGATTAACTACAGAATTAATTTAGTGTAGGAAATAGAGACAGTGCTACTTGGTTTGACTGACATAGGGATGGTGTGTTCCCAGACCAGTGGACTGCAGTATTTTTCTGCTTGTACATGAGAGACCAACATACAAAGAGGAAACCACATGGCAGGAAGAGAAAATGCTGTGGTGTTATCATACAACTTATAGTTATAACATCTTGGCTTGTTATTACTAGTCTTATTTGTATTTACTTTGGCTTGTCTTTAGTGTAAAGCAGTCGTTCCCAAAGTGGTCCGTACGGACCCCCAAGGGTCCGCTGTAACTTTTAGGGGGTCCGTGTAAAATTAAAATTGATTTGGGGGTCCCTGAACAACGTCAGGAGGTCTGCATGAGGTTTAATATAAAATATTTAAAACTTTGCTTAATTTATATTATTATGGAAATTAAAATAAATAACAATAAATAAAATAGTATTTTTTCAACTAATTAAATACGATCATGGAGTACAATGTTCTTTTACCTAGTAAAGTTAGTAGAAATGAGGTAATTTCCACAGCTATAAACAATCAAAATACTTGATCTATAGAAAGGTCTAGCTGTAAAGGGTAATTATTCCTTCTATACTGTATATGTATTTAATGATATTACCTGTTGGCTGACAGGAGCAATGTTATTTTTTTTTTAGCGGTAAGAGTAGACAAACGGTAAATCGTAACATTGGCAAACTTTAACATTGAAAAGAAACGTAACACTTGTTTTTATCACTTTTTAGTCTTAGTCGTTTATGGCTAAATTAAGGTAACGCAAAATAGAAACACGAAAATGAAAAATACAAATGCTTGATGACAAAATAACATGGTAATATTATCCATAAGCAGTGACAAGAAATCTGAATATGACACCTGACAACAAGTTATAAAACGTTGGTTCTTATTACAGAAGTTTAAATAAATTACTGTATATTTGTTTACTTTTGTATCAGTCTTAACAAAAATCAATAACTTCTTCTTAAACTGCAGCCCAGGATATCAGAGCATTGGGTCATTTACACAAGTTATTTCCTATTTATAACAAATCATTCACAAACCTTTAAGGCTCTAATATCTAACAGATCTTCTTTGCATGACAAGCAGCCTGAATTGACTGTCCAACCATCTGCCAGGTAATTAGCAAGGCGGTAAAATTCTGGCTGTACATTGGAGAATATAAAGGAGATTTTCTTTTTAAGGATTTTTTTTTAAAATTTCATTTGAACATAAAAGAGATTTTCATCCCACATTGAATCTGTATTTTAAAATCAGTTTCATTCATGCAAATGATATCCATAATGTTTAATTATGGTATTATTCTCACTAAAGAAGCTCATTTTTTATTATTTAAAAAAAAAATTTTGAGTTATTTAAATTGTAAAATGTAAAATTGTAAAACTAGTTAGTAAATGCATCTTTTTATGCGCTGTAAAAACATTTTGTAACCTGAATATATTTTCATTTATATGAATGATATGTGAAGTTAGAATAAATTGAGGATGTTTTAAATAATAAACAAGGTATTATGGAAGAGTAAACATGATGAACACAGCAAAAGAAAGTGGGGTAAAAGATTGCACAGAAGATGTATGGCAGAAGTAGAGGTTGTACTGAAACTTCAGTAAAGAAAGATTTGAATGTATATTTAAGAGGATTCATTAATCTTCTGTAAGGAGCGTCTGTAACATATAAGATTTGCAAAGACTTAGAATGTTTTCTATAATTATGATGTGTGAATTTACAATATTTTGATGTTAATACTAACCTTGAGTCAGGAAGTGTTTTATATCACATTATAATCATTATGTGAAACATAGTGGTGGGTTATCATTTGAAAGCAGTCCATGATATGCCAGATATTGCCTATTGTAAAAATATTATTCCACACTTCTCGGGGTAATTAACAACCATCTTCCTTGCCACTCAAAAATACATCAAAACCATAATTAAATTTGGTAATTCTGCCAGACTATTCCACATTACCTTAATGGGACCATTTCCATGTACAACAACAGGAGCTGTGCCAGTCTTGACATTGTACAGGTAACTGTGTGAACCTTTATATTTTAATGCAATTTCTCCTGTGTTGGCAAAAAAAAAAAGATATAATGAAAACACAAAAACATTATACAGTGAGTAACAAATTTCCCAATTTAACTCTTTCCCTGCCAATCGCCGATATATAGGCGATCTCGCCTGGTCAGGTTTGTGCCAATCGCCGATATATAGGCGATTTGAGTTTTTGAATTTATTTCGTTGCTTAGAGTGTCCCATTAGACTTTTTAAGTTTTAAAATGAGAGGTAACTCTTTTCTACTTCCTTTCTGTTTAGAAATAGCATGTGTTTACATTCAGTAGTGTTAAAATTAGCAGCTTGTTTCGATTTATTTTGTAAACAAAGATGGCCACGCCTACTCAACGAACATAGTGATTTATTTTAGTATTTATTGCTATCTTATTAAATTTAAATGTGAATTATTGATGCAGAAACATTTTAAAACAATAATAAAACATTAGTTTTAGGATTTAGTTAAGATTTTCATCCCTATCATACGGCATTATATGGAAAAAGAGCAGTGGTGACAGTTGGTTTTCTATATAAGGAAATAATAAAAAAAAGTTTTCTGCCATGGTCATCATCAATACAAAAAATCATGTTAAGCCTGGTACCTATTGGAATTCAGGACGTGTTAGCGCATTTTCGTATTATGTATCAGTACTTATGTTAGATATCAGAATTATGTAGTTATCAGTAATTGTGTTTAGATTTTAGACATATTTTTATGAATTTTCTTGTGTAATGAATATACCTGACATTTTTTTCTTATTTAAAAGTCATTTCTTTACATTTAAAAAAAATAATTATTTTCTCTTTAATCCAACTACAAGTCACCACAAATGATGACGTAAAACTCTCTAAACTTTTACACATATTCTAAAGACGTCAACTAAAATAAAACAACTAATTATTTTGCACCATTTCGCACCACTCTTCAATGCTTGAAGAATTATGCATTCGACTTCCGGCAATGGCGGCCGTTCTCTGTGCTAGTGTTACCTCTCGATTCGAAATATTTTTTGGTAGTTTTAACGGGGTTTTTAAATGGATCGAGTAACTGAGTTTTGATGCACAAATGGCAGGTCAGGGCATACAAAAAACATATATACCTCATGGGTCTAGGACTTATGGATGCTGTGATCAAGGGTGATGACAGACGGACGGACGGACGGACAAAACGGGTGCAATAGCGATTTCGACATCTCGAAAATGCGCTAAAAATGTCATAACTTTAAAACTACATGGGATATTTTCAAAATTTAAAAAGCATTTATTTCATAAATGGAATTTACATTGTGATAATTAAAGGAGAAAAGGATTACAGCTATGCAGACTTTCTTTTAGTTTGGTAAGTTCAGATTTTTTACAAAGAAAATTTAAGACACAAAAATTGATCACAAAATCTTATAGTGAAAATAATTTTTGGTTTGGTAATATTTTATTTGCTTCTACATAATTGAATTCTCTATTCAATTTCCTTTCTTTTGATATCAGATACACCAATGTTGCTTTAGACATTTATTAAACATTTTACGATAGTTAAGGTCACCCTTAAAAAATTACCAAACTAAAAAAATGGTCTGGCACGAACGTGTAAGAAACCCCCGAAACCCCCTGGCAGGGAAAGAGTTAATATTTTTATTTTATAAGATATGTTTTTAAAAGGGTCAGAAATGTATTTTACAAGTGTATGGGGAAGATTCAAAAGATTTGCTATAAAATCCTTGTTAGTTATATTATGGTGGTCTTTAATTTAATTTTTATGGAAACGAAATGCATTGGCTGTTAATTAAAAATTTGTTGTAAACATCTTATAGGCAAACAAATACATGGAGAATGAGTAGAGTTGAGGAGGCAATCACATAAATTCTTAAGGATAAATTTTTTGAAGTATTACAAACTGATCAACTAATGATTGGAAGAAGACTTTTGCATTCTCATAGTATTTCATACAAATCATAATTAATTAATTTATTTTGTATTATTTAAAACTTAAATTAAGACTTTTAAAATCACTCAAAGAAAAATTAAACTATTTGTTTATTTTAATGATGATAACAGCAAATAAATTAAATTAATGAGACATACCCAAGGCAAAATTCAAGTTTTGGAAAATTTCTGCTTTGGTGTCAAGTTTTATATTCCACTCGTGCTAGAAATTTAAGAAATAAATACAATAAAAATAAAAAAACAGTTAATCCATTTAATTTCACCTTTCTTTTCAAAAACAGAGTATTTGCTGTATGAATGTATTCTTTTAGCTACATTAAGCAATTTTAAAATTTCCAACAGTTTTTTTTACCTATGTGAAAAGTAAATTTGAATATAATTTAGGAAAAAACTCCTCCTAACTTTTAAAACCAAATTTTAGAAATATGTATTGGAAGTAATGATTAGTCCATTAACAACTCTAAATATATATTTTGTTAAACCAACCCTGAGAGCCCTGTTTAAGAAAATATGGGTGTAGTACAGTTGATCATCATCTGCATTGTTTATAGGTTGATAGTTGACAAGCTCAAACACTTCTTTGGCATAGCCAATAAAACCTTTAAAAAAGAAATTTTAAAATGTAAAGTAGTTCTGTAATTATATCTTGAAATCAAATAAATGTATAAAACAACTGAAACCAGAATTTAAAAAATTATTGTTACTTCTAGATTATGTTGTGACAAACAATAGCACTTTAGCAATAGCAATATTTGAATGAACTAAGTTCAGAACCAATATTAAAATTGTATCAACCTACAATACTTGAAAGATGCAATAATAAGTTTAGTGTGTGGTTGCTAAAAGCCAGTTGGGCAAGAGAATTGTTTGAATAAGAATCAGATAATGAACAATTTCCTGTATATAAAGCTAATGCAAATCAGTGATTTTAAATTACATTTTATCAAAAAAACCTTAGCTTTGTACATTGTAAAATAAGGTACATTAGTATTTCCAACACACAGGCAAAACTCTGATCAATATATTATTCTCAGAATGTAACTAGGACAATCTACACAAATATATTTACCTCCTGAATTTAAGAACCTTTTTTCTGAGTCCTTTACAACAGGATATTTATCCTAAAATTAAAAAGTATGTGTTAGAACTTTTATTTACAATATGTTATTTTTGAATTGCCACTTTTCATTTTCAATGTGCCCTTTTTGTACAAAGAAACTTTTAAATTCTTAATTTTCTTAATTTTAACTGCAAATAATTTTTAAAAATTGATAATAGTAACTAAGCAGCAACAAAAATAAATACCACATACTGCTAAAGATCTATCAGGCCAACAAGTATCCTCAGCTGAGAAAACAACCCTTGCATCAAATTTTAAAAACTTTTCAATAATTGCCTCTTTGTTGTCAGTAAAGACTACATCATAGCTTTGGGAAAAAAAGACATTAAAGGATTTTTATAGATTTATAGTTGGAAATAAATTTCCTTCTGTCACTTTTTTAACATTATAGGTTTTTTAAAAAGTTATTCACATTTTTTGTGAAAAACGAAAGCAGGAGAGTTCTTTTTTATTACTGAAATCACTCTGATCTGAACTCTAGGACATTAAAAGATTTACAACACTATCTGATAACTACAAATTTATTATAACCATTTCCTTTTCTGTTAAAACTGTTTAATATTTATTTAACTTCTTAATACATTTTTATAAATAGTATGTTTCATATTTATTTCAGATGTTAATAAGTAAATGTACATAAATGGTAAATGACTTAAAGTTTACTTCAATTTCATGTTTTCTTAAGATTTCACTACTACAGAAACTATTCTTATATTTATCATACTTACCTATCTACAAACATAAGTAGTAAATTATCATTATTCTTGAATGGTTTCAAATTTTCTTTTAAAATGTTGATTTTCTGACCACCTCCTATTGATTCCATTGATCCACCTTTCCAAACTGATCCCAGCCCAAATACCTAGATTATCAGAAAAGTGACAAGTTGTTTTATTGTTATATAACACAAACACAAAGATCAAAGTTCCTAAGCTAATTTCTTTTAAAGTCTTGAAATAATTCCAAATTTGAATTTTATTTGTCTTGAGCAATATTGAACTACTTGACATGTAAATTACAATCACATCTTTCAAGCAACTTGTTTAATTAATTTCTGTTACATTGAAGAGGTAAGTTCTTGTCAAGCTGTTTGAACAGACACTCTAACCTTTACGTTAAGTCCATACACTTTAGTAGAACGCAAAAACAGACGGAAGCCATCATTCTCTTCTGTTGCAACAGTAACTATGAGCAGATCTAATGAGTAAAAAGCAGTCAATGATTTAACAGAAATATTTAATGTAATGAAACAACTTTTATGTGTGGGTTTTTTTAAACACTAAGCAAAATGAGATGCTGAAAACTGTCATTCTGATACAAACTATTGGTATAATTTGATTGAAAAATCACCACTCTTTTTAAAACCACACTTAGAACTAACCTGTCTTTTCTGCAGAAGTATCATTTGCCATACAGCATATCAATGCCGCTGCTAAAAAGGTGCAACAGTATTGAAGAAACATGTTTACAGTTCGCCAATGCTCACTAATATTCAGTAGCTGTAATTTTAAAAAACATACTGTTAAAACAACAGCAAATCTTCATTTTCAAAAATTTCCTTACCGCTCAGAGCTATGTTATAGTTAAAACATATTTTTATTTAAAAATTCAGTTTCACAAATCAAATTATTCCAGTTAAATTATTATTATAATTGAAGGAGTCTGATTAGTTGCCCACTCTAACAGCAGCCGACATCTAGATCAATTTTTTTTTTACTTAAGTTTTCTGTGATTATTATCCCATAGAATAGCATAGGAAATAACAGAACATAGTTCTATTTATTTGATTAGCCTTTGACTCAAGACTTGAGAATTAGTTACTATCTCAACTGTCTAATAAGCATAAAGCTAAATGTAAGAATCAGGTCAGAAAGGCCAGGTTCCAATAAGAGCTGTAGCAGCACTGATAATTAAACTGTTGATACAAATGTCTCAAAAGGTTAACATAAGCCCTACTAGGCCACTATGGGATTTCCTATTTGCTAACCCTCCCCAAACAGGAGTTGCAGTTTGGCCAAGAAAGCCTGTCCTCATCAATGATCTTCTGGCTACCCCATGGAAAACTAGACTTTCTTTAAATGTTGAGACCAAAAAAAACACCTTAGAAATTAAAATCCTTTAAAATTAGCGCAGTAGTTACTAAAATATAACACATTTAATGCATTTAAAAATAAAAAACAGGTTCCCACAAGAAAATTAAAATTCACCGTGAATTAATGTATGCACCAAAACTGCACTTTTACCATTTGGATCTGGAAAATCTTTGTCTTATGTCCTTTTTCCTTAAAATTGAACTTTGTATTTCATAGTCCTAGTCTAGACTGGGAGTTGGCAACCTTTTTCTAACTATGTGCCAAATTAAAGTTTCAGATTCAAATTATTTAGAGTGCCAAAAGAACATTATTCACATCTTTTTATACAAGTTCAAGGTCTATATTCTTATCTTACCATATATTTTTTTAAATTATTTTAATTAATTAAAATATAATATAATATAATGATATTCAATAATATGTACAGTTGTAAATAACATTAATAGAAATAGAGTGCAGAAATGGGCCAAGAAACCCAGCTAATTGATTTATAATAAACTTTATTACTTTATTCAGGAAACGCGTGTTTCATGAAAAGTCTGTGTGCCATTTGAAATAACTTGGCCTTGGCATGCCAAGTGTGGCATGCGTGCCATAGGCTATCAGCCATAGGGAGATAAGTACAAGCAGGTTGCCGACACCTGGTCTAGACTATCTAGTTACTAGTATCTTATTACTTATTATTAATTATGACTTATAACTAATAATATAATAACTTATACTTATTAAAAATACTCTGTACTTATAATCATTAATACTAATGCAAAAACTAATACTAATTTTTTTGTGCTGCGGAAATTAATGATTAATTTCTAAATTAATTAGTAAAATGTCATAATTTTAATCGATAAAATAGCGGTTATAATTGAAGAAAATATTTTCAACAAAACATTCAACTATTAAAATTCTAAAACTAAACCTAACCCTAACCCTAAATTCTAAACGTAACCCAAACCCTAAATTAACAAATAAAAATTCTAAATCTAAACCTAAAAAACAAAGGAAGAGAACACAGAATTAATTGCTATGCCTATATAATATAACCCATTCGGGAATGTATAATCGGATTCAGCCACTTACAACTTATAATGACTAATACTTACAACTGACTAAAGACTAAAGCAAAGCTAATACTTTAATAAAGTCTAAAGTAAACTTTACTAAGACTAAGGCTAAGGCAAGGTAAAGACTTTAACTTTAAAGTAAAGACTAGCTAAAGTTTACTGTCACTGTCTTAACTTTACTCATTTACTTTTACTGTTCAGTTCAAACACTGGCCGTGGCCACTGTTACTGATACTGTTACCACTTACCACTGTTAATTAAAACTAAAATTAAAACTAGGACTAGGACTAAGTACTATCTTATCTTAGATATACAGACGCTCCTTCTATGCAGAAGATAATTGCGTCCACAGACCATGAGAGATGATCTGTTGGCAAGTGATGCAGCGGTCACAGGCCACGGCTATAGGGGTTCCACGCATTACCCCAGCCGCCTAACTATTGTCTAGTTAGGTACCCATTCGGAGCTGGGTGACTCGGGGACTCCTCAGGCCCCGAGAACAAATCCTCACTTTCGTGTGGATTCGAACTCGTGACCATCAGTGTGACAGTCGAGAGCGCTACCTCTCGACCACCACGTCCCACTAAGACTAAGAATTAAGTTTATGACTTTCTATTTCTGACCAAGTCGTCTGTAAATACTGTAATAAGTATTAAATAAGTTAAATAAGTAGACAGTGAAAGTAAACATAGTTTACATAGTAAGTTCTAAGTCTAAGTAAGCACAAAAACAAGTACAACTACAATCGCCGTTTACTGGCGTTTACTTAATTACTTACTTTTACTTATTTTACACTAAAACACTACAGTGACTACAGTTTATTTATTTTTTATTATAATTTTATACAAATACAATATTTATAAATTAGAATATTATAGTATATAGTCTATATATATAACTAATTGTTCCTTTTGATACTGACATTGAACCGTTAAAATAATTCTAGCCTGCAACGTAATTACTATTTGGTGGATTAAAAACAACTCACGTTTCCATTATCTGCAGACTAAGTGCCACATCAACATATCTGCACATAAAATTCTCTATTTTCAGGAACGGAGCTTTCCTCGTTTGGAGTCTTAAAAATAGTAGGTGGAACTAACCCGACTAATGATTCCAGAACGCATATTCGAAATCCGCGTACTTAAATATACAATGTTGGAACATTGAAACGAAGGATAATAGGGGGGTGGGGGTGCTTTTATTTTTATAATAATTAGCTCTTACCTCATAACGTTGCAAGATTTAATTTTTAATTCTCGAAAAGTAGTTTTACTTTTTTTTCAGTCCGTCGTAAAGATAGATATATTGTCAGCTAACACTAACTAAACGATGTGGCCACCGGCATCTGTGATACTAACAATGAGCACTTAACAGTTTTTAAGAAAGCGTACGTGACTTAAGTCAGTGGTGTAAGTGTAGGCGTGCTTGTCTTCCAGCACTTCCTTTAGGATGGGTGAGAGGGGGCAAACTGTCTCGTGCAGTTACAACTAAATCTAAGATTCTTATACTTATATTTATATTGGGAAATTCTGAAATATTTTTTCCATCAATCATCAATTAATTTCAATGAAAAATGATATTAACTTTTAATAACTGATCAACTGAGCTTAGACGTTTTTCTGTCACTGGCATGACCATATAGGCCTATGAGAATGAATAGTTTTTGTACACCCATGTGATGCCTTACTTCCACCCCCTCATAATTCAACATCCATCCATCATGGCTATATATAAAATAGCCTAATGCTTTATGCTATTTTATTAACATGACAGCGGAGCGCGTTGATTCTGTTCTGTAACTGTAAGCCAAGGAGATGATTGATAGAATTATGGAGTGAATGGTTCAATCAATCCACAGAAACTGGCAAAAGCGATTTTTTTCCTTGATATATTTAATATTATATTAATATAGTTTTTAAATTATGTATTTGAATGTGTATATTTAAAACTCCTCCAGTATTTTTTTATTATTATTATTAAAAATTGATATATATACATGTTATACTTTAAATAAGATTATATATAATTCCAAATAGATAATTTTATAAGCGCTAGTGTGTTTCAGAAAGAAAAAGAAAAATGTTTAAAGGTGTGGT
>MUZC01000247.1:238208-291470 GCA_002072015.1 Radix auricularia
ATAAGTCACACTTTCGTACAAAAATATTTTTTTAATTAACAAAATAATTAAAAATTAACATAAAACACCGTGACGTCACACAACCCCCTTCTGTCACACTTTCTTACACCCCCTCCCCCCTCTGGAGCGTGACGAACTTTATGAAATACTCTCATGAAAATACATCACAAGTATATACCCCCATCCTCCCTATATGTATGACTTCATAAATAGACAACCCTTTCCCATAAAACGCATTATTTCTTCTCGATTCATTTAAAGTCACACTTGTTTAAAGTATAGCCTGCTAGTCAGTGGCGTAGCTACGGGAGGGGGAGGGATCCAAATTAGAAAGTCCACCCAAGCCCCCACTTGAAGGGGGCCCCAAAAGCCAAATGAGTGTCCGAATAATTTAAAAAATATTACGCCACCGTCACGTATGCAGAGCCCCCAAAGAGGCCAAGCCCTACGGGCCCCCAAAGAGGCCAAGCCCTACGGGCCCCCAAATTCCTAGCTACGCCACTTCTGCTGGTTAATTACTGGACTCTGACATGATTTCTTTGTTAAAGATGCTAAAAAAAATATTAATTTTCCTGCTCCAAGTTGAAGAAAAACCCACTGATGAAATATTGCAAGGATATAAAGGCCTTGAAGAGTACACAGAGGAAAAAGTGCCGCCTGAAATCCCACTTCAAATTCATACACAACTAGAATGTCACGACATATCGTATGACCTGAGTCATCGTGTTAAATATTGGGGAAATATTGGGGAACAGTCGAGTGAAAGTGAAAGCTTTTGAGGCGATTTTAACCTCATCTTAAGTATTCGACTACTCAGCTGCACGTCGTTATAATGTTTGCTTATCGCAAATGGCCAAAATGTCTTGCATGGAAATGAACAAGTCAACCTATTCCTATATCGTTGTGTCCACATTAGAAGGTAACAGGTGGACCCTGGCGCAGACCATGTTAGCTAATACCGTTAGTGAGACAATCCTAGGTCAGAGTCCAGGTTGCACGTTTGGAGGGAGAAATCCACCGAAAAGGACCCCATCCCTTAGACCCACAAAACTTAAGATCCCATAGATTACATCATAGAGCACGCGTTTCCCGAACCACGTTGTCCAACATGCGCGTTCACATGTGGGGTTGGGGAAGAGGTGTGTGTAGGGGTGTTGGGGGTGGGTGCTATGGCGGATTAAGAGGAGGGCTGAACGGGCTGTAGCCAGGGGCCCCCAACGGTTTGGGGTCTTTTTATATTTTATAATAAAAGTGTACTAATGTTTGCAAGAACCCTTTAAAATATAATAAATTTAACAAATTTATAAATCTTATCTATTAAACTGATCGCTATTCACACCTGATAGTCTTAATAATCGATAAACTTGATTTGATTGGCTCGCTAAGAGAACATATAAAATATGGTTTATATCTTTAAAGTTTCCCAATTTTTATAAGGCTCGTGGTACAAGCGGTGTCGGGATCGATTCCCAATTGTAGAATTTTTATTTTTTTTAAATTTTCTTTTCACACTCAAACATTTATTTCTTCTTGTTTTTTGTTGTTTTTTTTCATTATAATATTTTTTTTACTTTTCTATATAAGCTGCTAGCAATCATTTTATTTTAAGGGACGCTGGCTGGATAGGGCCCTCGTTTGATTGTAGCCCGGGCCCCATGCAGTCTTAATCCGCCCCTGGGTGGGTGACCTGCAAAACAAAACTATAATTATAATAAACTATAAATAACACACAAACATAAATAAAATCAATATATTGTAGCATCATGTCAAAAACAGGAGAAAACCATCATGTACAGGGAGGAGTGACGTCTACTAAGAGAGAGAGGGAGACAGAGATGGAGTGAGCTGCAAATAACGGAGTTCCATATTTGTGACTAGCTGTAACACTGTCTGAAGTAGGAGCTATCATCAGTGGCGTCGCTAGGGGGTGCGGTGGGGGGCCGGGTGACACCATCAGGGGGGTGACGCCAGACCGTAAAATTCTATATTTTCCCGTTATTTGGCACTGGAAAACTGGGAGGAGTTCTATGGGTTAAATCGTGAGGGGGTGACACCAAAAGCTACCGCCACGGGTGACACCATGAGCTACCGCTCAGGTGACACCAACCCTAGTGACGCCTCTGGCTATCATGGTATAAATAGTCAAAGAATAATATCTTTGAATGTTTCTGAGTTAATGTGTTACATCCCTGTTGGAAAATTGAGCGAACCATGTATGTAGTAAGCTCTTTTAACCCAGCTTTCAGCCTCAAAATAAGGGCATCACAGTGCAGATATTACTCAAGTGTTTCTGATTTGACCCATCTGTATTGTTACCCTGGCATTTTTTTTCTGATATTATCTTCTTATCTTATATGCTACATACGCTCCTTCTGTACAGAAGATTATTGCGTCCTACGTATTTCTATGGGTTGTGTTTAGTCCTGTATTCTTGTTAGAGTTTTAAATGATGATAAAATGTTGGCTTTCCTGGTCTTTTCAGGCAACCCATTCCACGCCTGAATACCGGAAGAAAGAAAGAAAAATTTTGTTTCTTCTTGTATACGGAATAAGAAATGTGTTTGTATCTTAATGTCTAACTGAGGGTTGTATTAAGTTATCTCTGTGTTGTATTTCTAAATTAATTGCTTTATGTATAATTACTAATTTACTTTTGGTTCTTCTATCCTCTAGTGTTTCGAGGTTTAATAATTTAACTAATGGTGTTACTCTTGTCAGTTTTGAATATTCTCCAGTAATGAATCTGGCAGCTCTTTTTTGAATTTGTTCTAGTTTATCAATATTTTTTGGTGGTTTGGTCCCATACAGAAGATGCATTTTCTAGCATAGGCCTCACCAGGGTGAGTTAGCATTTTAGTTTTATATCTTTGTTACATTTGTAAACGTTTCTTTTTATAAAGCCTTTGCTAAGGTTTTGTTTGATTTTTTAAAAATAGCTTCATTTTTAGGGGATTCCAAGATAGTTTCTCATTTATTATGACTCCTAAGTATTTTGCATCTTTAGTTTGGGTTAGTTCTTTTCCATGACTGAAATATTTTGAAATTATTTGTTTCTTTTTCTTTGTTACTCTTAGCAGTTGACACTTTTCTGGGTGGAAAGACATACTTCAGTTAGTTTCCCATTTTATTAATTGTGGGGTAGAGCAAAAATTGTAAAAGAAAATAATTTGTTTTAATTGCTAAAATGTACAGTTCTCAAATATATTTTCTCCAAGTTTGACCATTTAAGGTAATTCACAAAGATACAATACTGCTGTACACAATTTTTTATTTTGTGTATTTAGAGAATTCATTAAATTAAAACAAAAAATATAAACTTCTTGAAGATTCTTTCTATGACTCCCTTGGGACAATTTTCAAAACCGAATTTCAGAGTTCTACCTGACAAATACTGACACTGACATACTTTCATTAACATTCTTCAGTGTGTGTAAATTCACTCATTTCCTCTACAGAGCAGCACACATAGAACTTGCCAGGCCAGAAAGGTCACCCAAAAATCAGTGGAGGATTGAGAGGTCAACACAATTGTACTGCTCTTTTAGAATACGATTTTTGTTTTAATCAAAAGCCATGTCTGCCAAGCAGAGGAAATTAGTTTTCACATTGAAAAAGTAGTTTTTTTTAAAGACAAATCAAAAGGGATGAAATTTTGTTTTAAAAAATGAAAAATGGAAGGCAAATTTTACTCTAAAAATGAAATTTTTTATTTACAAATAAAAACCATCTACTGATTATGTTGAAAATAAATGTTGTCCTTTGAGTCACTATTCAAATATTTTTAGGAGTCATTAAATTTATGCATTAAAAAAATCCAATGAGTCACACAAAAACTAAAAAATGTTATTTGGTTATCCACATTATATTTTCTCTGATCACTAACCTAGGTCTTGAAATATTGAATGATTCCATATAGAATTAGGATATTAATATTTAAAAAATAAGATGTTTTCAAATTAAAAGCAATATCAATCAAAGTTTTTTTTTTCTTCTTCTGCAAATGAATCAACTCCTGACTCACTTTTGATTACAAAGCTAAACAAAAAACAAGAAGGAAATGGGAACAATTTTTTTTAAAAATTTGAATAGATAATTTTTTTTTCTTCAGTACATTAATGTGTATGAGGGCAGAAATAAAATCCTAATATTTAATAAAGAGCTTGGTAAAAACGACCCAAGTATTTTACAAAACACTTATTTGTAGAAATGTATTGAATGCACCATGGTTTATGTTAGAAATGATTCACTTTGAGATAATATTTTTCAATGGCCCTTCATGAAACCATCAATACTCATTTATTAAGGTATCTCTTGAATAAAACATAAAGCATAAGAGTTATCTGTCATGTCAACTAAGAACTTACAACCTTATTTAAATGAAAAGTGACATGAGAACAATGAAGAAGTGCAGAATGGCTGCTGGTACAGTTCATTAGGAATTTCAAAAATTAAAAACTTTTTTGAAATATAGTGAGCCTAACATTAAGATATGAGGTGACAAAGTGGTTCAGTTATCAGAGTTGATGTTGTTCTAGAGAATACTTTTAATTTATTCAACGCAAACTTAACCACCATCACCCACCCCCCTTAAAATTTTTACAGGAAGGGCTGGTATAACTTAATTGCTTTGGTAAAAGCTAAATAAGAGATGAATTAGTTTTTAAAAATTTAAAGGTTAATTTATATTTCTTTTAAATTATTTAAAAAGATATACAGGCGAGCCCACTTATCTCGACCTCGGTTATCTCGCCAACCCTATTGTGTCGACGCTTTTGCAGTGGAACCACCAAATTCTCTTTGTCAAAGCATTTTTTCATCGGCTATGTCGCTTCTTTTATGTCGCCGAGCCCTAATATCTCAAGTACAAAAGAGGGCCAAATTTGCCACTTAACGTCAGTTATCTCAATTATCAATTGTTGTCAAGTCAGTTTGTTTTTGCGGACCGGTCAATCTTTAAAAAAAAGGTCCGTTGTACTGTCCAGTCAGTATTTTGCCTTAATTCTTTTAGAACCAAGAAGTGTAAGGCATAAAATTTACACCTCATGAGGTCTGTTATATTTTTGCCTCCATATTGGTTGTAGTTTATCTCGATCCTCTGTTATCTTGACGTTTTTAGGCAAACCCCTAGGCCGTCGACATAACCGGGTCCGACTGTAATCAATTCCATAATTTTAAAAAATAAAATCCAGTCCATTTGTTTCAGAAGCTAAAAGTGTGAAACTTTTATAATCATCATCTTTTTTTTTTTTTATTTTATTTATTTTAACTTTAACGTGTTAGTGAAAGTCTAAATTTATGGTGCAAGAGTAATGAGTGATTAAATGAAGTGACATTTTTTGTACAGTTTTATGCTCGATTATGGAGGGAAAAAAAAACAAAAAATAACATTGCATGAATATTCATGTAGCATGTAGTTTTATGTCCTACATGAAGTGTTTTAAACAAAAAAGTGGCTTAAGCTGAGTTTCCTTCACAACCTTATTTAAATTACCTTATATTCCAATGTATAGGACGACTTTTTAACCCTTAAAAATCTCCTTTAAAATCTGGGGTCATTTTTACACCAGGTATCGTATTTGTACCTGTGCATACAGTACAGCATACATATGGCTAACAGAAATAGAAATTTTAAAAAATATGATGCCAGTAACAAACTTAAGTGTGTTGGAAAAGAGATGGTGTTATACTGTGAAAATAGCTTAAAACCTAAATTTGAACAGGAAAACCAGGGGGCGTCTTATACACTGGAATATACAGTGCATGTTTCTAAAAATTCTAAATTTCACAACAAAAAGATTAGTCTGTAAAGTAATCAAGGTATGACAATGGTAAATATAAACTTATACCCACTGAATCTCAACTTTATTAACAAGCCCACTCATGAGTTTTTAAAAAATGTTAAAAATAGAGATTATGAAGCCAGATAGATAATAATTCCTGAGGGATTATGAACAGAAGTAAGCCATGTATTTCATGTATTGCAGTGGTTCCCAAAGTGGTCCGTACGGACCTCCAGGGGTCCGCGGAATCATTCAGGGGGTCTGCTGAATATTAAAATTGATTTGGGGGTCCCTGAACAACGTCAGGGGGTCCGCGCAAGGTTTAATTTAAATAATAAAACTGATCAATTTTTTATTATTATGGACATTAAAATAAATCGTAATAAATTATTGGAAACAGATACAAAAGATGAAACATTATTTGCTGAATTTTTAAAAAAATGAGGTTAAAGAAATATCATTGATTTTTTGCATAATTTAAACAAGCTGTACCTAATGTATTTCAGTACATTGTGTCATTCATCGACATTTATTCACAAAAAATCTTATGGTAAGTTTGCATGGATCATTAGATTATGTCATTAGAGCAGTTAATAAACTCAAAAGGAATTGCTTCAAGAAGAGATTATTTGCTCAAAATTGTTTTGAAAATGAAGACTATAATCGTTTACTTTTTCACAAAGAAGTATGTTAGTTATCAAAAAGTGCGTACTTAATTCGATTTTATACTCTCTTTGATTCAGTGCCCGAATTCCTGTAAAAATCAAAGACAATGATTAACAACACAATTAATTCAAAAAACGACACACCCCTTATGAATGATTTATTTATCCAACTTTAATGAAACTAATTTGAAACTAAAAGCGTTATATATGAGTTTGTTGGAAAACTTTTTCTGTGCAAACAACACTTAGTAATTTTTTTATTCGAAATTTCAAAATAGCGATAAAGATTTTCTGGCTTACTGACAACACTTAACGGCTCTTCATGAAGACCTCAGACCTGAACCAAAGACTTGAAGCCATCATTCACTTGGATATCCCCGAATGGCAGTTGAAACCTTCTGTACGAGGACAAACTTAGATCCCAAACACAGATGAATCCATACTAATACAAGAGCTGCTTATTGAAAGTGGGAACTTAAACAAATGTTTGAACTAGGATACCACAAATTATATTAGCAAATTCAGATTTCAGATCCTGCATTATGGGTTATTTTACTGCCCAATTTTAGGTCCTGTGTTATGGATTTTTATATGCGCAGCTCACTGATAGGATGAAAATAACTGTGTACAAGGCCTGCGTACTCAGCAACTCATTTATGGCAGCGAGTGCTGGACGACCTACCCCAAGCAAATAAAGCACCTTAACAGCTTCCACTTATGAAGCTTGTTAGGATCATAAACATCAAGTGGCAGGATAAAATCCCCAATGTGGAGGTACTCAGAAGGAGCCATATGCTGAGTATGCACTCAATCCTTAGTGAGAGGCGCCTGCTGTGGTTGGGTCATGTCCGCAGGATGAGGTCAGATCGTATTCCAAGAGTCCTGCTTTAGGGTGAGCTGGCAACTGGTAAAAGGAAAAGAGGTCGCCCTTGTCTGCGCTTCAAGGTCGTCTTCAAAGACATGTCACTGGCGCAGATGAACCATAAAACGTGGGAGACCATTGCCGAGGAGCGCACACTGGCGGGCAAAAGGTCGTGAGGTACTCAAGTTTTGGAAGCATCTCTCACAGCTAGGGGTGAAGAGAGAAGGGCCAGGAGAAAGGGGAAGAAGAGCAGGAGTAAACGCCATTGTCCCTTGAGGACGGGCGAATGCCATATATTTGGGTTATTGCACAAAAGTTTTTGACTGTGTTCCCGTCTTCCTATTTGGTAGAACAAAGATTCAGAGGCGTTGTGAATCTCATCATAAAAAGAAAATTTAAAAAAAAAAAAGAAAGGAAAATGACAAGAAAATGGTTCTCGTATGGAGATCCAGTTGCTACTCACAAACATTGAGTCAATGATAAAAAACACTCATAAAATCTCACCACGTTAAACAAGTTATTAATTGTTGTCAATTTTTTTTTTAAACAAAAGACAATATCAATAAATACCGGACTTCTTCATCAAAATGTTGCTTTTTTATTCTAACTTTCGTACTATGCATTTATGTAGTTTTTTCACTTGGGGGTCCGTGGGGAAGTTTTGACTATAAAAGGGGTCCGTGGGTCAAAAAAGTTTGGGAACCACTGATGTATTGTATTCATATGAGCAGGTTTTAAACATCCTACCCTAGAATGTTGCAGCCTAATTAAGTACATTAATGATAAAATTTTATCTTATCAATGTAAATGAAAATGTATGCCCAATAGCTTTCAAATTTTGATACATTTAAATTTTAAAAAAAAACACCTGTCAAAATTTTAATAAAATATGCTCTGAAGTTTATATCTCCAATTTAAATAAATATATATTTAAAAATCACCTATGAACAAAACTTAGAGAGAGTCTAAAATCTAACATCATGGTGATAAAGGGGATTCTTATTTCTCATTTATGAAGTTCTCAGTAAAGAAACTTGGAAGAAGGAAATTCAATTATTGCAACAAAAAAAAATCAAAGCAGTATAAATAAAAAAATGTTATTATAACAATATCGAAATATAACACAAGTAAATTTGTGATATATAAATTGGTACTTAAATTGAAAACAGGATTCATTTGAATTGGGAGTAGTAAATAGACAATTAAAAGAAAATATAATTATGAGAAAGAGGGACAATTAAGGAGTCTTAATTTTAATATAATTTTAAAAATATGTGGTTCAAGTTGGTGTTATTGTTTAAAATTAAAATTATTTAGATTCGATTTCTATGACTATTAGTTTTTATATATAAATTTAGGAAAAAAATGTTCTGACAATAGTTTGATGTGGTGTTATTTGTACATATACTCTTTATGAGATCTAAATTTCAGAGCTGTTTTTACCATGTTAGTAAAGTCTCTCAAATCTAACTACTGCATATTGATTTGTTGTACTAGCCCTGACACTGACATACTCATTTGTTCATAATCACGATTTGTGCAAAAATGATGCTTGTAAAATGATGTGTTTTTAACAAAATAACTATTGAATGTCTGGTGACACAAAAAAAACTTGAAAGAACAGCTTAAACAAAGAAAGAACTCATCAATGCTTGTGTTTCAAATTGTGGAAAAGCCAGTCAACTTTTGTGGTCCAAGAGTCACCGTAAGCACTTTTGAACTGACCGAGAAAATATTCTAGGGCCTTTTCTTCCTCCTTTTCAACAGCAAGAGTCTTGCGAATATATCCTATATCATCTAAGGACTGCAGCTCAGGAATGCCACACTGCAGCATCATGGTGAAGAGGGTGATGAACAAGTTAGCATGTTTACGCAGGATGAGGTAGGCTGTGCAACACAGTTCTTGGAATCTAAGAGAAAAAAAATTGATGAATGATAAAAATTATGCCATGAACATTTTTTGTAATGTTGAGGAGTCTTCTGCCAGAAAGTAAATGTGGTTTCCATGTAAACAATAATAATAATAAAATGATAATTTATATAGCGCTGTATCCCAGCAAGGAGCCGGGCACACAGCGCTTTAAAGCAACTGAACAAGAGAGCTTAACAAAAATACTGGAAGCAGAATGTTGGCACCTACAAGGCTTTCAACACTTAGTCTTTGGGGAATGTTGACAAAATATGGATGCTCTCAGAAAACTCAAATTTATGATGACAAAGTTTATCTTAACTACTAATTGATTTATCAAGACAGAAACACCAATAGAAAAATATCTAAGAATGTATTGACCAGCAGAGGTAACATCACTAAAAACTAAAATTACATTCTCAGGATGTGATGTGTTTACTACATTTGGTCTTAAATTTGTAATTGTACAAGCCTCAGAAAAATCCTCAACATCATACAAAAGTGCTCACAAATACATATCTCATCTTTAAAATGCCTCCCAACCAGACATGTGGCTGAGTTCATCCATCCTTATATCTTCAGACCTGCCAACTTCCCAAAAAAAAATAATCTGTAGATGGTGCGCGCGCAAGTCGGGATCACGAGTCATTAGCGCCGTGGTCTAAATCTATACATTTTAATTATCAATAGTTAAATAATTAAAAGTTAAAGAAATAATCATTTACCTTCATTTTCATGTAATAGTCCACAGAATGAATATTAACACCATTACAAATGTACATATATACATATGCACAGAACAGAATAATCATTATTTACATATGTACACAACTTGCATGTGTTCAGTTTGACAACATTTCTCTTGTGGCCTTTTTACATTTGCCCAACAACTCTTTGGACATATGAAAGTTGCCATGGCAATTGGCAACTTTGGTGACCAACAAATTAGACAGTCTCCACTTTCACAGAGGCCCTTGATTCTATAGTTTTTCTTGACAATACAAAAAATTCTTTCGGCATCTGCATTGCTGTGGGGAATGCTGCACACTGCAAGCATGGCAGTAGCCAAATACTTTAACTCCACTTGGTCTGTTATTGGATTTTAAAGTTTTTCAGGAAGTGCCACTGTTCATCCACCCTGGTTGAGATAACCACTTCCTTTGGTAGGTCCATAATCTGTTACTTCCTGAATTGTTCCCCATAGGAGCCCAGTGAACAGGTCATTGGGATTTTCTTTTTAAAAAATTGAAGGTCAGCAAAGGTACCACTATCTCTCCAATTTATATTTAACACTTTGGCATGCTGGTAGAGTGGGTCAGATAGTGGAAATTTCTCTTTCATATAATTGAGAGCTACAACATAGAAAGACTTTAGGTGCTCTACAACCACTTTTCTTGACTTCTCATTCAGGTTTTCCAAAAGTGCATTGCTGCATTAGTTTGTAGTTTCACTGTCAATACTATACTCAATGCTGTTAGCTGCATGTTTCTTAGTAGTTATATGATTTTGAATATCATTATAACCACCCCTTTCTATGCTTAAGTGGGTTTGGCAAAGATTGCAAAATGCAAATGTTTCCCCACGGGATGATGATCTAGGAAACGAATGCTTCTCAGTATATTCCTTTCTAAAACGTTGAGCATGACGTTTTTTGTTGTGTTTTTTTTGTTGGGGTTTCAGCATTGTCAGATTCGACCTCATTTGTTGCCACGGCAGATCTTTTCAAAAATNTTTTTTTTTTTTTTTTTGGCTTTTTCTTTTTATAATTATTTCGCATTCGGATTTTTTATGGTGAATTTTTTTTCTTTTCGGAAAATCGGGAGATTAAGGGTCTTATCGGGATTTCGTAAGCATGGGTAAAAAATCCGTATAATCCCGAAAAAATCGGGAGGGTTGGCAGGCCTGTATCTTACTCACTCTTTAAACCCTGGATGTTTGGCTGGTTTATCAGCTCCCTTGGCAATGACTTTACGGAAATCCTCTGTCAGGACAAATGGCACCCTCTCTCGATTGATGCCAAATTTTTTCTTTTTGTGGTCTAAAAAGTGACCAAAGTCAATGTGGAAAACCTGCAAACAGTACAATGTCATTTGTTCTTTTTTTGTGGAAACATTGGAAATAAAGTTAAACTCTCAAATTGTGTTTAGTCAATATTAAACACCCCAAAATTTTTGGAATACTTTCACATCCCTTAACTATGTGGGTATTTTTTGTCCAGTTAATGAAAATAACCTATATCCTTATTGTTTTCACATGACTTGATGTGCCAAGTATATTCTCAAACAAAAACAATTGTAAAAAAAAAAATCTTACTTGTCCTTCTGAGGTAACCATTATGTTTTCTGGATGCCTATCTCCAATGCCTAGAACAAAAGTTGCTACACAGTATCCAGCACAAGAACGTTTAAACAGCTCAATGGCATGTTCATATCTGAAACATGGAACAATTATTATGCAATAAATTTATAATTATTAACATATGTTTAATCATAATAATAAGAATGAAAGTTAAAGAAAATAATAGCATTATCAATTGTATACACTTGAATTGAGTCACAGATTGAAGTTTTTAAACAAAATTTAATTCTTGAACTTTGAAATACAGATATGTAGCATGCAGGTATATTTACAATTGATAGGCAGTAAACGCAATGCTGAAAATTCATCAGTCTGATTACTAACATTCACAATCCCAGGATCTTTCAAACAATGAGTTTAATCTGATAGTGATAGAGCACACAAGAATTAGGTACTTTTGGAACTGTTCAGTATAGAATGGGATCACTTAAATAGTATAAGAGAGGAGCAGAATAGATGATTACAGAAAGACTCTCTTAGCATTTCTTTGAGATAAATTTAAAGAAATGTTATGATATTGACACCATGTATAAGGTAAATAAGGAATTCCTGAGTCTAGCATGGAGATAGTTATGTTCTCAATAAAACAGTGAACTTGGTCAGCAAGGTTTCCCAATGACACTTGTAAAAGTGTTGGAATTGTATGGAACAGGGAGGAGCATACCAAACAATAGCACAAAGGACTGTGACCAAGAGGGACAGCCGAGGAGTGGTAACACTAGCATAACATATGAAATTGTCCTTAGAACAACAATATTTGCAAATTTAACGGGTCCTCGAATACTTTTTAAAACAAATAATTAATTAATTAATAAACATTTTTTAAAAAAAGATTTCCCTATCAAGTGATTATAAAAATATCTGGGAACTATAGGTAAAAATATTTAAAAGTTTTAGGGAAATAAACGCAGCTAACAACAGCAGATAACAACATTGAGGTTTTTTTTTAGTCTTAAAATTAACATATTGTTAACATAGGTTGACAGAAAAATTATTAGTTGTGGAACTACAAACATTAAATAAGTCTTTTTTTATGACACAGCAGAAAATTCTGTATATCTTGATTTCAAATGAACATTTGCTGTGAGTCTCTGTGCTATTATAAATCAATTTCATGTCATGAATGTGGCACAAACCTTGGTTCTGGGTTCTCGTCCTTGATCCACTTGTGAAGCTGAGATGAGTCAATCTGTATTGAGCACAGTGCTCCCCCTTTAGACTGGATGGCTGTAATTGTTTTAGCATTATTGACTATCTCAATGACACCAACATCTTTTCCCGTGGACAAGCAACCGTATGGAATCATCCTGGGGAACAAAAGCCAGACGTTATGGGCTTTCTTCTAAATTATCATAATAGGCATAGACTAAACTACTCAATTAATGTCTAGAGGCAACAGTGTAATAAAGATTCTGCTATAACTATAACCAACAAACAAGAGCAATGATTAATCAAATTATTTTCAAACTGTTTTTTGAATCTGATGCTGGGAATTAAAAGTACCTGAGATCTAACCCTTCATTTTTCCAAATAGTGTCCATCAGCCTTATGACTTGTAGAGTCAGCATGTCCTGGCGCAGATCTGAGCAGAGTGGAACAAGTCAAGAAATATTGTAAAACCACAACAGGTTAAAACATAGCACTACACAACAGGTTAAAACATTATAGCACTACACAACAGGTTAAAACATTATAGCACTACACAACAGGTTAAAACATTATAGCACTACACAACAGGTTATAACATTATAGCACTACACAACAGGTTAAAACATTATAGCACTACACAACAGGTTAAAACATTATAGCACTACACAACAGGTTAAAACATTATAGCACTTAATATTCCTATTTCTTTCAAATTAAACAAAACAAGGTAAATTTGGGTTAGCTTGATATATAGACTTTTAAAACACAAAAACCAAATACATGTAAACTACATCAATCAGAAAATAAGTTGGTGGTCTTACCATCTCCATTCTTGAACATGATTCTGTAGTAAACATCTCCCATATCAGCCATGGCATCCGGATTAGACCAGACCAGCCACAATGGCAGTTTTTTGCTGGTTTTTACACAACATTCTTCTAGGCTGAAATTAATATGTGGATGTGCAATTTGTCATTAAAAAAACTTAAAAATTTAATTGGGGAAAATATTTTTAAAAATCCCTATTTACCCCAAATAAGCAACAACAACAAACAAACCCCCCCCCCCCCCCAAAAAAAAATACCACAGCAACAAAGGCCAACAATTTAGATTACAAAACTATAAAAATTTATTTTAGGAAATGATTTGATAGAAGGGATATATATTTCATGTTGTAATTAGGGCTCAAAAGAAAAATACTGTACTGGCTGAGATGTTCAATTGTATATGTAAAAATTTAAAAAAATTAACTGAACATCTGTCACTCAATTTTTATATTTTATTCTTTTGGAAAAAAAAAGGGATGGGGGGCAGGGGTAAAAAAAAAAAAAAGACAATTTTAAAAACATTTTTGGGGGTTGGTTTAATTTATAAAGCCTAGCCATCATTTGGGAATGTTTATTTAGGACATGGTCAAATTAGATGGTTTAAATAATCAATAGGGCCTAAGCTGGATATCTGTGAGCGAAATCATATCTTTCTGTTGATCTCTTTGGCCATCCCTTTCATCTCTCCTTTTTTGTTGTTTTAAATTAAATCATCTATTTGAAGAGTTTAATGATTCAAGTATTTTTTACTGTTCCCTAGTTTTTTCCCTGTCTGGCAAGTTAATCTGTTTCTGGAATACAACCGTGTACTGGTTAACTTGACTGCATAGGTTTTGAGGAAAAATTTTATTTTCAGCAGTAAAGATTTTCCCGTTGCTATCAGCCATTAACTTACTGTATTTCCCCAAGAATATGTGAAGTGTTTAAAGGACTGTGAAGATTCTGAAGAGCTTCTTTATAGTCTGGCTGTTGTAGTTGCAAGTGAAGATATTTCATGTGCTCATCCTGTTGAAAATCGTTGATCTACGTTTACATTTATTACTTTTTAATAATATGAAATGCTACTTTTTTAAGTGTAAATAAAAAAAAACCAGTAAAAAAACAAGGCAAAACAATCCGAAAATATAATTTAATACAAAATTCTAGTTATGTCTCGTAAAACATGTTTAATTTAATCCGCACCCATCGTGAATAATTTTTTTAAAGTATTGTCAATAGAATGCGCACCTCATTGCACGACAGGAAAGGTTGTTGAACATATTACGCACCACAACACTCTATCTAAAAATTAACATGATATATGGAGATAAATAAAAGAATTTAAAAATTCAATTACTCTCAATTTGATCGATCTGAAATTTCGATACATGATTTTTATCTTCGGCATCAGTCTGCCTGCAAAATTTCAGCTGGCTAGCTTATGAGAAAGTGGGTTAAAAATCAATTCAAAGTTTTTTCGGCAAGCACGCACGCACGCTCTGTCACGCGGGCTCAGACACCACAAGCTAATATAAAGGATTTAAAAATTGAATAAATTCACACTCAACAATTTTCTAAAAATAACAATGACTCAGCACTGGGGACATTTATTTAACCCATTCAATATGTCCCAATTTTTTAAAAGGTCCGCAGTAAAATTTTAGGTTAAAAAATCCATTCCACCTGATAATTTTAAAATATAAAACTCTGCTTTGCTTTTTATAAAAACTATATCATACTGCTTATTCAAAATTTAGGTAATTGAAAAAGGAATATGTTTTTACTATTAACAATAGAGACAAAATTGGGACGTGGTGGTCGAGAGGTAGCGCTCTCGACTGTCATACCGATGGTCACGGATTCGAATCCACACGAAGGTGAGGATTTGTTCTCGCGGCCTGAGGAGTCCCCGAGTCACCCAGCTCCGAATGGGTACCTAACTAGACAATAGTTAGGCGGCTGGGGTAATGCGTGGAACCCCTATAGCCGTGGCCTGTGACCGCTGCATCACTTGCCAACAGATCATCTCTCATGGTCTGTGGACGCAATTATCTTCTGCATAGAAGGAGCGTCTGTATATCTAAGATAAATTACCCAAATAAACCATTAGGGATATTATTGCATGTTTATGTAAAAAAAAAAAGGAACAATTTTTTTTTTTGCTTTACACACCAGCTCAATAAATCAGGTAAAAAATATTCCAATCAAGATCATATTTCTAAGAAATAAGTCTTATTATATATCTAAAACAACTGGAAAGTTTTATTGCAATAGCTCCAGAAATTATCAAGTTATGAATTTTTTAAGATGACACACATTTTTAAAAAAAATTCAACAAAGTTAATTAAACTCTAAAATTTACACATATTTACAAAATAATAAATTTTCGTAATCACAGACGACATTAAGTCTTCAAATTTAGCGTTATTTGAAATTGATTTTTCCATTTAAATTAATTTATTTGCTTGATTATCAGTCATAGAGCGAAAAATTAACGGATTAGTACTCAATGAAGCCATTTCGATCAGCTGTTTTAGGTTTACAAAATTGTTTAACTGAAATCACAAATCACACTAAACATGGTCAAATCCTTTCAAAATTTCACACAACAGAAGTTGAAACTTCTGAATTATTAATAGATTAATAGTTGAATGGAAAGTCCGATTACTAATAAAATGAAACAAACCATCAGTGACGCAGAGAATTGGCTAAACGTTAACACCGCAGCGAAACTTATTAAATGGGACAATGTCAAAGTTAAATTTTAAACCAATTCCAAACTGACTACCAGTTAAGTGTAATTATTTTTATTCTTTGGTGTGTGGCGACATGAACAAGATTTTTATTTAGTTTCATATTTAGTGGTAAGGCCACCTTGCGTTATTTCAATCATGTTACTCACCGCAGGTATCCCATGTTTTAGCATATCTGAAAGGTTAGTCAACTTGTCCAGAGCTTCTACCTGACGTAAAAGATTTTTCAGGTAAGGCCCACATCCCCGGCAATAAGCTTCTAGTATTAGGCCAAATCTTAAACGGCTGGAGGTTTGGTGCATTTCAGATCTGGAAGAGGAATACTTATTTGTTGGAAAAAGCTCAAGTAAATATAATTTTAAAGATTTTGGTTTGCTTCATTTAAACTATGACATGCAGCTTTTTTAAACGTCGAGCTCACTGAACAAAGATGAATTCAATGAATGTCAAGGACAATGGAATTTTAACAAAGCGTCTCACTTTAGATGCCAATAAAATGCATTGCCAATTCTTTGACTTAAGAGACTTCGCTTGAGTAAAAACTGTGTCAGTGGGCTGTCTAGGTACGGCTCGTATTTGATTGCCTGAAATTCAATAAATCAGTCAAAATAAAACCAAGTCTCATGTAAAGTATGAGAACATTAAAATAATGAACACTCCATGGGACACCATGATTAGAATAATTTAAGTTTTAGATTTGTAATTCAACTGCTCGATTTTTCCCTTCTTGATTGTGTTCATAACTTGAAATTTAAAAATTCAGGACGGACCTAATCTTTGAGATTTTTTCTGACATTTTACTTATGTAGCTTTGCCGTATAATGGACTCAAAATTGAAATAAACATTATCATAAGAGCACCCCACTGACCTGCACCAGCTGCAGTAAATACTGAGCCAGTTTGTCATCTTTCAGGCCCTGATCTAGACACTTCACAGCAAACTCTCGAACTTTTAAATCCGAATAGGAACAGTCAAGGAGCTCCAGAGCAACTTCACAAGGAATGATGGGCCACCTTCTCAGTAATTCATAAAGCTAGCATGACATTTAAAAAATGTTTAGCATTATTAATCAATCTATAAAGTATTTAGTAGTACTGTCAATAAATTACAAGTAATTTTTGAACTGAGCAAATAAGGCACATAAAACTGGATGGTTTATTTTCATGACCATTATGCAATCTGAAAGCAAATATTATTTGCTGATAGCTTTATAAATCTTCAATTAATTAAATTTGTAAAATTTGCTAGATGATTTTTAAAATGTCATCATTAGACAACTACCTGAGCCACACTTTCCTTATCTTGCCATTTGACAGCTGATAGAAGCTTCGGCAAAGCCTTAGGACGGTTCAAACAGTTTTCCCTATGAATTTTAAAGCACAGAAATTGATACAAAAATTGGCTATCAACAGGTGATGTGGCTATCTGTAATGTAATTGATAAGGCCTACAAATGAAAAGCCCTTTATCTTAATTTTAAATGATATAAAAGAAAATTTTAAAAAATTTCTCCAGTGAAAATAAGTCTGGATGGGTATTCAAATTTTTTTACTTTTAAAAACTTATCTTTTGTCGTTTACTATATGAATAACAAATGAAAAAAAAAAGGCTTGAAAAAAGGTTAAAAAGTAGGCTTTTAAATTAAACATATATAAGTTGTCCAACAAAATGTAAGGGAGATTGCTACGTTAGAAAAGATAACTTTTTGGTAAGAACGAACTCTTAAACAGGGAATGTGTACCTAAGTCTCCACAACAAAATCTTGTCCTGTTCAGATATATCAGACAGAGGGTCTTTCTCAATAATTTCATCTAACAGATCTAACTCCTCTTTGGTGGCTGTTACAGGCTGAAAAATATGAATAATTTGAAAGTGACTAAATGCTTACCAGTTAAAAATACTTCTGAGTTGTGCACAAATGACAATCAACCACTAAAGAATATCTAAAGAAAGTTACTCCTTGTTCTGACTTACATGTCCTCTTTGTGATTCTCTCAGGATTGCCACTGCTGCCAATTGTTCAAAATGAATATCAAGTGGATAAGACAAAGGATGCATGAATCTGTCAAACTCTATTTCCAGACATGGGCAGTCTTTGTTGGGATTTGAACCTGCAAATAAATGATAACAATAAGTACCATCAATACTTTTACATGTGTTTGTCCTCATATGGAGGATGCCAGTCAGTTGAAACTTGAAAATAAATTACAATTTAACAATATGACATGCACGAGATCAGGTACACAAGTGACCAAAAGCAGGTCTATCACCATATTTTGAATGTCCTCTTTTTTTTTACCTTCTTAGAAAAATAACTCAATCTCTGATCCCGAGATTAAAAATTTAAAATCTTAATCATTAGAATTATAATAATTAGATATAATAAATGCCTCATTGTTTTGTCAAGAAGAAAAAAAAAGGTATTTCAGCTCAAGTGTTGTTTATCACAGTGATAAAATATAGCCTTAAGTAATCTCTGCAATTAAGTCTGGTCTTTATTATAATTTTTTTACACAAATTAATTATAAATCTTGTCTACATAAACACATTTTTTTCAAAAGCACCTGTGATGCCAATGGGATTCAAAAGGTCATCCATTCCCTGAGGCATAGGCCACATATGCAAACTGTATTTCCCTGAAAGGTGACGCTTGTTGAAATCAAACAGCTGAAGATTGCCCCAGGCCAGGGCAAAATGTACCAGCTAAAGAGAAGTTACATTTAACAAAATTAGCATATCTTCTGCAGAAAAAACATTTGTAAATGTAATCTACAGTATATTAATGAAATGTAACTACATTTTTTAAATTACAAGGGTTGTTTTCAATTCAAAAAATGCTGCCATAGATAAAAAAAAATAATACATTTCTAAATGTGTATGAGGATTCTTCTTTCCAGTTTTAATTATGTTCAATGCAAAACTTTTAAAATTCGTCACAGTGGCATTCTGACAGCTTTTTCTTCAATAGTAGGTAATTGTTAATGTTTTGCTTAATAGCAGTGTTAAGGTCTCTATGATCAATATTTTTTTTCAACAGTGACTTATAAGTTTCATGCGGTCTTAAAAACATCCCAGAATGCCCCTGTAACTTTCCTCCCAGCTTGTGGCACCGCTACTGAGCAGCAGCTCAAACTAGAGAGAAAGCTGGGGTATACCGGCAGTGGCGTCAGGTACAGAGAAATCAGGAACAGGCAGATTGTTCAAGTACTTTTCTTTATTTAAACTTTAACGTACATGCTTTTAAATGTTATGAAATAAGATACCTTTCTATTTCTCCTCTTTGACTCTGAACAGATAGAAAGACAAAGTCTTGCTGATCGTGGCAAGTCAGGTATCATGAGAAATTCTAGCCACTGGTCCCATCGTGGACTTGAGGAGTCCTCCTGACGAGTATTGATAGCCTCACATAGAGCCTCTGTTCCATGATAGATGCAGGCTCTGACATATATCTAGGGTTTGGAATCAAGCACAGCAGAAAATAAATCATCAGCTTATTTATTGACAAGACTTTTAAAAATTTACATTTACAATGAGCAAATATATTAAATGATGGCTTTACCAATTTGTTTTGTGAGTGTAGATTATCATGGTTATGAAAAGCATTAAATCAGACAGTAAATTTACTACATCAAATTCAATTCATTACAACTCCAAACTGACTAGAAGGAATTTAAAGAGCAACCAGAGAAATATACATTAAGTACAGATGGAATGAGGGAGAGAATAAAAATTTTCTATGATCACCTTGCCCAATTCTTTGATGTTAACATAAGTGGCACAGTTGATCTTAATCCTAAGTTTAGCTTGAACGTCCCATATAGAAAGAGTTGGTGTGTTGTTGATCTCTGCTAAAGCTTGGATTCCTGTCAATATCAACAATCAGCAGACAGGTTCACCATTATGTTATTATAACATCTTACAAATCTGGAAATAATCCTATACTTCACTACACAAATTCTTGAATTAAATTTTAAAAAAAAAATATTTCAAGAATAATTAAGATACCTCTCTGCATGTAAGATGGCCAGGAAAAGTTGGTCTCTAACAGAGTGGCATATACACTTTCTTTGGTATGAAGCATGAGCTGGGGAATAGATTCCTTTATAAGGCACTCTCGCATATACTGGGGAAAAAAAACACACAAAAAAGTTAAATTATAGAATATTAAAGATATTTTCAGGAAACAAATATGTCCATTCAGTTTGATTTTACATCAGTTTTTCAATTTACTTTGTGACTTCCTTTTAGATTTTGTTTTTGTTCAATGAAAAGTTTGTTGTTTTGTTTTATTTTATGTCAGTCTTATTCACACCTTGCTTTCTTGATTTATTTATTTCTAGCCTGTATCCCTAAATTTTCACACAATTTGCTTTTTTACTATAACACACTTGCTCAGTTCTCAGCATATTAAAATAATTTCAATACTTAAAACCATAAATTAAATGAAGCCAAATTAAGCTCATTGAAAGAGAACTATTAGAGATAACAATATTTCCGTGAACTTACAAACATTATCTCTTTTTAATGTACTTCATTAGCTGACTTAGCTTTTAGTCACTTCATTAACTTACCTAGCTTATTGGTCTACTAGATTAGCTTACCTTATACTGACTTATGGGACATTCAGCCAATAAGAACTGATCACAACCACAGACTTTGAGCACATACATGTGTCGATACTCTTCAATACATCTCTGTGCATGCTCATTGGTCATATTCATGAAGCGACTGCGCCTTCGGATGGTCTCAGCTATGACATCGCTAGGGACAGCTGTATGTGGTACCTTGACAGTGTACTTGGTTCTGTTATTATCATCAGATACAACCCATACACAGATTATCACAGAATTCTCTGAAATCAGATACTTTGAATAATTAGAAATTCATTTGAATAAGGGAAATTTGATTTTTAGCTATTGTCGTTTCCATACAGAAACTGATGTTAATTTTTATTTTAACAAAATTTTTTATATTTGCTTGTAAAACTAAAACGCAAATTATTTACTATACTTATTTATATTTTAGACAGTAGCGATGAATGTGCCCTACCTAATATTTTCATCAAATAAAAACTATTTCACATTAAACAATGATTACCACCTTTTAATTTTTCTTGTAGGTGCTGAGGTAATTCAACAGAAGAGTCTATATCTGGAGGGTATGCATAAAATGCTCTACTGTGGTCACCACTTTGGTCTCTATTATCAACAACTTCTTTACACACCTGGTGGTTATTACAAATTTTATAAAGTGGATACAATCAAATGCTTTTCTTTTTTTTAACCTTCAAAATGATGAAGGCTTTTATAGTAGGCTATATATTAATTAAGACATAATTTATACTTACATGTTTATTTTAGTAAACTATTTTACTCAGGTCATTTAAATATACCTTCAGAATATTTCTCCGAAAAGTGATCACTTCCAAATCCTTGTTTTCATTAAATTCATTAACAGGTATTCCTGTCAGCATGCCTGGAATAAAATATACTCAGGAATGATTTATTTACAAATCTTATACTTTATTATAAATCATTTATAAAAAAAAAAAGAATATGCCAAACTGCACATATGATTTAAAACAATTGTTTTATGTTACTGAATAAGAATTTTAACAAAAACACTACTGACCTATTTCATAATTACGCATTTTTTCTTGCCTATTTCCCTTAGGCTCCATAACTTTCAAGATGGGCTGAAATAACCGAAGGTCACAAAGGCGACGAGTCTCATCATAAAATTCCTCTCGCATGGCATCCTGTGTTATCGCCAGGAAAATGTACGATTCTGGTTCCATAAGCTTGTGAAAAATAGGATATTTTCTGGCTTCCTGTAAAGAGAAGGTTTTTTGAAGAATAATAAACTCAATAACACTTATTATTAATGTCTGTCACTTGGAAACTTTGCATACTTAACAAAACTGTGTTACCATACTAGTGATTCATTCTCTTTCAAAAATGATTCCTTTAAAATTGGCTTTGACTTAACTATGCTTTCATGGAGCTCTTCTTTATCTATGCCCCATAGTTTACATAACACAAACCCTTTAAACAAACTCACCAGCCACAAATCTTTTTTGATGGATTCTAATGTTGAATCTCGTGCACACAGAAGTGGTACTATGACACCCGTTGGTAACAGACAGTCTACATTGACCTGCTGCGGCATCAAATGATGCTCCCATAATTCACCAGAACTGGGTGGCATGATGCTTTCTATTTATATATCACACAAAATTCAGGTCTGGTGCTGTTGAGATTAATAAATTATTAAGGCTACAGCATTTGTTATAACTAATAGAAAAAAAGCATTAAATTACACCAATTAAAAGTACTTTAAGAGCAAGGAGACAATATAAACAATAATGAAAATTATTGATGAGAAGACCCATTAATAATGTGAGGTATTACACAATATTAAAACATATTAAGACCAAAGCCCCACAGTTGTCCAACTGATTCCTAGATCTCCTGGGACCTGTTTCCCCTCCTTAATCAAGGGAATACAATTTCCTTTGTATTATTTTATTTACGCTTAAATTTTTAATTTTTCATTGTACTTTTCTGAGTGAAAAGTTCTCAAGGCATTGTTAGAAAAAAACAACACTTAGGTCGTACTGAATACAAATATGTGAACTGTTGCCTTAATATTTAACAATCCTATTCTGTATTCAAGAATTGCGACTTTCACTTTGAGTTACAAAAGTAATGTGTAGTTTTGATAGAATAAAGCTTTACAAAAAACTAACAAATAAAGTCTGGTGGTAATCTACCTAAGTTAAAACAATTATAATTTTATTTTTTCTATTGCAGTCAGTGGCCAATAGTCACCACCATGTTCCCTCTAAGCTGTCTGGCCACCCAGCTATCTGCCAGATACTGTGCAGTAAAGGTAAAAGTGAAGTATGTCGACCGTGACGTCGCGGTTATGGCGGCCTTCTTTGTTGTTATAGCACGTCCTTTAAAAAGCTTTAAAATTAAAATTCTATAACTATACCTAACCCAAACCCTAAAACCTTCAATTTTCAAAAAATTCTAAAGCTATACCTAACCCAAACCCTAAAACCTTCCATTTTTATAATCCTTTTAGAATTTATAGAACTTTCTTTTCCAGCCATCGGTAGCGTCGTGACGTCACGGTCGACATACTTCGCTTTAGCCTGCAGTAAATTTTGATAACGATAATATGTGTTTGTTTGTGAGACAAAACATTTTGAAGAAAAAAATTGATAATTTCCACACTAACCAACGAAACTTAGCGGATACATTGGTTACCACAATTTTCATACTGTATATATACTCATTTTATAGCCCGTTCGTTCATAAGCCAACCCCCCCCCTTTTGGAAGAGAAAAGTTTTAAAAGTGTAAAATCTGCTTGCAAGCCCAGCACCCAAAAATTATAGGACAGCTTAAACAAAATGGTACACATTTTTAAAAATACAATCTAAATCGGTCATAATGATTGTTTACTTTGTCTTTATGTTTTGTTAGGCAAAAGTTACCGGTATTTTTAATTTTTTTTTTCTTTGCTAAACATTGGCACAAGCACATTAAAATTCTTTGTTGAATTTAACAAAACTGTAAAACAGTTTGTTAAGATATTCACAAAAATAAATAAAATAAGTACAGATGTTTAATAATACATATATTTTAAAGCTTCTGGTAGAGCAGTCGATTCTTGTAGAATATTGAAAAGGACCTTGATCATCTAGAATAACAACACCGATATTTAAGATACATGCAGAAATGCAGATACATTTAAAATAAATAAAAAATTTATAAAAAGTGTCGGCAGTAAACGAGTTTCCTGGCTACTGTGTAGTCAGTAGACACTTCGTAGCAGTAAACGTAAACTACCTTAGAGACACTTCATGAACTTTGTACTAATTAAAAATTAATTCAAAATTTTATCACTAAACTGACACTATACTCTATACTACTGAATAGCAAATAAAAGATTTACCAAAATAAATTAAATATAATACTTTTATAATTAAAACTGACACTAAACTAATAATATTAGTAGATAATCCTGCATTTTTTACATGTATATTATTTCACAGCAAAATTTAATTTTATCTTGAGAACATATGTTTTTAATTTATTAAATACATGATTATATGTTGTATTTTAGCTATTATAACGCTAATTTGTAATTTGCATTAATTGCTACGTCTTTTTTCAGCCTTTGAAGCTACATAATTGGAAATCTAGCATCCTAATCCTACTAGCCGGATTGTCAAAGTAAGATGCCAAATGAAATTTTCTCACTTAAAAACAAACTAATTAAAAATCAAACATCTAGTAATGAAGATGAATTATAATTAAACATTTTTTAAAAAGATCTTCCATACAGACAATTCAGTAAATTTATTTTAGCATGGGACTAATGGGTAAAAAACATTTGGCAAGCCGGCCCTAGTAAACAAAATGGACATATTTTTATTGTGACTGGATTATGTATCATAGAGAGCCGAAAAAATGCTTTAGACAAAACTTTAGAAATTAATACAAATTACAAATTAGCGTTTAGTCAGCATTGTAATAGCTAAAACTAAAATAAAACATATTTATAATAATGTATTTAATAAATTAAAATCGTAAGTAAGTTCTCACAAGAAAAATAAATTTCACTGTGACTGTGAAAAAATCATGTTAAGCCTGGTCCCTATTGGAACTCAGGAAGTGTTAGCGCATTTTCGTATTATGTATCAGTACTTATGTTAGATATCAGCATTATGTAGTTATCAGTAATTGTGTTTAGATTTTAGACATATTTTTATGAATTTTCTTGTGTAATGAATATACCTGACATTTTTTTAAATTTAAAATTCATTTCTTTACATTTTAAAAAAAATTATTTTCTATTTAATCTAACTACAAGTCACCACAAATGATGACGTAAAACTCTCTAAACTTTTACACATATTCTAATGACGTCAACTAAAAAAAAAAACTAATTCTTTTGCACCCTTTCGCACCACTCTTCAATGCTTGAAAAACTGTGTATTCGACTTCCGGCAATCGCGGCCGTTCCCTGCGCCAGTGTTACCTCTCGATTCGCAAAGTTTTTTGGTAGTTTTAACGGGGTTTTTTAACGGATCGAGAAACTGAGTGTTGATGCACAAATGGCAGGTCAGGACATACAAAAAACATATATACATCATGGGTCTAGGACTTATGGATGCTGTGATCAAGGGTGATGACGGACGGACGGACGGACGGACAAAACGGGTGCAATAGCGCATTCGACTTCTCGAAAATGCGCTAAAAATATACGTGTAAAAACTGCAGGGTTACCCTATTGACTATTGAGTCTATTGGTAATATTTTAGTAATTATACGGCTGAAGCGAAGTATGTCGACCGTGACGTCACAACGATACCGGTTGCTGGAAAAGAGAGTTCTATAAATTCTAAAAGGATTATCAAAAATGGAAGGTTTTAGGGTTTGAATTAGGTATAGCTGTTAGTTTTAGACTATAGTCTATAACAACAAAGACGGCCGCCATGACCGTGACGTCACGGTTAACATACTTCGCTTTTACCAATTTCAATTATACTAATACTAATAGTAATAGTAGTAATACTAATACTAACTAATACTAATACTGACACTGGTAAAATCCGATTTAACGTTCCCACTCAACATGGCTACCATCTTTGTTGATATGCCAGGAACCAAAGAAATTGGAAAATTCAACTATTAAAATTCTAAAACTAAACCTAAACCTAAATTCAAAATTTTAATTATAACTAAACCTAAGCCTAAGTCACTAACCCAAACCCTATACTATATACTATTTACGGTAGGGATGGAGACAGACGTCCGGAGGCATCTCGGTTGTAATCTGAAGTTTATTTATTATTTTTTTAGTCTACTTCCTGTTTCAAAGTTATAGTTATAATTTTTTTTTGAAAATGTACCCCACTATTGTTTAATATTATTAAATAAACTATATGAACTGTTTTAACTGATTATAATGACTGGGAGGGCACGAGCAGCCAAGGAAATTGTCCCAATTGTACAGCTGATGACACCCATTGAAGTAGCCTCCGAAGTTTGGAATTTGGTAAGCTTAATTCCAATATATACACTTAAATATTTAGAAAACACAATAAACAAACATAATCGAGGTTAGAGGTCACACACAATTTTATTTTGTCAGAGATTTCAATTTTAGAGTCACTGTAAAGTCACTATCTTAAATATTTATATAGTGTAAGGCACAATAAGCACAACTACAGAAATATTTAAGTAAAAATGTAGCCTAGGGGTACATTCTAAAAAAATTGAGAACTGCAACATTGAAACAGGAATTAGTACATACCAAACTTCAGATTACAACCGAGATGCCTCCGGACGTCTGTCTCCATCCCTACCCTATTTACTATATTGACAAATAAAAATTCTAAATCTAAACCTAAAAAACAAAGGAAGAGTACGCAGAATTAATTGCTACTATATTAACTATATAACTTATACTTTTTTAACTTATATAACCCATTTGGGAACGTATAATCAAGTATAATCGGATTCAACCTTGAAACTGACAACTGAACTGAGATACTTTTTTTAAAAATTTTGTCTTTTCAAAATTCAAAGTGAAAGTCTTTACTTTACTTTGTTAACTTTGTAATTCAAGTAATAGTAATAGTCTAGTAATAGTAATTGTATTTAATTATTGGCTAAAACGTATAAGTCCGACCGCAGCGTCGCGTCTCTTCCGGTTGCTATGAAGGATAGTTGCTTCCCTTGAATATTACCTCCCCTTGCTGTAAAAATGTAAATAATTTGTTTATTATCATTATTGGATTTGTATTCGTGCGCCGCGAGAAGGGGGGGGGGGGGTTTNAAAAAATTGAAGATTTTAATTTTAGGGTTTGGGTTAGGTATAGCTATAGAATTTTAATAGTGGCAGCAGTGATCTAATGCGTGAATTTCTAAAAGGATTTAAAAAGTGTATCCCTCTTTGTTGTGATTCCGATGCCTGATCGGTGAGTACCCATTGTTTTCTTCATTTTTACAACTATTTTGCTTTTATGTAAAACGCTAAAAAATACTCCTTAAAATATTAGAATGTCCCCCAATCCTTCGGCCATCTTGTTGCTATGGCACGTCACCGCCGGAAAAGTAATGCGAGCCCCGTGAATTTTTTTGGCTAAAACTAAAACCTATATCTCCGACCGGAGCGTCGCGTCTCTTCCCGTTGCTATGAAGGATAGTTGTTATTTTAATTTTAGGGTTTGGGTTAGGTATAGCTTTAGAATTTTCGGAAAATTCACGGGGCTTGCACTATTTTTCAGAGCCGGTGATGTGCCATAGCAACAAGATGGCCGCCGATAAGGTCGGCCCGGTCGGAGATATAGGTTTTAACCATTTTTTAAAAAAAATTTGCCGGTAGCTAAAAAAACTGCGCAATTTTAGAATCCCTGATTCCCCTACCCCTCTGATTTCACGGGGCTCGCACTACTTTTCCGAAAGTCACGGCGGTCACGTGCCTTAGCAACAAGATGGCCGCCGATAATGGCGGTGCGGACTGACTCAGTCACTCACTGAGTTATCCTTGTTACTTGTTTACCTAATTATTTTAAGTTTTTTTTGGCCGTACTCAGCTACTCGACATTCCAAACCAAGTAACATGAAACTTACTAACTTACCCTTTTTTATTTAATTAAAATATATTATTGCTTTCAATTATCATAATGACATTGAGGGAAGAGTTGGAACTCTCATATTAAGTGATTAAGTTGCAAAGTAAAAACGTTCTGTCCGCCATTGTTTCAATACATCACTGTAGAAAATGTTCACTTAGATTTGGATTCTCTAAAAACGACATCCACCCATATTTTTTTTTTTTTTTTTTAACGGCATAACTTTTAGCATTTTGTTATCTATTACTATTACATTTAATCTTTGCAATGGGGAAGAGCTAATTTTATTTTATGCGAATTTTAACAACAGAAAAAAAGAAATAGTCTTAAAATGAATTTTTTAAAAAAAAACAAGTTCAGAAACACGGAGATCCACAGATCTAGTGGGTAATTTAGTCTTTAGTATAATATATTCTAGTATATTCTTCAGTCTTCAGTATTTATGATTTCTGTTACCGAGATGACAGCAGGCAGCAGGTCACTGCATAAATGACTGCGTCTCTAGTCTGATCTCTATTAATATTAAAGCTAACAAAAACGATTGTGTTTAGACTTTTATTTTGTCTGTTAAAAAAACACTAAATCATTTATATGCTTTTCTCAATATTTATTCATTTAAAAAAATTAGTTTATGCAAGGCGTAAGACTGTGAAACTGTGAATATTGTATATTGTTGAAAAAAGCTGCCCGGGTGCCCGACAAAATTATGAACGTTTACCCGGGTAACCTTTTAAAGCCCCGCTAACAGCTTTGTACGTCACAGAAAATCATTTTTTTCTGTTAGGTCTACATAGTCTACCCATGTTAACAATAGTGAATGGAAAGGGTGCTTGTTCGTCATTCAGCATGTCTACACATTTTTAATTTTAAAAAAACAACAAAATGTTCAATATTTTGTGATTGCAGTTTGCTGTGAAAATGCTTGAGCGATTGAAATATATATTTTGAAAAAAAAAAGAGAGATGAGGTGCTTTTTAATTATGGTGGGGATAGGAGTGGAGGGAGGATTGGCGAGTGGGGTTAGACAGTTAGATTTACAGCATAGGATTGTCTCAGCCGGAAACTCAATAATGTTCAGTGTATTTCAAAGACAATTAATCTTCCTGTCACTGATTTCTTCTAAAAACCAACATCTTTTTGTGTGAAACATTTGTTTTTCATGTGCAGAGAAAAAAAAGTGTATTAAAATACTTTGTAGTTTGTCGGGCTGTATTTTATTTCCCATTGACAGATCCCAGTTTCCCGTTGTCGGGCGCCTAGTGAGGAGTAAGGTAAGCCCTAAACCATTCATCTTCAAAAAATCGTCTTTTTACTTTCAGGAAATTTTAGTTGCAGTTATATTAATTGGTGATGTAAACTTTAGGCTTACAGTAATAGTAAGATACAGGTCTACTTTAAGTGATGCAGCGTTCACAGGCCACAGATGTGACTGCTATGAGGGTTCACTGCAATTCCAAGCTGTCTTTGTTTCCCTAACAAGTGTCAGGTATCAATGCGGAGCTGAGTGGACGTGGGGACACCCTTGGACCTGGGTAAAAATCTCTGCCTTCACAGAGATGAGAAACTGTGAACATCGGAACACCAACTGAGCGCAATGCGCATGCCACTCAACGACTGTTATTTAAAAAGTATAAGAAAATGTTGCAAATTAAATATTTTTTCAGGCTAAGTGCTGTTTACAGGATTTTTTTTATCAGTGACCTAGATAAAGCCCTTCTCAGTTCTGACAAATGCAAATCTGAATTAATTCGTATGTTCTCCATGCTATATTTGTTTATAAACTTATCTATTGCTATTAAGAAATTCAGTTTTATTTTGCTAAGTCTCTTTCAGTGATGTCTCTTGCTCACTTTGAGCCATGAATTTATAAACAAAACTTTCTGAGTATAATTTAATGTTTACTCTGATTGGTTCAAATTTATGATGGTTGGAAATGATTATAATCTGTGAAAAATACAACAATTTACTAGATAAAAAACTTACTAAGACATTTAATATGATTTGAGAAATGAGAAATTTTATTTTTTAAAGTCTATTTTTCAAAGATAGGTTTAGGGTTTTGTACACAAAAAGCAACAGAAGATTTTTTTATACAGGATTTTAAAAATAATAATTCTGGTTATTTTATTTAATTTTAAAAAATTTGTCATCACCACTTAATTCCTGAAAACAATGGCACGTAACTGAAAATGACTTTTGGTTTACAAACTATAACTGGCTATTATAAAACATATTCATCTTGAAATTTCTTTTAAAAAATTAAAGTTGCAAAACAAAATTAATATTTTTTTTGAGTAACAATAATGAAACAATTATGTACAATGGTGAAAGACATTTCAATTAATCGCATCTATATTCAATTTTGTATTTATAAAAATTGTGCAGGCTTTGCTGCTGTAAACAAAAAATGACTTATAAATTCAAACAAGGTAAAATAGTTGCGAAGATTAAAAAGCAACAAATAAAATCATCTTTATGACTTTATGGTCAACATCTAATTCATAAACTAATTAGCCTTACTTTTCTATTTAAGTTCATTTGTATGTTATGTCAGACAATTACTTGAAGAAAATATGGTTGTAAATGCCATGATGAAATTGATAATTAGATAAAGCTATGTCTTCTTGATATCTTTCCAGGTGGGGAAATGTCTCATCAATATTTATCTGAAGGTGACATGCCGTAATCTTCAGGATGATCCTCAACTATGCTGCTCTTACTGACACGACGTCCCCACCTTTCACACTTAGGACATGGTAAACTTTCAGTCATGCAAGTCTTGTGATATACCGCTTTACAGGTTTTACACTTAGGACATGAAAAGAAAATAATTTTTTTAAATTATGAGATGAAATTGTTTAGCATAATATTTTAGTATATGAAATTTAATGTGATGACCAAAATCTAATGATTATATTTCCTCTTACTTGATTAAACATCCCTAACTATTAAAAGTAATATTTTTTAGTAGGATGTTGAGTTATCATGGTTTGTTTCATGACAACTTCAATTATTTGTCCCAGCTGAACTTACTCTTATTGTTGTTTCCACTTCAAAAGGATAAATCACTTTTGGGTTGCGACAAATCTCACACACAAATCCTTTCTGACTGCAGAGTGCACACTCATAGACATGACTGGAGCCAAACTTGACCAGTTCCTTAACTAGCTTCTGAAGTGTGCCAGACTGTACTTGTAGAAAATCCTGTAAATAAATTATTAATTAAAAAAAAGAATTTTGCCCACGCATTTTTTTTTTTTTTTGTAGTCATGAGAAATTGTGTGCGAATCATTTATTTTGTCCTTTTTAGTTCATTGTTATGTCTCTGTATTCGCCCGGTTGTAAAAATTACAATTTGTAATGAGAATTTACTCTTCAAATAATGAATACACATTTTTAAATGATATATCTAATAATTACATTTGATTACCTCAAAGACAACTGTCGAGTTAACATTAATTTTTTTTTGCACAAATAACAGCCGATTGTTTAAATTAAATTTTGGAATATTGTATTGTCCCCAAAGATACAGGTGCTTGCCAAATTTCAGCTTAATCGAGCGATGCTATTAGCGTCAAAATGACTTAGCAAAATTTGACGCTAACATACAGACACACACACACAAAGAATGGCAAGGTGAATAACAGCATTTAATTTAAAAAGTAAAATCAACCCTTTTCCTAAATTAAATTTTAAAAAAAAATGTTCTCCCCAAAACCTGTTTTAGAACTTTATAAAATAGCATAATTGGCGGTCTAACCAAAAGTAAATATTTTATTTTAATGTTTTTCCCAGTATTTGACCTAGACTTAAATCAGTTGTTTTGTTGCATACCATTTTCAATGCACATAAGCCTACAGAGAGAGGAACAGAGGTGGAAGCATGATTACCCCAACAGAATACAGGTCCTGTTTGTCGTATAAATGTTCCCTTGGCCAGACCTTCTGCCTCAGAGACCCAGCAACTTTCTGAGAGCAGGTGAACAAATATGATTTAAGGTAACACAGCTGTTGTCTCAGAGTCTGAAAAATACGAATTTTTTTTATTTATTTAGTATGTTATTTACACATTTACAAATGACGTACATTAAATCACTTGATTTTATTCACATAACATTCACAATATTTAAGCACAAAAGGAGTTTTAAAAAACACATTTGAACTGTTTTGAGCCATACAAAAATTAAATGTACACTTAATTCACTATTTATTTCATGTATTTTGAACAAGAATAATGGACAATATAATAATGCATTCTACTCAATTTGTATGGCTTAAACTCTTTATACCTTGATTTCATCAAGTTCTGGAACATGGGCATAAAGTTTAGGGTTGAGGAGTTCAATGTCATACAATGCTTGGTCCTCATACTCTTGAAGAAACTTGAAATTTTCATTCGAAACTAAGAAAGGAATCACATAAAATATACAATTATATACAAATTATCAGTAAATCTTTTTTTTTTAAAATCACAATATTTTTCTGCGGGAGACACTTACTCTCATTATTTAGATTCAAATTATGGGAACTCTGACAGTGAGCTATATTTAACAACAGATGCATCCTCAGTTGCAAGCTTCTAAAGGGAGGCAACGTAAGCAACTTCTTGACAGAATTTAATCTCAGTATTCTCAGAGAATAAGGCAGATATAGACAAATCCCTTTTACCTTTCCTTTTCCGAAAGTCCCAGTTAAAGACGATATATGATGGGATGTAAGACTCATTGTTTTCATGACACTCGTGGCAATACAGACTGCCATCAAATTCACACAACCGAGGTTTGCCATAAACTGAAAATATTATTGTTGAAAATATGGAATTCATGTTTACAGACAAACAATCCAAAAAATTTGAACAAAATGGACGTAGAAGTTCAAATCAATCATTCGTCTCATTTTCAATTATGATATTCTAAATACCTTACATGTTAGAATGTTATATTATATCAATGATTAAGAGATAATATCTAATAGATTTTCTAATTTATAAAGATTAGATTTATTGAGCTTGCAAGTTCTAATCAAAAGGCAATTTTTATTTATTTCTTAGAGATGACCATACTCATTCCTATTGGCCTTGAACACCCCCGGCAAGTGAAGTTTTGGTGACTTAGTCCATGCTCTCGAGCAATTTCAAATAACAAAATCATCCGAGAACTCTGTGAAAATACAGTAGGCACTCGAGAACAACATTGCTCATGAGAAAAAAAGTTTTTCAATCAAACCCGTCACCCATTAGAGATATTCATGACACCCCATATCTTAATAAACATTTTAATTTCTAAAAATTATTTTGCAGACGCTTCGAAAAATACAATTTAACTAATAAATAGCAGTTCAATACATAAAATTTATTATACAAACTGACGTGTATTTAGGTATTCATATGTGGTTTAGCATAGGAACCAGCTAAACAATACGCCAGTTAAGCTTTTTTTAAATATTAGATTATAATTATAATAGTAATATATACAATTCTTCAATGTTGAGAAACAAAGACATCTACAAAACACAAGTAGAAAACAAATTAGAAGACTGGTTACCATCTTCTTGTTTTTTTTAAAAAATAAGATATTGGGCTTGATTGAAAGAAAGAAGTGAAAGTTTCATAAAACCCATTGTATTTTTTGAAAAGTGTTAAACATTTTATAGTAGAAATTTTCATTTTTCCAAAATTCATCTTTTTTTATGTTCAACAAGAGTTACCTTGGGCTCAAGTTGGTTCAAATTAATTTTTTTTTAAAGGCAATGTTATGATCTTAACATTTAACAATCATGCTCAAAACATGCAGCACAATAAATAAATTGCTTAAAGTGACTTTGCAACAAGACTGATTATGAAACAATCTAAATTTGTTATTAAAAAATTGTAATCAAAATTAGAAAAGGGTTAAAAAGCTGTTTCATAATGACAAGCTTTAAAAGATGACATTAATTTACATTAAAAAATTAAGATGTGCACAAATTATAAAAAATAACAACAAAAACAAAAAACTATTCAAAAGAAGAAAAGAAACTACCAGAAATTTTGAATGTGGAAAAATTAAGAGAAACCACTGTGGCTCTTCATCATGCACACAAAAAAAGAAATCAAGCAAATCAACAACCAGCAATAGTGTTTGCCACCACCTCAAAAAAGCTGGCAACTCACTGAATTGACAGGGCCAGAGTTAGAACTGTCAGCACACTGTACAACTTCAAAACCTTCTAGATAAGAGTCTTCTTGGTGCTAGATTGACAGGAAAAGTCAATTTGTAATTAATTCAAGTTACACAAGACAAACTGAGGCAGATAGTGTCCAAGGGGCAGAGTTCTACAGTACCATCTATGGATTTTTAAATGCAGCCTGACTTGTAATTCTAGAGAAGGGGGGTAACAGGTGACCTGAAGGCCAGAACACATCTTCAAAACTATTGACTGTGGCACCTACCTTCCAGAGAGCTACTAACTTTATGCTAAAAATTCACATGTCAAAACCAAATACATACTTTTAAAATAATGGTCAGAAAAGAAAATTGCAAAGTACCAGCCTGCCTAAATACAACAGCACTCTAAATTTTAAAATTCTATAGTGAATGTTTTGAGCTCCTTTCCTAAGTGTTGTCTTCTTTAGACCAGTCATCAGTGTTTATCAAGCACATTTTGCATTATGTGCATCTGAGAAAATTTTGCATCCTTTCCACACTCATTAAAGGAAAATGATACCCACTTTAGATGTTTTGCATCAAGGACGGCTACATATTCTGATCTTGATTGTGAGAAATATGCAGCAGGTTTTGAAAAGAGATGGAACTGAAATTGTCCAACCTTCTCGCTTGGCACTGGTTGACAGTCCCAGCTTTTGCCCAAAATGAACTCATTGAATTGCATTAAGTATGGTTAAATTAGGATATTCTAAAGTTTGATAGTTTGATACATTTTTACAAGACATTTGTGTCAGAAGTATCCAAATTGTGACAGCATGTAAGAAAATATTCTTTTTTTGGCACAAAGGGACGTAAGCAATTCTCCAAAACCAGCTGACTCATAAAAACTTGGTGAGTTTTTCAGTTAAGATCAACTTGGATAATTGTATGACAGTAATCTTCTGTAATACATAAGATAAGGGTCGCCACCACATGATTCTAAAGTTTATGTGGAAAAGCAATGGAATAACAGTTATTTCAAGTGTCCCACTAAATACAGATATCTGACATGATGGAATAACAGTTATTTCAAGTGTCTCACTAAATACAGATATCTGACATGATGGAATAACAGTTATTTCATGTGTCTCACTTGAATACAGATATCTGACATGAAGGCATAATGTAAACATATAGATATTACATATTCTAAATAATTTTTGTTTAAACCATATACCCAGAGAAATAATTTAGTGTGTAACTGTATGTGATGTATAGCAGTAACTGTAATGTGCATTTTTTAATAGATTTATTGTTCATAAAAAATCATTGTTTTAATATTCAGATTGTATGGCCAACCTTGCACTTGTATCAAATTTCTTGTAAGGCCGAATGATGACTAATGTAGCACACCCTTGGTTTAGAAGGTCTGGCTTAGCATGCAGATTATATAAGTTGTGGAAGTGAAATCGACATAATTTTTATAATATTTTTAACAGGCTGAAGGGTATATAAGGCAATAGTTTTATGGTAATACATATAAGGCAATAGTTTTATGGTAACATATATAAGGCAATAGTTTTATGGTAATAAATATAAGGCAATAGTTTTATGGTGATATATATAAGGCAATAGTTTTATGGTAATATATATAAGGCAATAGTTTTATGGTAATACATATAAGGCAATAGTTTTATGGTAATATATATAAGGCAATAGTTTAATGGTAATATATATGAGGCAATAGTTTTATGGTGATATATATAAGGCAATAGTTTTATGGTAATATATATAATAATAATAATAATAAAATGATGATTTATATAGCGCTGTATCCCAGCAAGGAGCCAGGCTCACAGCGCTTTACATGGAAACAAAAATACATATATAAATAAAAAGAAACATTCATAGCATATTAACTACATAAATAACAATACGGTATACTCAATACATCAGCTACGCTAATCAATTACAGAAAAGTGGTTTTATTATTTTTGAAAATAAATTTTAAAGAGATGTGTCTTAAGTGCAGTCTTAAATGACTTAGCAGTTGAAATGCTACGAATGTGTAATGGAAGAGAATTCCATTGTTTGGCTGCACAAAAGGAGAATGACCTTTCGCCAAAAGATTTAGTTCTTATCTTAGGAACACAGAGAATGCGTGTATCTGCAGAGGAGCGTAGCTGACGACTTGGTGAGTAGACTGACAAAAGTTCAGTAAGATATGAAGGGCATGAGTCAGAAAAGGCAATAGTTTAATGGTAATATATATGAGGCAATAGTTTTATGGTAAAATAACTCCTAGTTATGTTTTAAAATTTAAAAAACCCACTGATCCAAGTATTTATCACATCACATTCATGATCAACATTTTTAAGACCAGGAAAACACTGCTTTTCAGCATAGACATAGAAGTAACAAGTATTTTAGCAAAATAATTGGTATAATGAAGTTATAATTATAAACTAGTTTTTGTCTAGTCCACTAAGAGGACAAAAACAAACACAGAAATATATTCAAAAGATCTGAGATAAAACCCCACAGAATACCTGTATGTTTTATTAAGGTCCTAATGAAATTTCTCCAGCTGAATATGAATATTTCTATTAAAAGATTTCTGCCATGATACATTATAAGATGTATCCAGGAATCAGCTAACATCTATTTATAAGAGTATTTAAAATTGTGTCTAAAAACAAATTCTTTAATTTAATAAACCTGGCTGGGGTGTCAGACTCACCACGCCCACGTTCAAACCCAAAGTAAAAGTGAAAGGTTTTTTAAATTTATAATGCCCTAAGGTGAGGAAATGCGTGCCTTGCCTCTAACCCTGAAGTGCCATAAAGCTCACCTAGATAGTGCTCTCTTTAGTATTTAGTAATGAAATCATACAAAGTGAAAACTCTTCATAGCGTGAGACAATATTCAGAGGACTTCCCAAATAGTTGATGCTTACATTCTGCTAGTTCTTTAGCTCATTTTGCAAAGTTTTGTGATAGTTTTTACTTTTTTTTTGAAGATGTGAATTTGCTAAACTTTTAATCCAAAAAATAGAACTAACCTACAGGTAAAAATAGTAATAAACTACAGGTAAAAATAGTAATAAACTCAAGTTAGTTTTTTTGTACACATAAATTAACCCTTCTATATGTATAAGCTTATCCTAAAAGATGAAAACAGCATGACATTAAATACATTTTCAGCAATTTTTTTAAATTCATAACCTAATTCATTGCAATATATATTCTTGAAAGCCTCATGGGACTGATGGATAAGTTCTTAGAAAACCTTACAGAACAGTATATGTTTAACATAAGAATAAATTAACATATTCAGCCTCATAGAAACTTTGAAATGTGCAGCTTTGAGAATCGACTTTTTCTAAAATTCTCACAGGTTAGATTTAATTGTACAAGTGACAACTGGCATGATGAGACCTGCCTATCACAGGTTAGATTTAATTGTACAACTGGCTTGATGAGACCTGCCCATTACAGGTTAGATTTAATTGTACAACTGGCTTGATGAGACCTGCCCATTACAGGTTAGATTTAATTGTACAACTGGCTTGATGAGACCTGCCTATCAGAGGTTAGATTTAATTGTACAACTGGCACGATGAGACCTGCCTATCACAGGTTAGATGTAATTGTACAACTGGCTTGATGAGACCTGCCTATCACAGGTTAGATTTTATTGTACAACTGGAATGATGAGACCTGCTGGCCACGAGTTTGACAGATATTGGAGAAAAAAAACAAGTTTCCTATTAGTTACATTTCAATATTTTTTCCCATTCATCTGTTGTTACCTGTGCGTCAGATTTATTATTTGAGCTTGAGGAGCTTCCTTCTGACTTGAGACTGTCCTCCATCTCTGTAATAGGGAGGGATCCAATAACCTGGTCAAGTGTGACTATTGGGCTGTGGCCAGAGATGTCAGGCACGTACTTGCGCAACATTGAGGCAAAACTTTCCGCTGAAAGATAGAGACAAAAATGAATCAAAAACTGCTCAAAGAATAAATGGTACTAGAGCTGTGAATTGTGAATTATAGAAATATTTTTAATACTTGCCTCGTGATTTATCTGCATCAGAGCCCAGATTTGTCCTATGGACTTTTCTTGACTCTATATCTGAGGACCATCCCGACATTCCACTGAGGCTGTTGCCAAATCGACCAGACGTAGAGAGTTCATCTGTTGATTCATTTAAAGTGTTATTGTAGATTGACGTCTCCGGAGCGGTGGGATTTTCTGGTACAACTTGTGCAGCAGTCGGCCTTTCCTTTAAGTGTGTGGCAATGTCACTAGAAACCCAAGTTGTGACCCCTGAATCATCAACGCGACTTTCTGCTTGTCTTGCATCTCTTACCTCCCTTTCTTTATCAGCCTGCTTGTCAAACTCTTTAAGCACTTTATGTAAAATAGCATCTCGCTCCACGGAATCTAATTTTAGAGCTGGTAAATGAGCATAGATTTCTTCATAACTCTTCCCACTTGGATTTGCACAAATTTCTTCATAGTTAATATCCTTTGGAACAGATTCAGGGGCATGCAATGATTGAGACAGAATACCTTCCTTGTCAGCAGCTTCCTCAGGGTTATTTTGAAAATGGAGTGAGTCAGCTGTCACCACAGGACTCTCCATCATGCCGGTCATAACTTGAGCTGATTCTGGCTCAGTGAATGAGCCAAGATATTTGGGAGAGTAATGTTTGAGCTCATCCTCATCTACCCTCCGACTTCTTGGTCTGCTCAGAGAACTGGCCAAAGGAACAGTATCCTGTAAAGTGACGATGGATGCTGTTGAATTTTCAAAATCATGTTCTTCAACCTCTGGGTCCTCGCTGTTCAACATGGCCGCCTGATCATCATGCGAGGTGCTGTCAGCAGCTTGAAAAACATGTCCTTCAGCATGGTGGCTTGTTGGTGAGCTTGGTAAGGATGTTTTGATCAGAACAGAGAAATTTTCTGTGGAATGAGGCCTTGGATCTGGACAAGAAACATGTGAACAGGTGGAGCCCTCTGACACTGACAACAAGCTGACATCCCCAGTAGAGCTGGGTTGGTTCACATTTCTTACACCCGTGAACACGGGAAGATTTTCCACATCTCCAATTGAAATGACAACTGGCTTTTCCTTTTTGTTGCTTTTAGGTGGATCTTCTTTCATCTGTTTGATTGAAACATCTGAAATGTAATATAAGGTTTCAGTTTGAAGAAATCTTCAAAATGATATTGTACACTTTGTTTAAAAATTGTTACAACAAAATTAAAATATTATAAGCCAAGAGAACAAATCATTTTAAAACTTTTGTTCATAAATGAGAAGTAATCTCCAGCAGTAATGAAGTGGTTTCTAAACTTGGTGGGACTGCACCATCGGGGCAGTGGGTAGTTGGTGGGACTTCACCATCAGGGCAATGGGTAGTTGGTGAGACTGCACCATCAGGGCAATGGGTAGTTGGTGGGACTGCACCATCGGGGAAATGGGTAGTTGGTGGGACTGCACCATCGGGTTAGTGGGTAGTTGGTGGGACTGCACCATCGGGACAGTGGGTAGTTGGTGGGACTGCACCATTGGGACAGTGGGTAGTTGGTGGGACTGCAGCATCGGGGCAGTGGGTAGTTGGTGGGACTGCAGCATCGGGGCAGTGGGTAGTTGGTGGGACTGCACCATCAGGGCAATGGGTAGTTCAGAGGGCCACTGAAGGCTTTGAAATATTAGAGAGGTTGGCTGATATCTTTATGAAAGAGATACAAGAGATAAAAAAGTTGAACCAATGATTATACTAAGTCTTTTAGAAACAAATATTCAAGGACTGAAAATATCTATTGTTGGATGGCTCTAGAGCTCTGGGCCTATACTGAGCCGTCTTAGAATTTTTTGTGTGGTAATAATCACATGTTGAGCTTTATTGCAACTGTAGGGGTTAATTATTTGGAAAAAATTGGACAAAACTTCTTGAAATGTTTGATTTATTGCCAACATCAGGATGCTACTAAACTCAGTGACTGTTATATAAGATACTCCCAAGGAGTCTAATGAAATAAATCTGAGTCCAATGATGGCATGAATCATTCAACATCACAATGACTATTTTGGACATTAGGTTAACCAATTATTTCAAAACATTGCATTAGATTTCTGTGGACGTAGCAGCTGCTCGGTACAAAACTCTAAGACATCAAACAAGATCAATGTTAGAATCTCTTTATTAAATGTTTATTTTAAAAATCATATATTATAAATAGCATGAGAATGAGACTCCTGCCTTAACTATGACAGATAATTGACCCACTTCAATCAAGATGTTGATGATCTCTAGCTCTAGTTTTGTCAAACAGCAATGAATAAAAAGTTAAGTTGGGGATTATTTGAGACATTTTGGATTAGGTGCATTTAATGATCTTAATTAATATATGTATTGTTATCTCCGGGGGCGCGGTGGTCTAAGTTGTAGCGAGCCAGACTACCGAACCGCAGCAAGAACCCGTGTCGCGGGTTCGAAACCACGGATCTGGCAAGGCCCCTGGGGCATTGTGCTAACCACACAATCCCATGCTCGTTAGTGGTCAATGAAACTTGTGAATGCTATTTCACTTGCTCCCATGGACCTTCATGGTCTGTAAGGGATAATTTTTTTTTAAAAATTGTTATCTCCATGTAAAGCGCTGTGAGCTCGGCTCCTAACTGGGATACAGCGCTATGTAAATTATCATTTTATTATTATTATTATTAGTATGATTTTGATTGTTCTTTGACTTACAGAACCCTATTGAGAAGACAAAAATTAAGAAAGGAGCTCAGCTTTAATTACCATAATGCAGGATAAATTCTTCAGCTGTCCAGCATGATTGAGGATAGATGCAAGACTTGCTGCTATCACTTTACCAGTTAAATTGGGCAAAAAGAAGTGCTGACCATATAAGACGTCAGCTAACAAAACTTTTGATCAATAATTATACTGTAGTAAAGCGCTGAATGCATTTGGAGATTTCAATATCATCACTTTACCAGTTAAATTGGGCAAAAAGAAGCGCTGACCATTTAAGACGTCAGCTAACAAAACTTTTGATCAATAATTATACTGTAGTAAAGCGCTGAAGGCTGTTGAAGATTTTAATACCCCCTGATGACTAGAGTGGTCCTCGTCGACTTGACGGACCAACAACAATACATTTTATTATTTTCCACCTGGACATTGTGGCAGAGGTAGGATTTTTGTTTCCATTGACAGTGGGTGGATGTATTGAAAATTGAGGCTCACATAACCAAGTAATTTGTCATAATTAATTGACTTTTGATTTTAAATTTACAGTCTGAAGATAGAGGTGCCAAAAACTTATAGAGAAACCTTGCTAAGTTTATCTGCACTTTCTGAACACAACAGCCAGCTGATTTTTTTAAAAATCCTCAGTAATTGTTAGGCAAATCTGTAAAATTAGATTAAAAAAAAAACAAACAACAACTGACCTGGAGTACTGATGGCTGGAGCTGGTACACCTTGACTGTCCAGGAGTCCTGCTATCTGGAGAGTGGTGTTGTTCCAGCTGTTAAGGACACTTGCATTATATGACAATTTGAAATCTAAGCTCATCAGACCTGGAGATGTAATATTAGCATTGCAAACATTTAATTCTGTATAACATGCTGTAAAATAGCAGTGTGTCAGGGAGTAATGAAAAACAAAACCCCTGCTTAACAAAATCCACTAAATAAAAAAAAACTTCAACAAAAGAGTAAAAGTGCCCAAAATTCACTCATAGTGACTTTTAGTAACAAGTTTTTGAAATGGTTCGCCTTGCAATTTATGTGTTGTTTTCTAACCTGTCAATAAATTTTTCAAAATTCCTGGTTGTTCAAAATCCCTGAGATATGCAAAGGAGTGGTAAAAATATCTGGGGATAGATGTGAAACATATATGTTTAATATATTCATCAAAAATGTACAACTTAGATAAATGTAGCTACCAATGTGACCTTACAGAACAAATACTGAATGAAACAGAAAATCTTACTTGAGAGTTTTTGTATCCACTATCATGGAGTGCAGATAACTCTGCATGAGACCATCGTTTAATGCTAACCTAATCCAGGCCTGAGAGTAAACCACCAAAAGAAAATTCAAATCAGTAAATTAAAGCTCTACAACAGATGATCTTTTTAAAAAAATATCAGACTGAAATAATTGAGCAAAGTAAAAAGAAGACACCTTCACTGCCACAAATTTAATGGCAAGAAAATAGCCTACAATATCAAAGTGACTTGAATTACAAAATTGTATAATTTTATTTTTTTAAATTAATCTTTCTTTTTTTTGCGGGATTTCGGCAGCAGATTTAAAATCAAATTCCAGGATTTTGCCAGGTAAAGAAGAAAATGAAAATTCGCATACATTGCAAAAAGTTGAAGGTTTTAAGTAAACTGCTTATAAATTACATAAGTCACTCAAAAACGTTTATCATACTGTGTGGGGGAAGAAAGCAAAAAGACAGTAAGCCATTTATTATTTTTACCCCATCCTCTGTAAAAATCAAATTTCAGGACACTTGGAGAAAAGTTGTTTTTTTAATGTAAGAAGTTTCCAATGATTTTAAAATATATTCTAGTTCAAATTCCAGGAGATTTCCCAAATCATCATGATTATCAGGAGCAATGTTCCCTCAAAGGTTCAATAGTCAGTGTGCAAACTAAAAAAAAACGCAAGTTCAAAGCTGCACAGCATCAGTTTTTTGTGCAATATTTTACAAAATGTGCTGCACTGTAATTTTAAACTGCTGCAGTTTAGCAGTCAGACATCTGAGCAGCTTAAAGAGAACATTGATCAGGAGACTTTTTAAAAAAACCTGTTTAAGGCATGATTAAATAATTTGATCCTGATTAAGTTCAAATTAAAAATTGTATCATAAAGCTGATAACCTGAAATCTGATTATTGCTGAACATCCCTAGATTGTTATGTAATAATATCTTAGCATTAAATGCATACTGCACACATATAGTCTTACCCGACACCAGCCAATATTTGTATTGATCTGTGACAGTGCTTGGAGCTGTACGATGACATCACTGTGTGTGAACTTGGCCACCACATTCCAAAAGTTCTGACAAAATAATGTAACCAGAACTGATCAAAAACCACTGCATCAATTATTATAGCACACACAATGCATGAAAGAGGTATAGTGAAAAGAAATTTGCTATTCCAAGATGGCTCATTTTTTAAATATCTCTTCTCGTCCAAAGGCCACATGACACCAGATCTGAATTATAATGAATCGTGCAAGAACTACGATCTTTTAAAATTACAATCATTTAACAGTAGAATTTTGGCGTCTATTTCTATACAAAAATGAATATTTTAAATAAATAAATATTAGGGCTGCCGAAATTATCTATTAATTTCTCAATTAATCTGTAAAAATTTTTATCGATTAAAATTATTTTAATCGATAAAATATCGATTAAATTGAAGAGGTTGTTTTAAATAATTTTTCCGATTAATTAATAAATTATTAATATTTAATATAAAGTAATAGTTTGCTTTTTAACGTCCAAACTTCTCTATTTAAGAAAAAAGATTTTGTAAGTGTAAACTTTAAAAATAAGCTCTTATATTTAAATTTAAAGAAATGTTAATGGCCTGTTTTGTTACTTCCCTTGAAATTTTCAGTTTAATGACCTCATACATCTTATTTTGGCTTAATCAAAATTATCGATTAACTATTCGGTAATTTTTCAAAAGTTAACGATTAAATTTAAATTAATTGATAACAGCCCTAATAAATATACATTAACTCACTGGCCATGAATTGGAGTCAGTTGTAGCAGCAGACAGTCCCACATATGCTGTAATCTGATTTTAAAAAATATTTTTTTTTTACTTCAAACAATAGAAGACAGTGAAACTTAACATAAAATTTAGTATTTTAATTAAAACTAATGAGTAGCATAAGACAGGGTAAAAGCCAAAAGAAAACAGAATGATATGATGATAGCTTAATACATTGCTTAAATAACATACAGAGTTAGGACAAATGTCTACTTCAATAACAGTATATACATACATAGACTCATACATGGACAATTTTATCATTTCAACCTCCTTTCCTCAATGAACTTTTGGTTACACTTACACCCCCTGTGATTAGTATTACAATGATTTTTTACAATATTTGTATACTTCTATATGGGTTCAATGCAGTTAGTGCTAGCATATATTCTCACTATTATTTAACCTTATGGACAAATTCATATACTTCAAAAACTTTTATAAGACAATTTGTTTCTTTTTCAAATCACCTTATGGGCAACAGAGTCTTGAAGACCATGCAGAAAAACTGCTTCCAAGGCATTGCACAGATTATTGGAAGCTTCATCACTGTAAGAAAAAAATAAGAGGTAATTGTTTTTTAACACAAGACATATAATTCAACACCCTAAAAAATTATAAATGTATATTATAAATCAAAAGAAAAGTGTGAAATTCAGTGGAGAACATTTTGCAATTTTCTAATTTCTGCAATATTAAAAATGAGTTTTTATTGCATCATGTAGAATATCAGTGAAGTCAAAATATTTAACAGCAGTAAATTAAATGTAAACATGAGTTGAATCACTTAACCTAGAAACAATAGAGGCTTAAAGAACAAAGAAAAAAAGTAGTAATAATACAGAGGGCTATTACAGTCGAACACGGTAATGTCGACGGCCTAGGGGTTTCCCAAAAAGCGTCGAGATAATAAGGGTTGGCGAGATAACCGAGAGCAAGATAAGTGGGTTCAACTGTAATTCTAACTTTGAAATAGAACCCTACAACAATCTAACACAACACTCAACAGATGGATAAGAGCACTATTTTTTCCCTCCATATCCAAGAACACATACAAATACTTATTATCCCCTTTTGGAATTCTGGCATGGATCAGGTTGCCTCATAAAACCAGGAAAACCCAACTCTCTATCAACTATAAAAATTAAAACCCTAATAAAAATCTAAAGTTGTATAGAAGCAGCGTATGTAATATATAACATAAGATCATTCAAGTATTTTAGTTTATTAAAAAAAACGCTAAAAAAAATAAAGAGAAATTTTGTACTTGCTATTAGAATAATAACTTCATTAAAAATACTAATTGATAAATTGGTGATAATGAAATATATTATTAATATTATATATAAGACATGTTATTGATGAGCAGATAATTAATGTAAGTACCTATGAATAAACTCACTGACATCAGATAGGAGGTGTCTCTGTTGCAATACCTTTAGAGTCCTGGCAAAATGGCTGGTGATTCCTCGTTTAATATTTACTTGCTGAATCTTATCATAATTATCATCTGTCAGAATTGAAAAATTCCCTGAACTAATTTTTAAATAATTTAAGTCACTGTAAAATAACTTATTTTCCTTTAGTTTTATTTTCATTTCCCAAAGTGCCTCATACATGCTATTTTTGACCATTTTTAAACCCCTCCCTCTCCCCTTGTCACAAACTGTCAGAAGTCTTGGACCCCCCCCCCCAATTCCCCCCCCTCCACCCAAAGTATGTCACATCTTCGAACAAACATTTTTTAAAATTAATCAATAATTCAAATTTTATTTAAAACATGCGTGATGTCATACATGGCTTGTCACACACTTTCTTACACCCTTCCCTACTCGCCTACTTCAGAGCGTGACATACATGGACGATCCCTTTTGCCTGTCACTGTAACTTATTTGTCATTTAATTGATGTAATATTTCCTAAAAACATCAATACACTTGTCACTGTTCATCATCTTGGAACACGGATTTAGAATAATTCATTTAAAATTGTATGATTGTGTGCTATGAAAATATGTCCTAATCAACTAACCAGGAAACAAATTTTAAAAAGTGTGCAGGATGCTGTATGTAACTGTCATTTCATTACATGAAAATGAATGATATTTAATATTACTAAATATTACATTTATTATATAATTTTTTTTAAAACAACCTTTTACATATTTTTATTAGAATATAAATATAATATAATAAACAATAAACCCTTGTTTAAAAGTAAAAGTTTGTTCAAAATGTCAAAATGATTGTTCATTTTGTGATGTATAATGTATAGTATAGTATAGTACTAGTCTTACTAGTACTATACTATGAGTCATAATTAAAAGAGTAAAAAGAAGTGTGCCTATGCAGCTTTGCAAATTTTTAAGCAGACATTTTAATATTAGTATTAGTCAGTATTAGTATTAGTATAATTAACAGCTCAGTAGTGGGCCTCATCATCATAAGTCATAATTATTGTTAATCATCATATAAATTAAAATTATAAATTAATTAAATTATTATATGCTTATGTTCAGTTGAGATGGTTTTTAATCTCTTACTTTATGTAGTAAATTAAAAGTGTGATTGCGATAATTAGACTAAATACAAAGTCTAAATTTACTAAATATTAAATGTGTTTAGTCGTTTAGTTTAAAAAAATGTATTATTAATTACCCCTCCGCCTGAACATGGTATCCTTTTTTTATTTTTTGTTTGTTTGTTTTAGCCTCCCCTCATCTGTTAAAGATTTCTTTCTTTTTTTTTATTATATAACTTTATATTATAAAACATGCACTATTGTTCCTCAAAATATAGATATATTGTTAACAAAATCAGAAGACAAGATATGCAAAAGTTCAATCCGTCTTAGAAGTGGCTTGTTATTAGTTAATAATATTTTTAACTAAAAATCAAAATATGCCAGATTTTCCAGCCATGGTTGGGGAAATTGGTTAGCAAACACTTTCTAATACATTCATTTTTTTAATTTGCAGTGTTTCTTAAATTATTATTTGTTTTATTTATTTATTTATTTTTTTCAATTCGAAAAATATTTTAAAAGAAATTTAATTAATTTAGGAATGAAACTAATAATCGTTATATTTTTTTTTACACTGGTTCTGTTTTTTTTAAAGTTAATTGAGTATTATTATTTTTAATTTGAGCTGTTTGTTAAAGTGAAATATTCGGTGACCGGACAAGTGAACACAAGACAAGTGAACACTAGACAACTGAACACAAGACAACCGAACAGTTGACATGTGAACACACAGACAAGTGAACACAAAGACAAGTGAACACANNNTGACACTTATTAGTGACTATTCCACTTTATTAGAGACTATTCCACTTTATTAGAGACTATTCCACTTTATTAGAGAATATTCCACTTTATTAGAGACTATTCCACTTTATTAGAGACTATGATGCCACATCAGTTTAAATGAAAACTCGCATATTTTAATTAATTCACAAACATTGAGACCAGGGTATTGAGAGAAATTTTTTGTAAAGCTTAAGTCATTGATGGCGTCGGTGGTGGTCGCTTGAAAGAAATCCTTGTAAAGACAAAATAATATAAAAACATATTACATAGGTTGCGATTTCAGTGGAACAATGCAAATACATTAAGTGATCATCTTCACCACGAATTTACCTTCACAGGTACAATCCTCATTGATACAATGCATGTATTTCTTTATTGCAGTTATTAGTATTTTATTTTTTATTGTGTGTGTGTACGTGTGTACACGTGTGTGTGTGCTTGTGTGTGTATTTCTGGCCCTAAACGGGCACCGCTCAATTGCGTTGCTAGTGTAAACGAGGGGGGCGAAACGGTCGCTTCGTAATAACCCGACCCTCAACGGGCTCTATTTCTTTCATTATCGGCATTGCATCTGATGCTTTGCCTAAGATCCGTACTGCTACTGTAATCATATGTGACTAGCGCCAAACACCTGACATCGGACTTGGCCTGCCAGGAGATGTCAGGTTCGGGTCGAGGTCTGCTCCGCAAACCTTTTCGTCTGTCGAGCCACTTAGAGGCCATGCATTCTCGACAGCAAAAGGTACCGCGAAAAACGCAGCGGACGCCAGCTCTGAGAAAACCTTCCGGTGGGGGTTACACATAAGTAGGGTTTTGATGATCCCCCCCCCCCCGCTCTGCGGTAGTCCTAAACATAGAGACTCGTATGCTTTGTCGGGGTGGCGCCGAAGTTGTAACGAATCGAAGTAGGCGAAATTCCACACCTCCTTGTGGCGTCACTTTTAGTGGAAGGCATTTTCGACCTTGGTCCTGGATGCCCTGGAGGCCGCTTCAGAAGTGACCACTCCAGGAGTTTCTCAGCTGTCACGTCCCCCTTGAAGGAAAGCCCCATGAAGAGCGCAGGCTTGGGACTGCTGACTTCTTCCCCATATAGGATGGATCTTAACCAAACTTTGTATATAAAATTGACAGCCAATATTAAAATACTATAGGGCACTGAATTCCTAATGACCATTCCTTCGCGGCTGGGGGCCCAAAATTACTTATATTTTCTTAAACGTTTAGGACTTAATTCCCCATTCAATTATTAAGGATCTTGAAAAATGATGAAATGTACCCGTTATTATCCACATTGAAAAAAAAAACAGCAACATACACAAACTATTTGTGTAAGAAGACAATAAATTTAAGCTTTATCTTATGAACTAATACTAATGACAGTTGACGTTTCGTCTAATGCCGTCATCAGTACAACAACATCTTTATTATTTAGGCAGCCCCATTCTGTATGACATGTTTATCCATATTGAATTGAGCAGATGTCCTGAACTTTCAAACTTGGACTGAATTCGCCCTGGGGTCCTTAGTGTAGTTATTTGCTGATATGAGCTGGCAAATAACAATACACCATATCCGGCCACCCCCTATCATAAAACAACGAATACTGAGATTGCTAAAACGATGGATAATCTTTACTTAACGCTGAGATGATGGCCAAATATATGATGTAGATTCTATATTCCTTAGATGGGCATCTGCGCCAGGGGAGGTAGATACGGTATTTGATAAAATACTGAAAAGAATGCTGAGAATTGTAAATATTGCAAACCTTACCCATCAGTGGAGCCAAACCGCATACAAAAGAATTGCACCAAACCAAGTTTGAAAATAACTGCCATGTGGCAGCAGTTATGTTTCCGACAATGAAAGTTAACACTATGGTAAAATGATTCGGCTGTTGTAAAAGCAAAACTTCATATGCGGGCTTCTTTAATCTCCATTCTTCAAAGGTTAATTTTTCTTGATTTTTTAAATCTTTTTTCTAACTTATCATCGCAATTTTTAAAAATCAATACATAAAATTAAACCTGTGAAATTATTTTTATTTCCTTCCAGTTAATAAGAATCCTTACTGTTTTTTTTCATCAGGCAAATGTAAATGATATGTTGAAGTGCTGGTCCTATTGAAGTGCTGGTCCTATTGAAGTGCTGGTCCCATTGAAGTGCTGGTCCTATTGAAGTGCTGGTCCTATTGAAGTGCTGGTCCTAATGAAGTGCTGGTCCTATTGAAGTGCTGGTCCCAAGCTTGAGGTTTTGCCATTTGGAATGTTACCGACTGTAAGATCACAACAAATAGAAAGAAATGTAGAGCATCAGAAGATTGTATTATCATACTGTATGTTAAAGTGAAGTTAACAACGATGCAGGGCCAGCCTAAGGGAATTGGATGCCCAAGGCGAGTGTATTTGGTGGCCCTAAATGAAATAGAAAAACAAAAACAAAAATCTGGAAAGATTGTTGTGCGAGGCCCCCATTATTGGTGAGACTAATCGTAAGCCCTAGACAGCTGCCTAATTTGCCTATGCCTAAAGGCGGCCCTGAATGAGGTATGGACTTGTATGTTCGGCTAGCATAATCTGAAATAATCATAAGAGCTGGCGCACAATGACGATGCATAATTTCTTCAAATAAAATAATTTATATGAGTTAGTCTCTACTCTAGAACGTGAAACATAGACTTGTTTAAATTACTGTTTCTCCTAAATTCCTTTAGATTTAAAAAAAAAAAATATATTTTCAATTAAATCTACAAAGATATCGTTGAATATGTCATTTAAAAAAAATAATTGAACGTTCACCATAGATAAGGAAGAGGTACGCCCATTACAGTGTGGAGCGAAATAACGCCATCAAATCTTTACTAATCAGCAATGTCTCTCAAATGCATTCATTTTCCTTTTATTGTCTACATAAATAAAATTATCTTATCTTATATGTTACAGACGCTCCTTCTGTAAAGAAGATTAATGTATTTCTATGGTTTGTGTTTAGTCCCGTATTCCTACTAGAGTTTTAAATGATGATAAAGTGTTGGCTTTCCTGGATTCTTCAGGCAACCCATTCCACGCCCGAATACCGGATGGAAAGAAAGAAAACTTCCAAGCGCATTCACGGGTTTCCATTTGGTCAGAAGAGATTATGATCATGATTAAAGCCTAACAGTAGTTGAATACTATTCATGACCCATACTGTGATTATGTTGTCTCAAGCGTTCCCCTACTGGTCAAGAGTTGTGGTGATTGGAAATTGAAAGACAAGATCTGTTTTTTTTATTTAAAAGAGAAAAAGAAAAGTTATCTCAAAATTAAATTAACAAAGGTGAAAAAAATTAAAGATAAACAAAAACCTCTCGAATCGGATTAAAAAATAAGAACGAAAGAAAGAAAAAAAGAAAGGAAAAAGGAAGGGGAAAAAAGTAAGAAGGTTAAAAATTAAATCTTAGAAAATTTTTCATTGCATCACATTTCACAAAAGGAAATAATAGTTTGTTGGAATGCGCTTGTCTGAATAAAAAAATTATTCCAAGTTCAATTTCGTATTCCGAAATGTTTTCATTTACGATAAAGAAAAAGAATACAGAGATGAACTAATAAATTAACTGCATAGATATATAGATAAATGCCAATAGCACTAATGACATGTGATATGCCTCCTGGGAGTGCGCATGAGCGATAATTGGATGTGTATCACACTAGCATGCACATTCTGCAAACAGTCTGGAAAATTCAAAACCAGAAATCGTAAATGAAAAAAATATGATCCCAGTATATTCATCGGCATCCATCCGTCTCGAGAGACGATGGTGCATCCCCTATTTTTGCACAGGAATTATCTATCTTAGATAAACAGACGCTCCTTCTATGCAGAAGATAATTGAGTCCACATAACATGAGGGATGATCTGTTGGTAAGTGATGTAGCGGCCACGGCTATGAGGGTTCCACGCATTAGCCAGCTGCCTAAATATTGATAGGTACCGATTCAGAGCTGGGTGGACTCATGGACGCCCTGGGCCTCGGGAAGAAATCTTTGCCTTCGCATGGATTCAAACCCGTGACCATAGGTACGCTAATCGAGCGCGCTGGCACTCGACCACCGTGCTTCCTAATGTTTTAGACTTTCTCCTAGCTATTCTGTCTGTAGCTTTCTCTATCCTTCGCTCCTCGGCTACTATGACGCCCTCTTTTACGCCGCATTCCCAGTCTCTTGCGTTTATTATAAACTCGGGAAAAGGCAATATGGCTTGTGACGATACATCTTGGAGTTGCACTGTATCAACGTATAATCAACGTATAACCAACAGCGGGATTTCATCTCTGTCTATAAATTGGGGTTTCAAGGTTGCCATCCGACCGGGGTTCTGGAGAATGAACTTTTTTTTCTTATATTCATATTGAGTTCTAGCCGAAGAGAATAAGATTTGCGTAATTTTGTCCACCTCGCCATCTTAACACAGATGGTAAAGTAATACAAAATAATAACAGAGGCTCTACCCCCACCCTCAGCAGCGTAACTGGTTTTTCAACGCCCTTGGCTAAATCATTTTAGGCGCCCTCGAGAAATAGGGAAAATACTAAATTATTCGGAATAAATTGATTATTGAAGGATTCGCCTTTGGCAACTGTCAAAATGCCAATTCGTTGTTACGCCTCTGCCCCCCTCACACCCCCCCCAAGAGCACCTCTAAAAATTATCAAATTACCAGATGTAGATACTATTCTTGACATCTAAAGAGGCCGTAATGATCAGGGCATTTATGACGGGCCCTTAAACGTAAAAGAGGAACTTTCAGCATGATGATGCCATCCACTATAGCGCAATTTTTGTGATGGGTTTTTCTACTGTTTAAGAATTCTAAGCCCAAAGGTTTGATTTAAAATTTTGAGGCATTTCAGATTTCCTTTTGTAACGTTCGTACATGTAACGTCATTTGTACTGAGCTCCAACATTTCCCAAACAATACAGTAAAGCATCTCCTCCAATCTCATTTACCAACAAATTTTTACTCCATTGTAAAGCATCTTCTCTATTCTCCTGTCGTATAAAAAAATCTTTCATTCAATATTTTGGCATCTGTTGTAATGTCATTTATCAACAAATTGCATACCCTTCTGTCAGTGGTGGCACTAGGTGGGGGCGGGCCACCCCGTGTGACACCATCAAGGGGTGACACCAAAATCTAAAATGTTACTCAGTTCGATTTGATGTCTAAAAAAGAGATGACAAATTTTTTTTCACTTAGAATTTTAAAAAAAAAAACAGAATAAAATTAAATACGTTAAACGCGAACACTTTGTAGGGGAATGCGATGGGTATGGATCGTACCAAGAAACACCATCACAAGGGGTTTTGATCGTACCAAGAAACACCATCACAAGGGGATTTGATCGTACCAAGAAACACCATCACAAGGGGTTTTGATCGTACCACGGGACACCAATTCAAAGGGTGACACCATCACAGGGGGTGACACCATCACAAGGGGTGTCACCATCACAAGGGGTGACACCAAATTCTAAAATTCTGTAAGTTCCTGTTATTTAGCAGTGGAAGATTCGGAGGAGGCTAATGCGTTAAGTCGTGAGGGGGTGACACGATGAGCTACCACCCCGGGTGACACCGTGAGCTACCACCCGGGGTGACACCGTGAGCTACCACCCGGGGTGACACGATGAGCTACCACCCGGGGTGACACCGTGAGCTACCACCCCGGGTGACACCGTGAGCTACCACCCCGGGTGACACCGTGAGCTACCACACTGGGTGACACCGTGAGCTACCACACTGGGTGACACCGTGAGCTACCACCCCGGGTGACACGATGAGCTACCACCCCGGGTGACAACGTGAGCTACCACACTGGGTGACACCGTGAGCTACCACCCCGGGTAACACCGTGAGCTACCACAATGGGTGACACCGTGAGCTACCACCCCGGGTGACACCGTGAGCTACCACCCCGGGTGACACCGTGAGCTACCACCCCGGGTGACACCGTGAGCTACCACCCCGGGTGACACCGTGAGCTACCACCCCGGGTGACACCGTGAGCTACCACCC
>MUZC01000247.1:297833-355781 GCA_002072015.1 Radix auricularia
TTTTAACGGCAACTTCGCCTTTACAAAATTACTCAAGTAAGATGAAAATAGGTTCAGAAAAACATCCCGGACGAAGGCCCCAATCTTCTTTTGTCACGTATTACGAATTGAATTATATCTATTCTAATTTGTATTGGCTTGTCTAGGGGAACGTGACAATAGAAAAAGCCGTTGTGTCACTATCTTAAGTCTGAATTTAACCACAGACTTACAATGAATAACACAAGAAATCGGAAAGTAAAATATTAACTGAATGTTTAATAAAATATAAATCAAATAGTACTTTTAAATGAATCACATTAAGTTACAAGCAAAAAAAAACACAAACATCTACTCAATACAGAATTGAGAGGTTGACCAAACCCTTTTACAAAAATGGCATGTAAAAATATTACACTTCAAGAGTTTTAAAAGATAACTACAATTACCAGCAAGGCCTTGAAAAGGAAAAATCTCAACTTACACTATCAATACCACGCAGGGATCACGCAAAGTCTCCGCTATTCTGTCTCACGGCTGTCTCCGTATGTCTTGTCCGTCTCAACGTTATACGGGCGGTCTTTTTATAGTCCACCGCGCGTCGAGCTCAAGACAACTCTAGTAGTTTCTCGAATACTATTCGAGAACAGGACAAGTGAACAACAAGACAGAGCTAGAACCTTCTCTAAAGAGACGGAACAAGAAAACCTCATATTTTTGACCAGATGAAAACACACAGGTCAAGGACCGGTCACACGGTCTGTGTGGCTTGAACTCGCCGCCGCTCATAAACAAAACTCATTACACAAAAGGGGCAGACAACCTCGGGAATTTTCTACCCGTCTCTCGACCGCAACAGGTCAAGTGAAAACAACAAAAAAAATAGGTAACAATGCCTAGGTACGTAACATTGGAACAATGCTTAATTTAAAATTCTCCCTATAAAAGAATTATATATATATATACTAGATAAGCCCCGCGGCGTGGCATACACCGCAGACTTGTTCAAAGATAGTGCAAAGAAAGGGGAGAGAGAGCGGACACAAACTACAGCAGTAAGAAATCAAAACAATTCCAGTAAACATCGGTGGGAGGGAACCACCGACCCTGATTTGAACCAACCCACCCTCCTTTACCACACTAGTTTGCAACTATAACTGTGATTGGCCACCCCTAGAGAGGGTCAGCTATGTTCGCAAAAAAGGGGGAAAAGAACGGGCATAAAAACACATTTTTAAAAATTACAAAAAAAAAATAAATAATGTTTTCGCTGGGGCCCTTTGCGTGTAAGGCGCACGTGCTAATCACTTCACTACGAATCACATGTTATTCTGTGAAGGAACAACGCAACTGAAAGCAAGAACCATTGTTGATCTCGAAATCGTAAACTGATTGGTCAACCCCAGCAAGCTCATTCGTCATACTTGTTCGCACAAACTCGCATTAGTGAATTATATATAGATAGATATGATTTTTGCTTAGGCTGCAGTGGCACTGATAGCAGTATATTCAAAGTGATTTTATGCTCAGGTCGTATTTTCAGTGCAGCTTCAAACGAGCAAAGATGTACAAAATCAAGTTATCCTGAAATTTATCATTTAAACCCCCAACAAATCCCAATTCAGACAACGTGAGATAATTCCTAAGATACAGAATACGTGCTTTTTATCTCAGTTGACAAATATACTCTACCTTCTAACCTTTAAAAAACTATCGTATCTAGAGTCTGCACTTTAAATAAGCCAGATGCTTATTTTTTTTTATTAGCCCGCTACCACCTTTTTATTTTAATATGCATATATAGTCTCTATTATGCCATCTTGATAACGAGCTTGTTTAACTCCTCAAACCAGGTGGTTTTAATCCCAACTGCAACAAATAAGTGACAAAAGTTGCAGTTATATTCAGAAAGCATGCTGCCTCTTCTTTAAGACAAGTCCCACATTTTAAAAAAATTAGGCATTAAAAAGACTTAGCGCCTGTTGTCAACATCGGAGCTGGGTAAAAGCGAAGTATGTCGACCGTGATGTCACGGTGGCCTTCTTTGTTGTTATAGCACGTCCTTTTAAAAGCTTTAAAATTAAAATTACATAGCTATACTTAACCCAAACCCTAAAACCTTCAATTTTCCGATAATTCTAAAGCTATACCTAACCCAAACCCTAAAACTTTCCATTTTTTATAATCCTTTTAGAATTTATAGAACTTTCTTTTCCAGCAACCGGTAGCGTCGTGACTTTACGGTCGACATACTTCGCTTCAGCCCGGAGCTGAACTAAGTGAGCGCCTGAAGGTTGTCATGTCTCATATTTATAAGTAACTAGCTTTGCAGCGGTAATTTAAGATTTCAGTTAGCGTTTAGAACCGGTAAACACTAATTCAATATTCCTTTGATTTCAATCTAAATCATGATGGATATGCTAAATATATTAACTAAACCGTCTTGGAACAGACGTTAGAAGTTCATAACCCCATTGAAAATTTTATTATTTTTTAAAATCACATTTGATCAATAATTTATCTATTTACTCAATAGACACTTTTTAAATTACTTTTTTTATAACTAATTTTAAAAATGGGATACTGGTCTCCAGCCCTAAAATGTGTTTTTACTATTAAAAATGAAAAGTTATTTTAAAAAACTAAAATATGGGTCGGGGCCCTATGGTTGCAAATTGTATAGTTCAAAACAACAGCTTATTTCCATTTGGATCATGATGAATATATTTGTTAGTCCAAATTTGATTTTAAAAATCGAGTGGTTACAAATGGTTAAAATGTTTTAAACGTTAACAAAAAANATCATGATGAATATATTTGTTAGTCCAAATTTGATTTAAAAAATCGAGTGGTAACGAATGGTTAAAATGTTTTAAACGTTAACGAAAAAGAGATTAGGGGCCAAGGGCCACAAAAGATTGAAAAATATTATTTTATTGACCAAACGAATTTTAACATAGGCCTTCAAATTTTTATCTTCCGAGTTTTGTAAAAATGCATTTACAGAGTATCCAAAGTTTTTTTTATTTGTAATTTAGCTAACATAAGGTGAAAAAACTGCAATTGAGTGATAAGTTTGCCTGCTACTATCCCAAATATGCATGCGTATACCTGCACAGGATGTTGAAGAATTTGTGATGATTAACTTTGTATTCAAGAAAAAAATACATTTGGGTCCCCGTCTCCCATTGAGTGGCAATTTAAAATTTTTTTTTTCGCTTGTTACCAGCGCGGGTGTGTACTCAACAGTTTCCTTAAAGTTTCATGCTTCTAACTACATGGGGAATTGGAAAATTAATGATGAGTCAGTTTTTATATCAGAAAAAATACATTGAGGCCCCCGGCTCCCAGTGAGTGATACTTTAGATATTCTTTGCCTGTTACCATTGCAGGAGTGAACTAAACAACTTCCCAAATGCTCATGTTTCTACCTAAACGGGAAAAGAAAAAATAGCAATATTCAGTAAAAGGAGAAAAAAAAATAGGCCCCGGCCCCCATGAAAGTTAATTCTAATTTTAAAAAATTCCAATAATCGTGGCAAGAGGCTATTCAACAACTTACCAAAGTTTCATGCTTCTACCTACACGGAAAGTTGGAGGATCAGGGATGAGTAAACTTTTAATATAAGAAAAAAAACATGTGGGCCCCTGGCCCCCAGTAAGTGAGAATTTAAATATTATTTTCCACTGTTGCCATCATGGACGTGTACTGAATATATGCCCAAATTTTCATGTTTTTACCTACACGGGAAAAAGGAGAATTAGTGACTTTCAGTTTTTATAAAGCTAACATAAGGAAAAAAACTTCATTTGGGCCCACAGCCCACAGGAAGTGAGAATTTAAATATTATATTCATTTGTTACCATCGTGGAACTGTACTGAACAACTACCCAAAGTTTCATCCTTCTGCCTACGCGGGAAATAGGATAATTAGTGATTTTCATATTTTAAGTAGCCCATGTAAGAGAAAAAAACATTTTTGGGCCCCCGGCCCCCATGAGTGTGAATTTTAAAATTATTTTCCGCTAATTATCGTCACAATGGGCTACTCAACAACTTTGCAAAGTTTCATGCTTCTACCCACACGGGAAATCAAAGAATAAGTGATGAGTCCGTTTTTATAGAAGAAAAAACATTTGGGCCCCCAGCCCCAGTAAGTCAGAATTTCAATATTGTTTTCGCCTGTTACCATCGGGAAAGTGTACTGAACAACTTCCCAAAGTTTCATGCTTCTGCCTACGCAGGAAATAGGATAATTAGTGATTTTCATGTTTTATATAGTCCTTGTAAGGGGAAAAACGCTTTTGGGCCCCCGGCCCCCATAAGTGTGATATTTAAAATTATTTTCCGCCTATAATTGTCACAATAGGCTATTCAACAACTTTGCAAAGTTTCATGCTTCTACTTACACGTAAAATCGGAGAATTAGTGATGAGTCAGTTTTTATATAAGGAAAAATACATTTAGGCTCCGGCCCCCAATGAGTGATAATTTAAAAAAAAATTTTACATGTTACCATTGCGGAAGTGTACTCAACAAATTCCCAAAGTTTCATGCTTCTACCTACACGGGGAAATTGATAAGCAGCGATTTTAAGTATTTAAAAAAACAGTTTTTGGGCCCCCGGGCCCCACTTTTTGTGATTTCTAAAAAAAATTAACGCCAATAATCGTTCCGAGAGGCTACTCAACAATTTATCAAAGCGTTATGCTTGTACCTACACGGAGAGTTGGATAATTAGGGATGAGTCCGTTTTTAATATAAGAAAAAAAACTACATTTGGGCCCCCGGACCCCAGTAAGTGATAATTTAAATATTGTTTTCGCCTGTTACGATCGTAGAAGTATACTTAACAATTACCCAAAGTTTTGTGCTTTCACCTACACGCGAAATATGAGAATTAGTCATTTTAATTGTTTATATAGCTCATATAAGGAAAAAAGCAAAATGAAGGGCGCCCAGACCCTAGGGGTGGTCACCTGGGGTTGAAACATAGCCTATGACCTTTTCCGGATCAAATTGGGGTTCCATGCAAAATTTCACCACCCTGGGTCCAACGGTGTGGATTTGTATTGGTAACAAACAGACAGACAGACAAACTTACAGCTTTATATAATAGATACAGTGGTGCCCCAGGATCCAAAATTAATCCGTTCAGGATGCGGTTTCGTATCCTGATTTTTTCGTATCCTGGGTCGCGTTTTACATGTAAATAGCCTAATCCGTTCGAGGCCTTACCAAAAGTCACTTTTTTTTTTCCATAAACACGCTAAACAGTAGAAATAAACATACAATGCAGCCATTTCTATCATTCAATAATTAAATCAAATGTTAAAAACACCCTAATCCATTCCAGAAACCACCATGCTAGACACGTACTTTTTCATGATCTCAATTTCCGTCTTCATCGAGAGCACCGTCTTCTTCTTCTTTCCTTCGGCACCATTCTTGGGACTCATGGCTATTAAGTTCAATACGTAATACACTACTGTACGTACGTTATTGTACAGTAATAGTATAGTAAACACTAAGTACAGTGCACAGTAACACAAACACTACGTCGAACAATCGAAAGCACACAATGTTAACGATACCGCAGTCGGAACGAAAAGAGAGAGAGAGAGAGATGAACGCCCGTGCGTAAGCAAGGCGGGATAGTTGCCAACACATAGGAAAGCAGGATCTTATGGCGTCAGCTAGCGTCTGAGTAGGAAGATAACCAATGGGTGAGTGGGAGGCTGTGAGTTAGTCTACCCAAGTTCAAAGTCTGGCGGCGCGCGCTTTTTAAAATTACTCTAGGTGACGAGTTGAGATCTCGTAAAATTTAAAATTTTCGTAACCTGATTTTTTTAGCGCATTTTCGAGAAGTCGAATGCGCTATTGCACCCGTTTTGTCCGTCTGTCATCACCTTTGATCGGCATCCTTCCGTCTCGCGAGACGATGGTGCATCACTGTTGGGTTGGGTTGCATTTTCTCGAGTGGCTGTGCAGTCCTATCCTTGAGTGACAGTCTTTGCCACAGTTTTTACACACGAGTTCTGTGCTTCCAAATGTTTTGGCCTTTCTCCTAGCTCTTCTGTCTGCAGCCTCCTCCATTCTTCGCTCCTCGGCTACTATGACGCCCTCTTTGACAACTGTGCGCCACGTAGACCGGTCTTCTGCCTTACACTCCCAGTCACTTGTATGTATTTTGGCTGCTTTCATGTCCCTTTGACAGACATCTTTAAATCGCAAGCGTGGGCGACCTGTTTTCCTCTTTCCTGAAGCAAGTTCACCATATAGGAGGTCCTTCGGGATGCGGCCGGGGCTCATTCTTTTGACATGTCCTAGCCGCCTCACCTTTGATCACAGCATCCATAAGTCCTAGACCCATGATGTATATATGTTTTTTGTATGTCCTGACCTGCCATTTGTGCATCAACACTCAGTTACTCGATCCGTTAAAAAACCCCGTTAAAACTACCAAAAAACTTTGCGAATCGAGAGGTAACACTGGCGCAGGGAACAGCCGCCATTGCCGGAAGTCGAATACATCATTTTTCAAGCATTCAAGAGTGGTGCGAAGGCGTGCAAAAGAATTAGTTTTTTTTTTGTTTTTTTGTTGTTGACGTCATTAGAATATGTGTAAAAGTTTAGAGAGTTTTACGTCATCATTTGTGGTGACTTGTAGTTAGATTAAAGAGAAAATCAAAATTTTTTAAATGTAAAGAAATGACTTTTAAATTTAAAAAATGTCAGGTATATTCATTACACAGGAAAATTCATAAAAATATGTCTAAAATCTAAACACAATTACTGATAACTACATAATGCTGATATCTAACATAAGTACTGATACATAATACGAAAATGCGCTAACACGTCCTGAGTTCCAAAAGGGACCAGGCTTAACATGATTTTTTTTTTCGTGCTCTGGGGCATAAAAATCTTTGAAAAACCTTTCGTACCCTGAATTTTTCGTAACCAGAAGCTTTCGTATGTAGGGGTTCCACTGTATAAGGATTGCCTTCACTCTCTGCTTACACTCAATACACAATTCACCCACACTTCTAGATAACGATCCCATATCTATTGTATTGTAGAACTGGTTGTTCTTCATAGAACCAGAAATATTATCTTTATACAACTCCTGTACAACCACTCGACATACTATCATTTGACAAGCATAGCCCTCGGTCCTACCCGACCGTCTTGGGCCCTGAAGCTCTGACCAGAGTGGTCTCTCCTGTACCACTGCTGGTCTCCCTCTGACCCCTCGCATGTCCACTGATCACACACTTACGTCATCAGAGTTCACTAAAGCATCATCCCCGTCCGGCCAAGACACATTCACCCACAGTGATTCTCACACCCCTGACAAAGGTACCTGTTAGTCTAGAACACGTCGACAACACTGATTTCTCACTTCACAGGATGGTACCAATCTCCAAATCACAAAGTCAAAACTTAAATGTAATCCAAGCAATCATTCAATGTGTTAACACTCATTTGGAGAATGAACAAATCTTAAAGTCAAAACTTAAATGTAATCCAAGCTCAATCATTCAATGTGTTAACACTCATTTGGAGAATGAACAAGTTCAAGTTTTCATAGAAAACTAAAAGAATTCAAATAAATGTCATTAAAACATTATAAATATCAACCAAAAGACTAGAACTCAGATAATGATTATTTTTATTGAAATTAAATGCACAAAATATTAATAATAATAATAACATTGTCATCATAAAAAGAAATAAACTTTTAAAATTATATTTCAATTTCATTTTGTACGCGCATAACCAAAGTTGTTGTTGTTGTTTTTTTAAATTTAAATAACTAGGGTATCACCCGTCAAAAATGACAGAAGTTTTCAAAATAAATATATTTCAGCTGCAATCTATTTATTTTAAACAAATGTTCATCAGAACAAAAAAATAATGTAATATAAATCTTTCATTTATTTTATTAATTTTTGTTTTATTCATTTATTTCCAAATTAACAATTTTATGCCGACGTTCAAAACAATTATTTTTGGTGCGCTGCTTTCTAAAATTAGTAGCGTCACGGATGGGACCTACATTGCAAATTATGGATATAGATTTTTGTTAATTCTCTAAAACATTTAAATTTGTATAGGATTTCTTGATCAAACTGTAAAAGTTATTTTTGCGAATTTAAATCAATTGCTGTCTTAATGAAAACAGAATTTGACTAAACATAATTTCCTATTTCAAATTTAAAATAGATCGAGATAATAAATTTTGCTAGATAAAGCTTGGTGCCCCCTACATATAATTATAAGCAAGGATAAAATTGTCTTCTCTTGTCCAAATTTGTCTAAGGTTGTCCTTACTAGATCAGTAACCAGATAGTTAAAGAAATCCTATTAGTCATTTGTATCAAGTAGGTCAATCCAGAGTATGATAATCAACAGTTAACATTGCAGCAGTGGAAAAACATTTTTTTTTTTTTTTTTTGTGTGGGTTTTTCTTTGAAAGTTCTAATGGTTTATTGCATACGTGAAAAATAGAAAGAGATGTGAGGGGAATGTACCTGAAGATAAAGAAGGAAAAGAATAGCTTTGAAGCAAGATCCAGCATGTTTAAAATACGGATGGAAAATAGGTCACAGAATGTGGTAGAGTACTTTGAATAATTACTAAATGGATAAGGTAGATTTATCAATGCTGATTACGCTCCGCCACAAGGAGGACCATGTGGGATCTACTTGATGATCTTGACTTTGATGATGATCTTGCCCTTATTGCAAATACCTAACAACAGAGGCAAGAGAAAACAAACATTGTTGCAGCCACTTCTGCTAGCCTGGGTCTCAACATACACAAAGGGAAGAGTAAAGTCCTCCAGGTTAATGACACCAGGACATCACCCATCATGCTTGAAGGAGAAACCCTTGAGGAGGTGGACAGTTTTGTTTACCTTGGCAGCATGGTAGATAAACAAGGTGGTACAGATGCTAATGCCAAAATAAGGATTGGAAAGGCAAGAGCAGCCTGCCAACAACTGAAGAATGTTTGAGTCAGCGGAAACCAAAGCAGCCAGTTAAAATTAAGGAAAAAATGCTACAGTGAAACCTGTGCGTGATGAACAACGGCTATAAATTATAAACCTGACCAGAATCCAGTCCTTTATCAACAATTGTCTGAGAAGAATTCTTGGAATTAACTGGCTAGGAAAAATCAGCAACCAAGAACTGTGGCAGCGGACAAAGCAGAAGCCCATTGAGGAAAAGATTATCCTGAAGCGGTGGAGGTGGATAAGTCATACAATAAGAAAACCTGCTGCAATACAACAAGGCAAACTGTGAAATGGAGCCCCCAGGGTAAGGGAAGAAGAGGCTGTCAAAAACACTTGGCACCGATAATTAAAGGCAGACATGAAGAGAGTTGGCCATCACTGGAATATCCTGAAGAGGCTAGCCCAGGATAGGGATGTCTGGAGGTCTCTCGTAGGTGGCCTATGCCCTGGGAGGAATTAGGATGCAGACGATGATCGGTTGATGAACCTCATGGATGAGAAGGCAGAACCACTGGTGCCCAACCAAGATTAAATTAAATAAAAGATTTAATCTCCAGCATAAAAAGTAACATAGCCGCAGGAATAGACCTCATCTCTGCAGAACTGATAAAGCTAGATGGTAACGATTTTCATAGGCAAATACACAAACTTATATCCTGAATCTGGCAGGAGGAAGAAGTGCCAAATGAATGGTACACATCGCTCGTAATACTAATTCACAAAAAATGATCTAAGTTAACCTGCTCAAATTATAGAGGAATCTCACTTCGTAATCTAATGTACAAAATCCTCAGAAAACTTATAGCAAGAAACCTTGAAAAGTATAGTGAACAGATCCTGGGGGACTATAAATGCGGATTCTGGCATAATAGATCAACCACAGATCACATTTTTAACATAAGATGTCTCCTGGAGAAATGCTATGAATATAACATCGACATTTATGTGGGCTTCAAAACAGCATATGATAGCATAAACAGGAATGACTTATACAATGCTATACAAGAACTTGGAACCCTTAACAAGCTTACTCAGCTCATACATACGTCACTGGCCCATTACAAAAGTAGAATCAAGTTGCAGGGAGAATAATCATAGGGATTTCACAGTTAATCGCAGGCTCAGACAAGGAGACTCACTATCATGGTTCCTGATTAAGATCACGCTAGAAAAAGTTATTAGAAGCATACATGTGAGCACCAGTGGAATCATAACAAACTACTTCCAGAGAGATGATAATACAGAACTGTAAAGACATAATGTTACAAGTAACTTGAAAATGCCTCAGCCAAAACTGGTATTTATATAAATGTACAGAAGACAAACTATATGATACTGTCAGAAAAATCCCATGAATGTAGCCACTCTTACACAAATTTGAGAGAGTGGCTACATTCAAATATCTAGGGGCAACTATAAACAAGCGCAATGAGATAATATGGAAGGTGAAAGAAATGATAAAAGCAGGCAACCCGTTCGTACTTGAGCTTACAAAAACTAATAGGAAGCAAAAACTTCTCAATGGGGAATAAAGAAGACAATATACACAACTATCATAAGACCGGTGGTAATTTAAGCTAGTGAGACTTGGACCCTGACCAGAAAAGCAGAAAACCTGCTCCACACATGGTAGAGGAAAATCGAAAATCCTCCTGAAAATATATGGCCTGGTGATAGAAATGATATCTGGAGAATTGGTACAAGCCAAGAAATTTACCATTTGTACAAAGTCCCACCTATAGTCACACCGATAAAAAAAAAGAAGACTACGCTTGGCTGGACATATTGACAGGATGCCAGAATGTAGAGCACTAAAAGTTATATGCAGGCAGAGGCCGAGGGGAAGATGACACACTAGTCAGCCAAGGTTGAGATGGATCATAGAGGCGGAAAGCCATGGATCATTCCGAATGGAAGGACCTGGTGGAGCAGGTCAGGGCCTACACGGGCTGTAGCGCCATTGATGATGGTCACAAAACTTAAACTAAGAAACATGTTAAACATGTTGCGCTGGACAGCGAAGGTTTGTTATCTACAGCTACTATAACAACATCAATTTTATCTCCTTCTCTCATATGTGTTAGACATACGCAACAACTGCTTGAGTCTGGTGATTCTGTCCAGACTTTACCAACAACTTCTGGCTTTTCTGTTCCATCTGTTAAACCTGGATAGTGGAGGGTCTTTTGTATGTTGACTCCAACCTTCCCTTCATTTCGCTGCCAAAGTGTCAGTGCAATCATATACATGCCGTGTATTGGTGCTGTGAATCTACAAGTAACTGGATCAAAGTGGTGACCATGATTGGCTGTCACATTCTTTAAAGATCTAGTCAATAAGTCACCTTTCTTTACTGCTATTGTACCCTGAAGATATGCAGTGAATCCTACTGGCGCAACTATGTATCGATTTTCTAGAGGGAGATACAAAAGAAAAGGTATTTACCTTACCATAAAAAATACCCTATTTAACTGAATATAATATTTTATAAAAAAAGGGAAACGCAATCTACATTTGTAAAGCGTATAGTTTTTAATAGAATTGCTATAGATTAACATAATATAATTTTTCTCTTTCATTCTGTTTAAAGATTTAATAACGCTTCAATACAATAACTTATATAAGTTATGATTAACTTGATAAAATAACATTAAATGTAAATGAAAATAGTCTGTTTTTTTTACAGACTAAATAAAAAAACTTACCCAAGTCTAAAATGTGTTGTCTGACAAGGTTTAATTCAGAGGTCAAGGTTGGGTTCTGTTTACATTGAAACACTTCTCCCCGAACATTGCTTGTGTCCTCAACTGCCTAAATGATAAAGACAGTTAAAAACTTTAAGTTCTTCTTCATAACTTTTCAGTCACAAAACAAACACAACTAATAAGTAAATTAGGTATTTGAGCAGATGCAATATAATGTTTATAATTCCATGATGCGGTTTGATCCTGCAATATCTACTAAAAGACATGTTATTAATTATGTAAATTAATATTGGTTATCAAGTTCTTTTTGTCTGGTTAAGATCCATTCATTCACTCAGTGTATGTAGCACGACCGTCATAACAGCGACTGTATCAAAAGAGCGACCGTCATAATAGCGACTGTATCAAAAGAGCGACCGTCATAACAGCGACTGTATCAAAAGAGCGACCGTCATAACAGCGACTGTATTAAAAGAGCGACCGTCATAACAGTGACTGTATCAAAAGAGCGACCGTCATAATAGCGACTGCATCAAAAGAGCGACCGTCGTAACAGTGACTGTATCAAAAGAGCGACCGTCATAACAGCGACTGTATCAAAAGAGCGACCGTCATAATAGCGACTGCATCAAAAGAGCGACCGTCGTAACAGCGACTGTATCAAAAGAGCGACCGTCATAACAGCGACTGTATTAAAAGAGCGACCGTCATAACAGTGACTGTATCAAAAGAGCGACCGTCATAATAGCGACTGCATCAAAAGAGCGACCGTCGTAACAGTGACTGTATCAAAAGAGCGACCGTCATAACAGCGACTTCATCAAAAGAGCGACCGTCATAACAGTGACTGTATCAAAAGAGCGACCGTCATAATAGCGACTGCATCAAAAGAGCGACCGTCGTAACAGTGACTGTATCAAAAGAGCGACCGTCATAATAGCGACTGCATCAAAAGAGCGACCGTCATAACAGCGACTTCACCTTATAGCTATTCTTGTCCCACCGTTCACCTAATACAGTGGTTCCAAACTTTTTTGACGCATAGACCTCTTTTCATTGTCTAAACTTACCCAAGGACCCCAAGTGAAAAAAACTACAAAAATGCATAGTTGAATAAAACTCCAAAAATAGCAGCATTTGAGGAAGTATTTATTGAAATTATAAACTTTTATTAAAATAAAATTTAAAAGCAATTAATAATGTGGGTTAACTTAGGCTACATACACACGCACTCATTCATATACAAACAGCTGCTCAGTGAAATAAAATTGTATCAACAAAGAATTAAAAATAACATTTAATGTTTCTGAGCTACATAATATATAAATGAATTAAAAGGAAGATTTAAACCAGAATAGTAACCGTTGAGGGTCGGGTTACTTCGAAGCGACCGTTTCGTCCCCATCAATTAACTAGCAAAGCCACTGAGTCGTGCCGGTTTAGGGCCAGGAGCGTCAGTACGAATTAGCAAGAGGTACCGATAGGAACGCAATGGAGGCCAGCTCTGAGGAAACCTTCCAGTGGGGGGTTAAACCCTAGGTATGGCAGTGATGATCCCCTGCATTGCGGCTGTCCAAACAATTGAGACTCGTAAGCTTTGCCGGGGTAGCGCCGAAGTGATAGCAAGTCGAAGTAGGGAAAATTCCACCCCTCCCTCAGGATGTCAACTTAGTTGGAGGCGTTTTCGACCTTGTGTCATGGACGCCCAGGTGACCAATTCTAGAAGCGACCGCTCCGGGTGGTCTTCTCTGCCATTACGTCCCTTAGGGGACCAGAGAGCTGAGGGGGTTTTCATGAAAGCCCCATGAAAAGCGCAGGCTCGGGACTGCTGATTTTGTTCCACGTGTAGAAAAACAGAATAGAAATGATCAAGGTTACTTAATTTATGTGACATTATCTCATTTTGATAAGGTATTTATTGAAATTACAAATTGTGTTTAAAATAAAATTTAAATCAATTCACGTAGGCTACATATACACACATTCATTCAAATACATGTGTTATGGAGATGGTAATTAAGCGATTGGGGGCTTAAAGAATGTAGGTACATTTATAAAGGACTATCTGAACACATAGTCTTTTTATTTTCCGAGTACATCGAAGGACCTAATATAAAACTATATTATTTTTATTTTTAAAAATTAGAAGGACGAAAAAAAAACTATTTAAAGAGGGTAAAACGAGGGTCAAAAAATCCGGGGATCAAAATGTCCTGTAGTCGAGCTGTCTCTAGCTTTAAAAAGCAGCCACACGCCACCCTGCCCCCACCACTACAATTCACCTCAATTAATCGACTGAAACCATGTTTGCTAATCTCTATCGAGCTTTCTGCAAAATATATTTGACTGAAGCAATAGCAGTTATAATTTAATTATTTTTTTTTACAGATTTACAGAATTATTTTTTTAAAATGCGTCTCGAAAATGTGTATACACTCTTTACAACACCAAACATTTATTTATACACAACTCCAGTTGATTGTATTTAATTTTATGTTGTCCGTGTCCAAGCCAACGGAAGCGTCTTTGGCTTAGTATGGCTGGGACTTTCTCTTGCAATTTGATGTCAAGGATGCGGCGCGGGCATCTGAGGTGGAAGCTTTTGAGCCTTTTTATATGCCTGGTATAAGTGGTCCATGACTTGCATCCATAGAGGAGCGTGCTCAGTTCACAGGCCTGGTATACCTGCAGCTTAGTCCTTGCTGTGACTTTGGCATTGGACCAGACTCTTTTGTACAGTCTAGCCATACCAGTTGCTGCCTTCCCTATCCTACCGCTTATCTCATCTTCCAGTGAGAGGGTGCTCGAGATGTTTGATCCCAGGTATGTAAAACTGTCAACAAAATCCAGGTTGCAGTCGTCTATAGTGATAGTTGGGAGGGAGGCAGCATCCTGTGACATAATGTTGGTTTTCTTTATGCTAATGGTCAGGCAAAAATCTTTGCAGGCAGCGGAGAAGCTGGATACAAGGTTCTGCAGTCCGTCATTCACCCATTAGCTAATGCTTAAACTAATTTTTATATGGCTCATATAAGGAAAAAAACTAAATATTGGCCTCCCGGCACTCCGTGAGTGTTAATTTTAAATAGGGACCAACCGAAAACCTCTCCAGACATTGGCTCGGCTGGATATCGGGTTATTTGGAACTATTCGTCTCGGCAAATAGTGCCCACGCAAATAGCAAAATATAAATAACTTAAAGATACAAATTTGAAATTCGATTAATATCAAGATTAGTATACTTACAAATCGTTAAAACTATAACAAATGTAACCTAATTATAGAAATCAATAATTTTAAATTATAAAATAGAAAGTTAATAAACTAATTTTCTACAACGATTTTGTATTTACTTCTAGTAGTTCTAGCCCCACGCCGCTATATTTACTAATGTTGATGATTTAGGATTGAAGACTTGGCTGTGCTTTTTTGCTGAAACTACACAATTGTATGCACCAAAGCACGTGTTAGCTGGCATTCATCCCGCCACAATTGTATGCACCAAAGCACGTGTTAGCTGGCATTCATCCCGCCACGTTCTAATTATTATTTTTTATTATTATTATTTTTAGTCCCATAATCTCTATTTTTTTTGAGGTCGTAGGGGACTCTAATGTTTCCATTAGAACATTCTCGGGCTTAAGAGACACTGGCGGCGCCCATACCTCTCCGGGTCAGGGGAGGACTTTCTAAGCGTTAGTCATTTCTCAACATTTTTATAGTGGCTATTCGTGGGATCGATCCCACGCCCCTCAGGTTGTGAGGCTACCCAGCGAAGTTTAAAAAAAAATTAAATTAAAACATGTCTACTCTAAAGTTAAGTAGTAAAACTTGGAATTTCTTCACCGTAATCGCCATTGATGAATCAAAAGTAAACTGTGATGTCTGAAATGAGAAGTTAACACGAGGTGGCTCAACTGCACGATCTTATGGAACTTCTGCTCTTATCAATCACCTCTGATCGTTCCATCACAAAGCGTATGAGTACACCAGACCATCAGAGAGTCAAAAGAGACAGACACATGACAAAGAAGATAAAAAGAAAGACAACAGGAAGCATAAGCAATGTGCTGTTAATTTTATTCTTGAGAAAATGACACGTTCAAGTCAGAATAATTTTCGCACACATGCAATAACCAAGGCGATCGGAGAAATGATAGCTTCTGACATGCAAACATTTGGAATTGTTGAGGATACTGGTTTCATTCGCCTGATGATGTTGTAGAATCACGATAAAAGATCCCTTCATCAGTGCATTTCTCAATAACCGTTATCTCGGACATCAGTGAAAGCTGTCACGGAAAGAGTGTTGGCAAGGCACGGTATAAAAAATTCAATGGAAAAGACGTAAACAAGGTAAGGGTTAGCCTGACAGGACGTAACAAAACAGCGAACGTTTCGGCAAAGAGCCTTTATCAACGAACATACAAGACACAAACAAAACGAAAATAAAAATAAAAAAATTAAAAATGAAGGAACTTAGCTGCGGTGAAAGCCAAAGTATCCAAAAAGAAGTGAAACTGAGAGATGACAGAGCGATTTTATATAGGAAAGCAGAGAGTGGGCGGGGCAACTGCCTAGGTGGACAAAGAAAAGACCATATTCATCCCATGTGGTGCGATGGTCCCGTGACTTTCTATTAATCTGTTTTCAATCTGGACTCTCGTGGGTGTGTTTGTGCACGAGACAATAGCAGTGACTGCCAGGTCCTTGACACCCATATGGTCGCGTCCATTGAAGTGACGGGAGACGGGACACTGTTTATCTTGTGTAATCGCCCTAATATGTTCAGACATTCGGCACGACAAAGATCGTCCCGTCTCTCCTATGTATTTCAAAGGACAGCGCTTACACACAATGGTATAGACAACGTTGCGGCTAGCGCAGGTGAAACCATCCTTAATCATAAATAGCCCCTTAGGGAAGTTTATCTGTTCGGCTTGCACAACAAAAGGACATGTCTTACACCGAGGTCGGCCGCATGGTATAGTACCCAGGTGATTGGGTGATGTTGGGAGGCAGGTGCGAACCAGAAGATCACGTAGGTTTCTGTCCCTCCTAAATACAATTAGGGGTGGGGTGGAGAAAATGTTGTTCGTCTCAGGGTCCGCAAGGAGGATAGTACGGTTCTTCATGAATATTTCTTTGGCTTTGATGTTGTGTGGATGATAAGTAAGAACAAGCTTGCTCCTTTGGTTGGTATCACGGGTGCGTGGTAAAAAGGCGTCGGCACGAGTGAAGTTTTTGACCCGCTGAAGCGCATGTTGAAGCGTGGCTTCAGGATATGACCTTTGTCTAAAAAACTCCACCATTTCCAAAGCCTTTTCCCAAAAGTCCTCCTGAGATTGGCACAGTCTACGGAGTCGAAGAAGTTGAGAAAAGGGAATGGAGTCCTTACAAGTTTTGGGATGAGAAGAAGGGTAGAGAAGATAACAGTGGCTGTCTGTGGGTTTGAAGTAGGCTGAAGTGAGGAGGCAGTTTTTCTGGAGAGTTACAGTGATATCAAGGAAATTGACAGAGAGTTCAGAAATTAGGTAGGTGAACCTAATGGATGGGTGGAAGGAGTCAACAAAGTTAATAAAAGTGTCCAGTTCACTTCTCTCCATATTAGTCACCCCGACACCGTCATCTAAGTATCACGGTATATAAGCTTTACATGCAACGCATGGACCAGTGATAACAAATCAGAAGCTTTTCAAGTCTTACTGCCCACTGGATCGATGATAATTGGGAAAGATAATGTGTATTTTTTCGTTTGCTAGAAGGGTCACATACCGGAGACAGGCTTGCTGTGGATCTGTTGCCCATTATAGAGGAGTGGAGCATTGTCACTGACAGATGGGGAATTTTGATATTAGATAATGGGCCAAATATGGTAAAAGCAGCACTAGTTGCACATACCCAACTGATTGTTGGTGAAAGTCTGAAGCCGCAAAAGGGTGTAAAATATATGTTTGCAGTTGCACGTGGTATTTTCTGACACTTTAGGCACTCTTGTAAAGCAACATAGTATCTGTGTAAAATTCAAGATTCACTGAATTCTAATAGGAACAATGTGACAGATCCACTGATTCCGAATCATCGACTCGTGCACAATGTATCCACAAGGTGGAACAGACTTTCTATATGTTGGAAAGGTTGTTGGGGCAGAAACATGCTATCGGTGCCTGTAGTCAAGAAGCAACATCAAATGCTTAACTGCAGATCAATAGAATCTAGTTGAGAAAGTCATCCATACCCTCAAACCATTTAAAGAGCAAACCAAACAAGCGAGTTTATCTTCCTCACATGCAGGAATGAACATTCCAATTGTACATCTGCTTGATCGATTTCTCCAAAGATCAAACAATCCAGGTGATGATGCTAGGATTGAAACAATGTGTGCACTGATCTCCATGCTTGGTTCGATCACCTGATCACCAACAAAACTTGTGTTCTGGCCACTGTGTTAGATCCAACTTACAAGTTGAGGTTTTTGTCAATGATGGGACAACAGGAGCCAGGGAGATGCTGTTGGAAGAATTTATGAAAGAGATTCGCACAGCCACTGTGTCATCTGCAGTAGCAGCAGCGACAATGTCAGCAAGTGCTTAACAAAGTACATTAGAACCGAGTAATTCAGAAGAATTGCTGATTCAGTTGTGAAGATGGTTAAAAATAGCTAGAAGAACAAACCTATCCTTGGTCATGGACCAGGTGTCTCTTTCAGTCTCAATGATCATTGGCAGGATTTCTAAGAAGATTATTCACTTTGCGGAATCTGATTCAGATGAAGCTGAATGTCTGAGAGAGTTGAATCTCTATCTGAGGGAACCACTTCAGACAGGTGGTTCTAGTGTAGCTGGTCAGTTTGATCGCACAGAATATTGGGAATTAAATCAGTATAAATACCCAATTATAGCAAGTTGTGCAAAGAGATATCTGGCAACTCCTGCGTCAAGTGTGGAAAGCAAACGCTGTTTCAGTAGTGCAGGTGACATTTCTAAAGATAAATGTTCAAAGTTGTCTCCGGAGAAATTGGAAAAATTACTGTTCATAAAAAAGAACTTAATCATGATTAATTTTGATTACTAAGTGCTGATTTATTAGTTATTATTTAGTATTTACTATTTACTATTAAGTATTGAGTACTTCAGTTTATTTCTTGAATAATTTTCTTCTAGTCAATTTTTATTAAAAAATTTTTTTTAATTTTTTAAATTTGTTATTTCAAATTGATGCTTTTAAAAGTTTTAAGTTTCGCAGTTGCACTGCAAATTGAACATTTGTTTTGCTATTTTATAATTAATACATCTATCCTAATGGAAATTATAGAAATATTGTTGTTCAGGTGATGATGAAGAGAAAAAAGAATGAATATTACAAATTTAAATCCATGAATTGTGTTAGTGTTTCTGTATGATAGTCCCTGAGTAAAAGTCTTTTTTTAAATTTACATTTAAACTGTTTAATTATGGAATAAAATAATAAAAATAAATTCAACTTAAAGTATATATATCAAGTAAAATTAGCAGCAACTAACAGTTAAAAAGTATGTAAATAATATATTAACATGAGAAACTAAATTTACAGGTAATATGTAATGAATTTATTGATTTAAATTTCTATAGTTAATAATCCATTCTTCTTGCCATAATATCGTTGCATGAAGAATGTTGACCACGGTAAAGAAAACAATAGAAAATACAGTCAATAATAATTGAATAAACTAAATTTAATGCCTTAATTTAAATAATATTGGTAAAAATTTGAAAGCTAAATACAAGCCGGTTATGGTTTTGCAAAATAAAGAAACTGCTAATTGTTTTCAAAACCGAAATTAATTAGGATTTCCATTTTTCTGTGAACAACCCTAGTACTCGGATTCGTACGGGATCCAGCTAATAGTACATTTAACTATTCAGATTTGGTATCTGGTAGAAAATGTCTATCCGGTTGGTCCCTAATTTTAAATATATTTTTGATATCAGCTACACAAGTTACAATCCCGGGATCGCATTTAACAAACTCTCAAAATGGTGTAGTAATTCATAACAACATGAGATGAGAAAAAATTACTCTAGCCCACGTCCTAAACATGTTTTTACTTATGGTTGGTGTAAATAATTAGCCAGTGAAGCAATTATTTTATGCTTATAAATGACATGAAGACTATACTTTAAAATAAAAGCCTGCATAGAAATTTGCCTATTGCATTAAAAAAATTTTTTATATTTTCAATGCCTTATTTTTAAAGTTGTGTGTTTTGTGAGTTTAAACTGATAAGCCAATTTAGCACATACATTCCTTTTTTAAATACAATCAATTGAGTTTTAAAATTGGCTAAAATTGAATAATTGTCTTGCCTTTTTAAAAATTTTGCAATTACCAAATATTACAATATGATATTTTTCTTCAGAACTAAGATAAATATCTATGAAATTATCTGATGTTTTCTTTTAATTACCTTTTTTGATGTTTTAGATTGGCATTTAGAGTTTAACAATTCACGCAGCTTTTCCAAGCTTTCCACTTTTTTAAGGATCACTTGCTTCATCAGTTCATACTAATAAAAATAATGTTTAGTTCAGAAAAAAAAATAAGTACTGAAGGCTTAACTTTGAAGGAAAAAAAAGTATGCATTATTATTATTGTAATTATTACAATTTATATCTTTTGGTAATCAAATTCATAATTTAACAAACATTTAAAAAGAAAGAAATATTTAACAAATCCTTTGGCACAAATATATCACAAAAATATTTGTGTTTTTTATGTGTTAGGAAATCACTCCTGAACAAACCTGATCTGTAATTGCTTGAAACTTTCCATAAAATTCAGTATTAGTCATAGAAACCAAGGTACTAACTGCTGTCATTTTTTTTTCCGCACTTGAAAGCCTTTCCTTTTCTTTATCTTGAATTTTTGATATTTCACTCAAAGCTGTGCCCATTCTTTGAGCTTTTAAAACTAAATCAGCTATAATTGTCTTGTTCTTTTCAACTTCCACATTTAGCTGCACAAGAGGAAATAATTTTGCTTTTTGTTGCTCCATGTTCTCAGACAGTTCTTGAGTTTTGTTTTGAAGAATTTTTAGAGCATTGGGAATGCACTTGAGTGTAGATAGGTTAGCAGAAATGCTTTTCTGTGTCTCTTCGCAATTTTTAATTTGTTCTTGAAATTGTTGTGACTCACTATCAATTTCATGAAATTTCGTTGTGAGTTTTTTATCTAACTCATTATTTAACATCAAAAGATTCTGTTGGCTAGAACGCATAGAGGAAACTGCCTCTTCTAATACTTCAAGGCGATTAACAATCTTTAATGTGTCTGTTTCTGAAATTTAATATTCTATTTTATTAAATTAAATTAAATAATAAAAAAAGCAAATTTTAAGATCAACATTTTATGTTATAATTAGGGTTGGTACTAATTAAAAAAAATTTATTCTATTAATTGGGAAAATTTTTTATAGATAAATTGTTATAAATTATATTTTTATAGGATGTGGCTAGCGCTACGACAATTTTGTCGTAGCAGAAGACGACCCTGTCGGATGTTGCTAGCGTTACGACAATTGTCGTAACAGCAGACGAACCGGTCGGATGTTGCTAGCGTTACGACATGTCGTAGCGCTAGTCAGGAAACTAGTGCTACGACATACGCAACTTCTGCTACGACTAGTTTAATTCACTCTTTGCAGTAGACACCTGGAAAGAATTAAAATTAAATCTTAACAAACTCTTCTTTATATTGTATACGCATATATATATTAATTAATATTATAATACGACATTATTTGTGTGTGCATTAATTCTAAAATCTAAATTTATTTAAATAAATTATTTAAATAGATTTAATTTTAATATAATATTGGTCTACCGATTATAAATATATCAGCCGATTTTGCTATACTATAGTATACTTGTGTAAGTGATACCGATGCGTTAAAATCTAGTATACCGTAAAGCCTAAAGCCGTAAATGAAAATCATCAAGCAACGATTCGCGCACAATCGCAAGAATGTAGGCCTAAAATAATTAGTTTCGTGTGGAATAATAAAATTTGCCGTGTGCAGACTTGTCACAGGAAACCATTCCATTNCAGCCCCCCCCCCCGCCTCTCTTTGCACTTTTTATGACGAGCTAGTCTGCGGGGTACGATAGACTACTATGCCTCCTTCGTCTGACAATGGCTTCAAATCCCGCTTCCCCCCCCCCCTTGCGTTCAGCACTTTTTCGCAATGCCTTCAATTCAGAGAATGTTTCAAAAATATCTTCCAAACAATTAAGTAACAGTGATGGTTTATAGTCATTTTTTAAACTCACGCCTCATCTTTTTCGTTGATGATGCCGACTGAGTGTCAACTCGCGAATCAAAAGAAGAAATTTTTTTTTAGTATTATTAGCATAATTAAATACAGCTTTAGTCGTAACTGTAAGTTAGCACATATCATATTTTTACGACTGAGACTGTCGTAGCAGCAGACGACCCGGTCGGATGTTGCTAGCGTTACGACATGTCTAAAATCTAAATATTTTTATTTTAACAGATTTATTCAACGTATCTGCTTTTCAGAATAATAACAAAAATTATCAGCATTTTCAATATGATTTTAAAAAATAATAATAATAATAAATGAAATTTAAAAAAAAAAAAACATGACTGCAGCGGGATTCGATCCGCTTTCAATAGTATTATATCATTTCCGAAGCAACTGTACTATCATTTGAGCTAGCGAAGCTGCTGAGAAATTGTAATTTTTAAAATTTATAACTGTTTTTCATTTAATGGCTCAATCTAGATTTTTTTTAATCCTTTAAACTTCATTAATAAGCTAATCTAGTGATCATGATATTTCATTATGAGAATTATAGTTTAGTATTGAAATTGAAGTATTAGTAATAGCATAATTGAAATACAGAAAATTGTTTACATGTCGTAACTTGTAACGGCAGACAACCCGGGCGGATGTTGCTAGCGTTACGACATGTCGTAGCACCAGCCACATCCGCGCGGGTTGTCTGCCGTTACTTTGTCGTAGCAGTAGACACTCCGATTTTTATAACGCATTTATAGATCCTCTTGACTTGCTAGTCATTATTTCACAAAATCGGTTAAGGCCTGGTAATTCCATGGCTCTCAAATTTTGAGATGTAACACAGCAAATTTGTTCTGCTATTCAAGAAATAATTAAGAAAAGCTTTTTTGTTTACATATGCACGTCTTAATGAATAATAATAATATGTGTAAGTAAAAAAATATATAAATTATTGATTTATTGGAAAAAAATAATAGCAATATTTTCTTACGTTTCAATCGAATTTTAATCTATCAACTTAATTTTAATCAATTTCTAATGATTAATAAATTAATTAATAATTTATTTCCGCAGCCCTAGTTATAATGCTGAATAAAAAAAAAAAAATTTAATTTCTAAATAAATATTGTGAAAAACAGTACTTTTCAAAATATTTATTATTTGTTTTTAAGAACTTATGGTAAAAATACCTAATTTTATAAATAATTACGATTTGAAAATAGTTTCATTTTTGAAACAGCTTTTGTAGCTAATAAATTTTTTACCTGGGTGTCTTTTGATCATGTTGAAAGATGATGACTTTGACTCGGCGGCATCAGTGACCAATTTTGTTTTGTCTAAATATTCATTATCCTGTGCTGCATCTGAAATTTAATTAAATTTCACTCATTCTCTTTGGTTTTGATAGCATTTATAAATTTTTAGGAACTGAAACTGTTTTTGTGATAATGTTACTTTTATAAAGGTTGTCAACAACATTACCATCTAAAAGTCTACTTGTTTCTGTTAAAAAGGCAAAAAATCTATCCAATCTGAAATTTATTTCTTGAAGTTCATTCTTATGCTCATTTGGATTCTTCAGAATTTCTGATGTTTCCTTCACAACCTGTAATTAATATAAGAGTCAAGTTAATATGGATCTTTAGGTAAATTTGGGGCTGGTCTGTGGATGCAAGCCTTACATAAAACCAGTATAAGAGTAATATAATTTGTGCTCTGTTTGCAAGCTACTAGTCAGCCTTTCAGTGGTGCGACAGTCACAAAAAAAATGTTTTCAGCAGCTATCTACAAGTGCTGTGACTGTGTGAAAATATTTAGAGTATTTGATGACTGGTTGTCAGATAATAAATAACACTTTTGTTGTCTTCTATCAAATAAGATACTTTGATGTACTGCACTTCCTCTTACTAGTGTAAAATAATTTGGGACTAAGATTTGTAAGCTTGCCAAATATTGATATATATAATATAGTCTATAGTATATAACTATAATCATAATAATATAGTATTATATAGCCTACTCACTAAACACACCTTATCACATAAATTGTCAGCAACCTTATGTAGTTCTTTTGTTTGACCTATGATCCATTGCAGTTTCTGTGCCAAAATACTCAGCAAAAAACTTTGTTTTGACATTATTAATTATTATTTAAATTGATTATATTTTGGTATTGAGGAGTATTTGTGTGACTCGTGATTGTGGCTTGTGATCACAACGTTTTCAACATTATTTTTAAAATGTTCACTGTTAAAAGTTAAGTGTAGTCGAGTTGTGTATGAATCACACTGTGAATTACAAAACAAGTGCATATGATGCCGCATATGTCGCAAATCATCAAAATAGTAAGTCGGGTTCCAGTTTTTCCCATTCAAATTCACGACCAGTAACTTTTAAACTTTAGTAAAGATAGACAAAATTTAAAATAGACAATAAAATAAACTCTTTCCCTGCTAGGTGGTTTCAAGGGATTCTTACACGTTCGTGCCAAACCAATTTTTTTAGTTTTATAATTTTTTAAAGGTGATTTTAACTATCATTGATCGTAAAATTTTTTATAAATGTCTAAAGCAACATTGGTGTATCTTATATCAAAAGAAAGGGAATTGAATAGAGAATACAATTATGACTATGTAGAAGCAAATAAAATATTATCAAACAAAAAATAATTTTCATTATAATTTTTTGTGATAATTTGATTTTGTGTGTTAAATTGTCTTTGACTTTGTTAAAAATCTGAACTTTCCAAACTAAAAGAAAGTCTGCATAGCTATAATATTATTTGATATAATATAATGATCTCCTTTAAATTTTAATTATCACAATATAAATTCCATTTTTTAAATAAATGCTTTTTAAAATATTTAAATTTTGAAAATATATACCATGTAGTTTTAAAATTATGACAATTTAATTAATGATGTCCATGGCCATAAGCCATATGGCAGAAAACTTTGGTAAAAACTTTTTTCTAAAAATACTATTTCCTTATACTTATATATTAATAATTAATATTATATTTTATTATAAATTTATATTATATAGAAACCAAACTGTCACCACTACTCTTTTTCCATTATAATGAATAATGCCGTATCAGTATCAGTGATCAGTACCAATATCATAATATTTCATAAGTCATAAGTACTCATAAGGCGGCTAAGGCCAAGGCATGATAATTAAGGATGAAAATCTTATTAATCCTAAAACTAATGTTTTAAATTTATTATTCTTTTCAAATGTTTTGCATCAATAATTCACATTTAAATTTAAAAAGTAGCAATAAATACTATAATAAATCAATATGTTTGTTGAGAAATCAAATTAAGTAGGCGTGGCCATGCCATATCTTTGTTTACAAAATAGATCGAAACCAGTTCCTAATTTTAACACTGCAGAATGTAATCACATTCTATTTCTAAACCGAAAAAAAGTAGAAAAGAGTTATTTCTCATTTGTAAGCTTAAAAAGTCTAATGGGACACTCGAAATAAATTCTAAAACTTAATCGCCGCTATACTGCTATATCTACTATTTAAAGAACCATAACCATTTTATCAAAGATATAATACACTATGCCAAAAACATTGCAGCAAGAATCTTGGCCCTCGACCAAGAAAAAGCATTTGATAGGGTATCTCACACATACCTACACAAAATATTAAAACAAAATAACCTAGGAAACTACGTGTGTGACTGGGTTAAAATAATATATAATAATCCCATCAGCAAGTTACTGATAAATAACACAGTATCAGAAGGAATAGAGATTCAAAGATCAGGAAGGCAAGGGTGCCCACTGAGCCCACTCTAACCCTATCTGTATAAATGTATATCCTGGCGATAAAGCCAGTATTAGAAAAGAATTACATATAAATAATATAATCTAAAACATAATAAAAGCACAATAAAAGGAATTCACCTACCGAATAGAGGAGAAAGGAAATTACTAGCATATGCGGACGACACGATATTCTTCCCACAAAATAACAACTCTATCAACAGAATAATGGAAACATTCGAGGATTTTAAACTAGTCAGCGTATCAAAAAGTAACATTAAAAAATCGGAAATCATGGGAATAGGAAAACACACGGATAAGGACGACTGTCCCCTTAACTTGGAAGGAAAAAAGGAACTACTTATATACGTATTAACTTTTACAAACAACCCGTGGGCCATGGCTAACACACAATGGAACATGGGACTCACTAGTGAAATACGTTAACAAACTCATCACACGATATCAATACACAACCCGTGGGCCATGGCTAACACACAATGGAACATGGGACTCACTAGTGAAATACGTTAACAAACTCATCACACGATATCAATACACAACCCATGGGCCATGGCTAACACACAATGGAACATGGGATTCACTAGTGAAATACGTTAACAAACTCATCACACGATATCAATACACAACACGTGGGCCATGGCTAACACACAATGGAACATGGGATTCACTAGTGAAATACGTTAACAAACTCATCACACGATATCAATACACAACCAAAACAATGTTCGGGAGAAGTACACTAGTAAATACTTTAATATAACCAAAATTAATCTACGTAGGGAACATTTTTGACATTCCTTCTCCTACTCTAACCAAAATTAACCAAAGATTAGAAGATTTATTTTTAAGAATACTAATATGGAACATTAAGAAATCAACTTTAATGCAGACTAAATTTGAAGGAGGAATAAATCTAAAAGATATAGAAACAAAAATTAAAGCCATGTTGATCAGACACATAGGACAGGCAATAAAGGAGCACAAGGAACACTCACTAACACACTATTACATAGGGGTCAGACTGACACGTGGGACAGGCAATAAAGGATCACAAGGAACACTCACAAACACTATTACATAGGGGTCAAGATACATAAAAATGAAAGTATGTCTATGTGTGAGTGTGTGTGTGCATGTCCTTTATAAACCATGTATTTGATATTAGCGGTATGAAAATTTAAATTACTATTGGAGCAAGTTACTGAGAAAATTATTGCATCTTGCTCATCTCTTTAAAAAAAAATTCTTATTAATCTCATCGTGGTCACGGGGGATACTAATGTTACTATTCAACTTTCTCAGGGTTTGGTAGACCTTGGCGGTGGCCATCTCCCCTCCAGGTCAGCAGATGACTTTTTAGCAATAGCCATCCATCAACATTTTTATTTAGCTTTTGTGGGGAGAGCGCTCTATTGACTTCGCTATTCACCGCCCATCTTAGTAAATAAAACTCAAGAGTCTTTATCTCAATACAATCGGGCAATGAACTCCTATTCTTCATTCCCTCGGGGCAGGGGGCCCCAAATGACTTTTTTTTTTTTTTTTACTGCATGTTAATAATTTAAATCCAAAACATAGATAAGGCTAAAACCCGAAACTTAATTCCTAAATCACATAACACTAATTAAAACATGTCATCAGCCTACGTCTGCTGGCAAAATATAGACAGCACATTTGTCAGTCCAGAACTAATGAAGCTTTCAATAGACGAAACTACACGGAATCTACAATAGACACAATATTTAGAGCAACAATTCAGAATCTAATAGACCAAACGTAATAGTAAAAGTAACTAAAATTAAAATATACAAGATAAATTAAATTAAAACTAAAAGAGTAAAGAGCATACTATTTGCTCATGATGTAAATAAATTAGGGCTGTTATCGATTAATTACAATTTAATCGTTAACTTTTGAAAAATTAGCGAATAATTAATCGATAGTTTTGATAAAAGTTGAAAATAAGATGTAGGACGTCATTAAACTGAAAATATCATAAAATGCCCATATCTTAAGTATTTAATTAAAAAAAATAATATTTTGGTATGTATTGATATATATTTAAAATATGAGTAGTTCAATTTAATATCAATGAATTTTAATTTTGTTATTGTTAATTAGATCTAAGTAAAACCAATGTTTTTTTAAAAATAACATTTTCCTTATAAAAACTGCTTATTTTTTTAAGGTTTACACTTTAAAAATCTTTTTTGTTTAAATGGAAAAGTTTATACTTAAAGAAAAAATATATTAGTAATTATTAATAATTAATTATTTATTTATTAATAAAAAAAAAGAGTTTAAATTATTTTCTTTAATTTTAATCGCTATTTTATTGATTAATATAATTTTAATTGATAAAAATTTTACCATTTAATCAAGAAATTAATCGTTAATTTCCGCAGCCCTAATATATATATATAAACAATAGTTGTAATGATAAATTTGACAAGAGTTCATTCACTTTTCTGAGTAATAATATTTCAATAAAATGTTAACACAAATATTTTAAATATAAAATTAATGTTTTTTTTTATAAAAGAAACAAAAATTATTTAACAGGACTTTTCATTACACCAAAATATTTACAATTATATAAATCAGGGGCGTCCATACTTTTTGCATGGCGGGCCATATTCCTTTATATTATATATAGATATTCGCTGGCTGAATTATAACAATATTACAAAAATGACAGGTATACGAGTTTTTATTGTAAATTTTAACATGAATGGTGGAACTGAGATCTCTTGAATTCAGTAAATATGTGAGGTCAGGCTCAATTTGATACAAATGTTATCATGTAGGTGACAGTCACTTATTAACGTCCTCACATGGTTCTTGTTAAAATTCAAAACTGAAAATGTTTGCTTACACAAGTTTGTCGAGCCAAACAAGCTGAGCATTTTATGAAATAATGTTCGAATTTCTTTGACTCTCGCTTAATCTATTCAGCTGACTGTAAAAGTCAGTGAGAGAAAATTGTTGTTGTCTGCTGCGACATTCAGCATCAGTTTGCAGCTCAATGAGTTCCAGCTACACATTGCCTGCAGAATTAATTATCAGAATCTACAGAGAAAGGTGAAGATTTAAAAAAAAGAAAGAAAATGTTCTTCTTTTCAATAAGTGCAAAGTCATGAAAGTGTCTTTGAAATTCATCAACCAGGGGTGTGATATCTGTAATAAACCTATGCATTTGGTCATTAAAACTTCCTTCTGGAAAACGTGTCTTGATTTCCTGTAGTGAGGGACAATGTGTGATATTAGTCTGTTAGTCTATTAGGACACTATCACATCAAAGGAGCTTTGGCACAAAGAACTTGTTTTGAATGATACAGTCAAGTTTAAAGTCTTTGTCTGTTCCTTCGCTGACTTTGTTACAGACATGTTTTGCTAGTCAACTGTGCTGACCAGTCATGGCAGTAATAAATACAGATATTGTTTACTTGGTAATTTAACGTCAGAGACAGCAGAACAAACAGAACCAAATACACTTGTTCCAATTGTGGGTCTTTAAGACTGAAAGTCTAGTAATTAGTAAACATAACAATATTATAGATTTTAAGCATCCTTTTATGTACTCAAAAACAGTCCAAAATTTTGACTTTTCTTATATTTAATGTTGTTAAGAAATAATACGCCAGTTAATTATTTTAGATGAGACCCCGGGCCAGATGAAATTGCTTCGCAGGCCCGTTTTGGCCCGCGGGCCGGACTTTGGACACCACTGATATAAATGCATGGAGTTTTACTAAAATAATTGTTTCTTCTAAATTGATTTCTTCTAATTAAAGAATTTTATTTTTTTTACATGATGGTCAACTATCAACAGGAGACAAAAAATCATAAGTGAATATTCCAGAAATATTAGAAACCTTTTAGTCGATTTTAATTTTTACTGCAGAGATACTTGCTGAATGTCACTGTCTGAATATTGACCAATGGTATTAATTTATTTTGTATTTAAAATTATTTTGTTTCAATAACAGGTACATTACCTTTTTAGGAGCAGGCAAATTTTCTTTGAAATTAAAATCCATGACTTTCCCAGATACATTTTGTGTACGTTATCTTTCCTCATTAAAAACTGCTTACTTTGAAGTACTATTATTTGTGTTTTCAAGCATTTATCACCAATCACTCGAGCATTTTTATTAGCATTATAATTTATAAAAAATGGTAAAATGTGAATAACAATTGCATTGAATAAAAGAAATATTTATTAAATTTTTTAAATTGAAACTTTTTAAAATTTTAAATCAAAATTTATGTTGCAAAAAATATTTTACTTGTAAACTGTTAATTTAAAGTCATGATAAAAGTGAAAACATTGACATCTTTAATAACTGTTGAAAGCCTGTAGGATTAATTTCTTCAGTTATAGATACAAAAAAAACAACAACCCAACATGAAAAATTATTGGATTTTCTTTGAAATATTTTCATTTACTCAACATTATAGACAATACCTATCAAAGTTAGGGTCAATGTGCCTAATTTTATCCCCCGCCCCTTCCCATCACAGTTTGTGTGAGTGTACAATAATTAAATTACATACACGCTTTTCGAAACGTTTGTTGTAATCATCTTGAATCAGTGTGTCTTAAAGCCGTAAGATTGTTGTCCTGGGATGTGCATTATAAATGGTGCTGTACACATGTCTAACACAACTAAGAAATACATCAATTCTTTATTCAAACAGATAAGTAAAATATTTTATCAATAATCATCATCATTTGAAAAATCAACATGAAAGGGTATCTGTACTTTCAGTGATTTACAAGAGGGAGAATCAATTTTTCTTTTTAAAGGTACTTCTGTCCCTTTCATTAAAGGGGATACTACTGAAGGTTCCAATGTGTCACACATTTTAAGAACTTCAGAAGAAATGCATACAACCCTTTTGCATTTAACTAATCTTCATGGTGTATTACCAGAGCAGTTGAGTCAAGAGAGCAAGCAACGAAGCAGATTTTTTGTAAGCTGTTGTGATGGGAATGTGGTAAACATGGTAAAACACTTGAATTGCCCTAAATAAGTGCACATATAAGCATGAAAGACATTCAAAACAACAGATTCCCAAAATTAAAATTAGTTCAACATTTTGAGACATTGTCTGGCAGCTCAAGCGTGTTTTTCTAACCCAATAAATCCTGTTTAAAGATGACACTTGAGGACAAGAGAATTGAGACAGTTATTAGAGGCCTCAACTTGATGATGAAACTCCTTTTAAAGTGTAACAAATGAAAAGAATACATTTATAAAAAAAAAAATAGTTTGATATTTTAGTACTTAAAAAATTTTTAAATAAATTTCACAAAAGAAGCTCACAACATATTGTATCAAATACCAACTTCAAATCCAGCATGCACATAGCAATATTTTAGTTCTGGAGAGTGTTCGAAGACAAAGATTAACTTTTCTCTTCCTTTTAGGAACCATTTTATGTCTTGACTGGAACTCCAAAGACTACAGAGAACATGCACATATTAAATATTAAACTACACCAAGTTTCTCTAACGTCATATTGAGTTAACTTAATCCAACATTATTATACATCTTTAATCTTTAAAATATGTCACTTTAAAAACAAATGAGAAAATATGACTTTTGGTATGGTATGTCAGTTATGACTTCTGGTATGTCAAAAATGACTTCTGGTATATCAGTTATGACTTTTGGTATGTCAGTTATGACTTCTGGTATGTCAAAAATGACTTCTGGTATGTCAAAAATGACTTCTGGTATGTCAGTTATGACTTTTGGTATGTCAGTTCACAAGTTATTTATGAATAAAGCTACCAGAATAAATGTGTAAATAAAAGATACACTTTTAAAAATACTTTAATCAATATGTTGATGCAGATTTTTTCATGTTGAGACAAAGTTTTTAAAACCTGTTATGGGAAGGTTAGTTTCTGTATTTCTCTATTAATTAAAAAATTTGGTATCCTAATTTGTTGGAATGTATCTCTTCTGATGACATATTAAGTTGTGTTCTTCTTTAAAGCCATTCATATTTGTAGTTGAAACAAAGTCCAAATAAAGTAAATTCATAAAGGACTTGATCAGATAAGTTGCCATGCAATAGACTAAAATGTTTATGCACATTGCCAGATAAAACACCAACAAACTATTGCATAGTCTATTTATACAAGATTCCAGTTTCCAGATTAGGCAAATGTAATCCTAGCACTAGCAACTACTTAAAAGCTCAGCTGAGTTGATGATTTTCTGTTCAGATGCACATCAACAGAGCCACAAGGGTGCAGATGGCTGTAGTCAGGAAAAGGCTGGCAACGTTGAACATAATGGCACCATCAGTCTCGCAGTGGTCGCTGCTGCACAGTGTCGACTTGCCCTCTAGGACCAAGGCTACCTCTTTCACGTTATCTGAACATAATGAAAAAACATTTCTTCGTAAGTAAAGCCGGAAACTACCCCTACCCCCAAATGTTCCTTTATCAAATTTTGTATTTTAACCTGCCATTTCTTACACTTTGTTTCAATTCTTCTAAGTTTCCATTTTTTCAGGGCATTGGGCATATTTTTTTGTCTCCACTTTATTAGTTTCTCTAATTAAGGTACATTTTATATCGTGAAAATTTAGTTTATTTGTACTGATGACAGCTTTTGCTGGAGAACCAGTATATCAACTAACATTAAAACTTAAAACTTATTTTTTTTATTTTAAGACACTTTTATCTCACTTTTAATCTCCTTTAAAATATTTATCCCAGTCCTAATCTATAAAAAGAACAAATAATGATCTTTTATGTATAATAGTGCAGAGGGAAATGTGGTGAAGCAGTATGCGTACTGGTTGGCATACGGAGAGCCTCTGTTCCCATGGCTTAAGGATGCACCTAGACCATCTAGCTCTCCCCTAGACCATCTAGCTCTCCCCTAGACCATCTAACTCTCCCCTAGACCATCTAGCTCTCCCCTAGACCATCTAGCTCTCCACTAGACCATCTAACTCTCCCCTAGACCATCTAACTCTCCCCTAGACCATCTAACTCTCATGCGTACCTGACATTAGTTGGTGTTAAAAAACAATAAGGAGCCATAATTATCAGAATATTGATTGTGAATACCTAATAATACAGTATTCAATTTATATCATATCAAGGTTTTGAATTAAGTGCTAGGTCCCTCCATCAGCTTTCATTACCTGGACTGTAATAAGCATAAAATCTGGCAGAGCCTGGCTTTTGAATCTCAAAGTCTAGTTGTCGCTCAAGGTGAGCTTGAAGGCAGTATCCAGCACCTGGTGCCTGAAAACAAACAAAATATTTGGTACATACATGAGAAAAACATTTTACATCTATAATCACTCTTTACTCATGAATAGAAAAATGATTGCAAAAAGATTTTTGACTTTTTTAAATAAATATTTTTTAATAAACCATTTTTCATCATTTCTTTGATAAACGCTCCTCAATAATTTTTTGTTATTCATGATCGCATAGATTTTGATAAAAAATTTCCCCTTAAATCCCTTTTCTCTCACAATAAATCAACTCCAGTAAATCTGTTTATCTACACATCATCTCAGTCCTCAGCATAAAAAAGCAAGCAATAGTGTTTAGCCCATCTCCCACTTAAAAAAAAAAAAAAAAAAAAGTTTCAATGAATTACAAACTCAAAAGTTTTTTTAAAAAATTTCTAAATGAACTAGATCAAGGGTTCGCAACCTTTGGGCTATTGCCAACTGCATTAAAAAAAATTTTTTTGCAAGGGCCGCCAAATAAAATTTTTAAAATGAAAAACAAAACGGTCACTAAAAAAATGTACCTCTTGTAATAGTCAATGCTGTATAATAATGACATAATCATAATATATTGTAGGCAAACACAGTGCTTAATTACAAACATTTCCATCAATATTTTCTTATATTTATACTTTATTGAACATTGTCATGTAAACCTAACATCATGTCACACACGTACAGCATGAATATATTTTTAAGTGGCATTAGTACACAGAGAACACAATAATTAAATAAGTGATAAGCTGCTTCGCTAACACTGTCCGTGTAACTTGGCAGTCGAGAGTCAAAAAATTAGTGGCTGCCTTGCTCTTGGATGTTTGCGAGAGTCGGGCAAAGTCCGGGCACTCGCTGGAGATCATCAGTTGCATTCTTGATGCCAGATTGGTGTCCACCAGTCGGGTTCGGTTTTTGTTCTTTAGATATTTCATTTGTGAAACTGACGCTTCACACATGTTTCTTGCTATTTCGCGAAGCTTTGGATACTCCACAGCTACTTTCCAGTAGATTGTTTTTGCCCTCGAATTTCTTCACAAGCTGCGTGTTATTTTTTAGTTCCATCGGTTTCATTTGTACATCCAACGGCGCACTCTCTATCTCAACCAAATGTAGAGAATGAACGAGTCTCACATTCTCTGAGATTTTGATGATATCCTTAAAATGTTCTGTGAAATCTTGTCACAACTCAGATTGAGTGCTTCGAGGATGCCTGAAAGGGACGTAGCCGGAATTTCATCTTTCTTTTTTCATGGCTGCTCTCGATTACAGCTGTGAGTTGCGGGAAATGATAGAGATTGAGCTGTTGGATATGACTTTGAGCAGATGACCTTTGTCACAGAAATCCTGTACTCTTCTGTGCATCTAAAAGGACGGCTACAAATATTAAGAAGGCCTGGTTCTGCAGTAAGCAGTCCTTGCATTTTGTGGCATAACAATTCTAGTATTTCTTTTTGTAGCAGCAGAACATGGCCAGATGTTTCACCCTGAGACTACCAACGAACGCTAGTTGAATTGTCGGTGGTGAAGAGCATTCATGTGAATAAAATGGATAATGACTATTCACATCCTTAAAATGTTATCCAAATCTACAGACTTAGAACACAGCGCCTCCTGGTGAATACTGCAGTGCAGATTTATGAGCTGGTCATTACCGTGATCCTTCAACTGCAAAAGACTGCAGCTAACCTTACAGCTGCCCAAGTCGTAATTTGTTTCGCAATAACAAGTTTTTAATAGCGTAAATGAATATTCGATATTTTGTGTATAACTTTGCATAATGTATTGCCAAATAACAAATATTTGACAGCCGCAGGTTATTATAATTTAAACAGATTTCCATGGCCACAAAGTTTCGCGCACCCCTGAACTAGATCCTAGATAGCCATTGTCCATATTTAATTATATTTTCTGTATTTTGGGTTCTGTTGAAGGTTATAATATATTAGAATATATGAAAAAAATTGGAATGCTAAACTAAAAATAACTAACAACCCTGATAAGCAAAAAAAAACAAAACAATATAAGTACTAAAAATCTTAATCATAGTCACCTCTGCACATAACAAATAGAAAAAACATAGCACATAAGAAAATTTTACAATGTAAGTTAATGTAACGGCATTATATGATATGAAGGATGCCTTATTAGAGCATAAACATTTTCTAAAAATTACAAAGACAATATTTGACCTTACATCTTAAGAATTTCTAGGGCTAGAAAAGGTTGCTCATTCAGTATATTTAGAACAAAATTGAAAGTAATTCAAAGAATTCAAATATGTCATGACTAAGATAAAAAAGTAAAATACACTCACACTATCCAAGTAGAAATGTATGGCCTTCTCATCCGTATCCACACTGGAAGCACCAGGATTATTGGCCAAAATGGTTGCAGAGTCTTCATAGGGCTTCTCTCCAGAGGGCAGCATAATACTTGTCACAAACATACCCTTGTAAGCAAGTGTGCCCAAGCTAGAAGGAAAGAGTTTTGATGTACTACTTCTAACGGAAGCTTATAGTCACAAACATACCCTTGTAAGCAAGTGTGCCCAAGCTAAAAGGAAAGAATTTTGATGTACTACTTCTAACTGAAGCTTATATATTATAAGTGAGTTGAAAAGAAACTACTTTAATTTTGTTAAATGGAAATATTTTTAAACCACTGTTATCCTTTTTAGTTCATGTTTTTCTCATTTGTATGATAGTTTGGATGGAGCACTCCATCTGATTCTGTTATAACGAGATTTGGAATGAAGATCATCAGGAATTTAATTTATTGTATTCCTTTTTTTAATGATATAATGTAAATTACCCACCTCTTGACACATGCCTCAACTTTGTGCACATTTTCTGTGACTTTTGTAGACCTGGTGACTATGGACAAGTCTGACCCACGTAGGACAGTGTCATCATCTCCAGCAAGTGTGTAGTAGGTGTAAACAACCTGGGGACAAGGAAATATTGGGCTGTATGTAATGTATGTTACCCCACCCCTAAGACGATTAGATATGAATGACACAAATTAACCGCTTCTCTTTCAAAATTAAAAAAAAAATCTTTCTGATTCTGTGATGTCACTTAAAAAACCAAAAAATAAATCGTCCCCGTAGAATCTCTCTATAAAACACAACAGATCACTTATGTGATGTTACTAAATAAAGTTAGTCTTATGTTGCACTCACTTTGACTACAGCAATGCTGTCAGGTTTACCAGTCATCGTCACCTGGACCTCCTCCGTGTCACCAGGGATCTGAACATGATGATCAAAACTGATTGCTTCCATTTAAATAATTAGCTTTGTAATATTTATTGATTAATTTAAATATGTATCTTGAACAACATAAAAATTTACAGCCTGAAATTGAAATACATTTTTACTAGAAATATAGAATCAAATAAATAACAGGTATACATTTCTCCTAGAAATATAGAATCAAATAAATAACAGGTATACATTTCTCCTAGAAATATAGAATCAAATAAATAACCAGGTTCTCCAAAATTTTATTTATGCAGAGATTTAAATTAACTCTTAATGTGACAAAGCGCGATATAGCGCGATTTACCATTTTTACCAAAGCGCGACTCGATAGAACTCTCTTTAGAAACGAAATTACAGAAAATAAAAACTCTTCAGTGTGTGAAAAACAATGTTTTTGACTTCCGACAATGGTGGCTGTTTCCCTCGCTAGTGTTATCGCTCGATTCACAAAGTTTTTTGGTTGTTTTTACATTTTTTTTTCAAAGATGCGATTTTACTATACTTTATTACTAAAATAATAGTACTAAACTACAGATAAAAATACTTTTAAACTCAATACGGTCTTTGGGATACATAAAATAACCATTCTTATCCTAAAAGATGAAGTCAGTATGACAATAATAATATTAATAGATTTTACGCAATTTTTAAAATTTTAATACCGGTTGATCGCAATTTGGGAAATTCTTACGGCACTGAGGCGGAATTTCTCCGAAAATCTTATGGCACTTTAAGAGTTAAAATAGAACATCATTTCATATTTTGTTCCAGAAGTATTTAAATACCTATTTTGAAACACTGTTGCTAGGAATGTATAAAAATAAGGGAGGGTTACAAAGCAAGTACAAATTTTGTAAACCTACCACTGCTGTCTGCAGGAGAAGTGACCTTGAACCTGAAAGATCAAACAGGAAGGGGGCTGGTTGTGTCATTTGAAGAGTGGCTTCTTGAGCCTTGGATTTACTGAACTTTGATCCAAACTCAGAAAGTGCCTGCAGCACCATGACAGTGTCCTGTTGAAGAATTCACAGAAAACTGTCTATAAGCATAAGGTTCATTCATCATTCATAGCTGGAACTACAGTTGTGTTCTTAACCTTAGAAATAGCCTCAAAAGAATCCACAGGGAAGCGACTAACTGCTTGACCACAAGTACTCAATATTTCAATTGTATTTTTAAGAAAGCAGATCTTGATGATTTTCACTGAAATATGAGGTTCATGGCTTAGCTAATGGGGTATTCTAAAAAAATAAGTTTTTTTTGTCATTTAACAGGAGAGTATGAGGTTTATTGCCAAAATACAATGGTATTCTGAGGAAGTTATTATTAGAAAATTCTCAGAAAACTGCATGAGTTTGCTGGAGTGCTTTCTAAGAAAGCATGTTTTTTGCAACTCCAAAGTAAATTGTGGAAGGTCAATACTTCAATTAAGATGGTGTTACTCTGGTTGACAGCCAGTAGAGATTTGATGATACAAAGAAATGATGCAAATAAAAAAACTGAACCCATCATTACATAAGTGATTCAGCCTCTAGGCATGTATGCTGTAGCCCTGTCATTTTTGGAGCAAGTATATTGCTTGGCGGCCTCAATGAAATAAAACTTTCTGTAACACATCAGGTCACTGTTTAATCATTTATTTTATGGTTCAATTATTGGAGTTTAATTAAATTTGATTCTTAGTTCAAACTTTTTATTGAAGTATTGATTGTCTTATTTACCGTTCAAACAAATTGGTAAAAAATTTAAATTGTATAAACCAAAAGGAACAGATGGAAAACTACATGACTTCTGAATTTATGTAAACCTTAAAGTAAGTTCTATTTGGTATGATTAATTAATTCAGGACTTAGAGAGCATTAAAAACATTTTAACGACTTGAAACTGGGTACATTACACCAAAATGTTACTTTTCTAAAAAATTTCACTTATTCAAAATGATCAGAAATGTAAAATTCATTTTAAAAAATAATAGAATGAACCTGAGTGCTGTAAAAGCCACCCCTGCTGTTCTGCTGAGACTGAAGCCATTTCATGAGCTCAAGGCCTTCAGCAAAACGTCCAAGGCACGTGTAGGTGAGCAGTACATAGGCCCCGATTTCTATGTCCTTAGAGGCATGTGGATTAAACCCATACCGTGGATTTATATTATTCTGTGCTGCATCAGCTGCCATTTTTGATTTAATCTGCCCACTTTGCTCAAGCCACGGTGCATTGGAGTCTGTAAAAACAATAAGGAAATTTGTTTCACTTTTTGGAATCAACAGCAAATCTATATTATTTTTGACAATAACACACAAAACCTTTTGCTAAACTGAATTGTGGAGATGAGCTGTACTGGATACTGAAAATTTTTTTAGGGAACCATATGTATTCATTTTTTAAAAAAAAATCTTTTGGTTGCGCACAACATCTTTTGAAAAAAAAATTTTAAAAATGGGTGTCTTGTGTGATTTTAAAATACCTTTACACAAAATAGATTTTGAAATGTAGCTTAAATCTATATTAAATGCATAATCTGTGTGTTTTTTTAGTCAGAATTTTCAGATCCTTGTTGGTGGGTCAGGGTAATTCTTGATATGTGACTTACAAAGGGATAGGGGTATTGTAGGAGTCACACCTATCAGACTTAAAAAGTCTTTTCCCGTTTCAATAGGTAATAGCTAGCCAGAATTTTGAATACAGAATGCAAAGTAAGATATTAGCATGTGGACAAAATTGGCAGAAAGAAAATGTGTTCCTTATTAACTCTGGACAACCCACTTGTCATAGGTCTGTAAACATTTCAGGCCTGTAAACATTGCAGGCCTGTAAACATTTCAGGCCTGTAAACATTGCAGGCCTGTCCATGGGAAATTGACTTAACATATTTCAGTAAATATCAGTCCAAAAAAGTTAACCCTTCTTAAATTTAATAAAATATTTTAATTTTAAAAAATATATACACGTAACCAAGCTTCTTTTTTAAGGTTTTATACCTTTTTACCATTTCTTTGGGAAAGTGAATCTTTGCTATTAATAATAAGTTTTGATTAAAACTTTCAAAAAACTATCCTTAAAAATCTAGAAAAATTTTTTTATATCACAAGATAAAAATCACAAATAAAAAAATAACACAAAAATACATCAATTGTGGATGAGACAGCCTGCACCAGTAGGTTTACAAGAGTTCAAGAATCAAAAGGTGTCTTGTTGAACCATCTTCAGGTTTAAAGTTTACCTAACTTTCATGAGTTGCCATCAAGATTTACTAACAGTGATCCCACAAGTGCCAGTGATGATTCTCTTTTTATGTCTAGGATATGGTTCAGGATTAAATGACTACATTTTCACCCAGGACTTTAGAGAAACATTTTCATTACAAAAACTTGCAGTCATAAAGGACCCAGGAAATTGGGTCAAACTGTTGTTGATTTCTTTGATAAAAAAATTAAATACCAATATTATTTTCTTGAAAAACATGTGGCAATAAGACTATTTTTTTTGGTGCCTTGAAACGATTTTAAAGACGACAATCTGACCTGAAATAAAATGAAGCAGCTCATCAATCTGTCCCAGAGTGTAATTATCTTGAACAAGAGAAAGGCTGTATGCCACTAAAGCTGCCAAGAATTTGTTGCCCTGTTGCCTCAATGTGGACACATTCATGTGTTTGCTGATGTACTGGGTGGCGAGTGCCACTTCCTCCTTCATGTTGAGTTGACTGTTCTGTGGTTGGTGACAGGGACAAAAAGTGAAGTAGGGATGTGAAGAGAACAAGTTCATTCTGTGGTTGATGACAGGAACAAACAGGAAAGTAGGGATGTGAAGAGAACAAGTTCATTCTGTGGTTGATGACAGGGACAAACAGGAAAGTAGGGATGTGAAGAGAACAAGTTCATTCTGTGGTTGATGACAGGGAAAAACAGGAAAGTAGGGATGTGAAGAGAACAAGTTCATTCTGTGGTTGATGACAGGGACAAACAGGAAAGTAGGGATGTGAAGAGAACAAGTTCATTCTGTGGTTGGTTCATATTTCAAGAGAGTTTTATGAGATTAGACACTATAGTGTTTGTTTCAAATGTGTAATGGCTATAAAATAAAGCAAATTGAATTTTAATTTAAAGGCTCAAAAACCAGTATCAAATTTAAGACCAAAAAAAAAAACTTTTTTTCAAAATTATATAATTTACTCTTATTTAAAAGTTTCTTGAAAAAGGATGTTATCCTCAGCTTTGCCAAGATTTGCCAGTGGTCCTAAAATATCAAACCAGCACAACACAGTTTCATTTTTTCAATAAGAGCATGTCACACTCCTTTAGCAATAGCCACCAAAATGTCATACTCCTTTAGCAATAGCCACCAAAATGTCATACTCCTTTAGCAATAGCCACCAAATAGCCACCAAAATGTCATACTCCTTTAGCAATAGCCACCAAAATGTCATACTCCTTTAGCAATAGCCACCAAAATGTCATACTCCTTAGCAATAACCACCAAAATGTCAGACTCACCTCACCAAGAGCTTTTGATGCCTCTAGCATACTGATGAGAACATAGACAGTGAGTCCATCTCCTGAACCAGTGCCTGCCTGGAAATACAAAAATTCAAAGATATTAGTGATCATTACATGTTGTGAACACATTCTGGACCTACACAGTTCCTGTTATGTACTTTAAAATGTAAACAAATTTTTTTAAAGAATGGCCTTTGATAATTTGTAACAATAACTATAAGTGATGAGATTAAAAGATTAAAATTGTTGGACTATAGGAAGGTGGGCTGAGATGTACTATGAGAGTGAGTTTTTATCATAACATTTGTGGGGTCGCGGTGGTCGAGTGGCAAGTGCGCTCGACTGTCGTTCCGATGTTCACGAGTTCGAATCCATGGGAAGACAAGGACTTGTTCCCGGGGCCTAGGGCGTCCCCGAGTCCCACCCAGCTCCAAATGGGTGAAAAGCGGTGGGGTAATGCGTGGAACCCTTAGCCGTGGCAAGTGAACGCTGCATCACTTGCCAAAAAACAACTGCCTTGCAGATGGTCTTGGCTGACCAAAGGCTATGGAAGCAAATCCAGAAAATACAGCAGGCTGAAGTCGGAGACCACGGGCCCATTGGCGCAAAACTCATGGCACGCAAAAACTCAATATTCAATATTGAGAACGAAGAAGAAGAAGAATAACATTTGTAGGTTTATTCAACTCACTACTCTACTGATAAAGTCAAGAGACGGCATCAGTAAGGGGTAATAGATGAGAATTTGAGCAAAAAAAGAATATTGTTAACATCTGATTTATCAAACTGTGCAATGGATATTTAGCCTCAGAAAATTTAACAGCATGAAATAAATTTCACATCCCTGAATGGTTTTCCATAGTAAAATAGACTAGAATACCTATTTTAATTTAAGATAAAACAGGGTGATTAACAATTATCCTAAAAAATAGGATATGAATAAATAGAAATTTATACAAATGAGTCTTCCAGCAGACTAAAATAACACAGACATTGTTTATAACATCTTTCTTATCATGTGAGAAATAGGTTGCTTTTAAGCTCATGAGGTGGTTAGCTAGCATTCTTATCATGTGAGAAATAGGTTGCCTTTAAGCTCATGAGGTGGTTAGCTAGCATTCTTATAGACAGATTAGGAGCATAATTTTTGTATATTTTATTTTTACCATTATCTAAAATTGTAGGTGCTCATATTGATGAAACTCTAAAGTCAAAACATAACTCTAAGAAATTAAATTATCCAGTCATTGGAATGAAAATATGCTACCTGCATGTCTGAATGCAAGACTTTTCCAGCTTCCAGGAATTGGCCTTTCCCGCTCTGTTGTTTCTTCAAATACCTTACACCAGACATAAGAACTTCAGAGTCAATGGAGATGAAGTGTGACGCCTGAGAGAAACTACGTACCACAAAGGCTGTCAACCTGAAATATAAAGACTTTAAAAATGTAATTAACAATAAAATGGTTGTCAATGTTTGTATAGGAAAACATCAATATATTGTGTGCCTTTTGTTGAAATAAATCCTAAAGATTTGCAGTAAGACAACAACAATAAATAGATCTTATGTTTTGTTAATTAACAGTTAGGATTTAAAGAACTAGAGACACACTCAGTTATATTCCAACAATTTTTAAAGCTTTTCCTACACGAGAAGAAAAAGATGATAATTCCAACACAATTTAAAGAAAAATTGTTAGTTAACAACTTCACAATCGCCAGCCTTTGGCCAGGGAACAGACCATGAGAACAAAATTGAATAAAAGTAAACATCTCCAAAAAGAAAAGCTGTACAATATTTCCTTGATTTTATTTCTTTGAAATAAGGTATAAAATATACACTATTAGTTTGTTGATCAAACAAAGTAGTCTTTAAAACACGTGAGCATAACCTCACGTTAGACGGTGACCTCTGCACACAAAAACATTACAGAGCCAAAACAAGAAAAGCTGAACAATAAAAATACACCTTGTTTTTATTTCTCCTGTCCCATCAGGTTGATACACTATTGTGTCCTCATAGACACGCTCATAGTGAGCATCACATCACATGAGACATAGTTCTGGTAGCTTAAGGTAACTTCAGACTTCCAACCAACTTCTCAAGGATATAATTTCTTTTCAACATGCAGGCTGAACCCCTGGCAGATCTTCACAGATGAACACCCTAACCTCCATCACCCACCCCTCCCCAAACAGGCATAACTGAAGGAAAAGGTATGGGAAAGAAATATTTCATATCAGGGTTATTCTGTGACTGATTGCTACTTCCTGTTGGAACCTTTACTATTCATGTTCCCTGCCTTCTCTCATATTTTTTATCACTATGTCATCTTGGGTAATTGTAACTGCATTGTATTTGTCATACTCAATCAAATATGTTGTGTGCAGAAACAGCTCATTGACAGCGGATTGCATAGAAGATTCTGGAAAATAATATCTGGCAACTAAAAACCAGAAAAATTGTTCATTTCAAGATTTTTGTAGCTGTCCAAGTGAAAGTGACTTTTGTTCAAGAACAAAACATACCTTAATATATTTTGATGCCTGTGAACCCTGGCTTAGTATATTATGGTTCTGTCCAGTGACTGCTCCTAGTACAGGATACACACACATGCACATGGGCAGGTGATAAGCAGATGTCAGTTTCAAGGAAATCCATCATTGAATTTGTACAAGCAAGTAATGCAGACTTACTGTCTCTTACTGAGACAGTCCATTGCTTCTCTTACTGAGACAGTCCATTGCTTCTCTTACTGAGACAGTCCATTGCAAGAGAGGCTTAAGTTCTTAACACCAGCATAACCTGGTAACTTGTGAATGTCTTTTCAATATCACCCAGAACTGTTCGGTTGCATCACCAGCATAACCTGGTACTTGTGAATGTCTTTTAAATTCAACCAAGAACTGTTCTGTTGCAACACCAGCATAACCTGGTAACTTGTGAATGTCTTTTAAATATCACCCAGAACTGTTCGGTTGCCTTGAATCAAACACTGTCTTACGTCACAAGCAGCTGTCTAACATAAATGTTATGTGCATCCTTTAGATGCAGACTCTGAGCACTGTCACATTTAGTGCACACTTTATATGTAACTCTATAAACAACACTGCTACAACATTAACAAATATTTAACAATTTCACAGGCTGTATGCCCAGCCTCTTAGCAAAATCGAGCCAATATCCACTAAAAGCTTTTTCCCCTGTAATGAACACAAGAGACCCAAGGAGCTGTGTAAATAAAACAATAAATTTAAAGCTTTTATTAATAATAATAAAAAAATACAGGTGTAGGTTTTTTGGCAAATGCTTCATCTTTTCAAGTACAACAAAATTGTTTAAATTAAATTAAAATTTTGAATCATAAATTAACCTGCCATGGAAAACCTAGTTGGACAGTTTTCAATACCTGACTTAAATAACTGACCAAGAGATTAAATATCTAGTGGACAATTTTCAATACCTGACTTAAATAACTGACCAAGAGATTAAATATCTAGTGGACAGTTTTCAATACCTGACTTAAATAACTGACCAAGAGATTAAATATCTAGTGGACAGTTTTCAATACCTGACTTAAATAACTGACCAAGAGATTAAAGCTCACCAGGTACTCCCAGGATCACCTGATTTTTCCCCCCAGGCACTGTAAGACCCATCCTTATGTCTGTAGCTTTCAACTTGACGCTGATATCCTAGTCAACAAAAACAAAAAAAATGCAACAAAAACAATAATAATAAAATCCATGGTTCTCTGTTGAGTTATAGTTCTCAAAGAACAAGAAAATAAAAAAAAAACTTTTAAAGTAAAAAAGAACTGTTATCTAATTTTATCAATCATCGAATTGGTCACAATAAATGTAATATCAACACCAGATGCAACAACATCAGCTGAGATATCAAAATAATGACAATGTTTGTCAGATGCCATTACGTTGAATTGAGTGGACAAGGCAAACCTTTCTTCATGTTAGTGATGAGGCTGAGCTGCAGAGCCTCCATGCCTTCCTGGCGTGTCTCCCTGACGTACTTGAGTCCAAAGATGTTGGGGACTGTGGTAATCATGTTCTGCTCACCACAGCCACATGGGACAGTCACCAGACTCTCCAATCCCGACAACGCCTGACCAAAGACATCCCCTGGGGGGGGGGAAGAAACAATGAAATTAAAACATCCCATATAACGTTAGATAAATTCAAAGTAAGAACAATCAAAGCACAGTACAACAGCATGAAAAATAATCTATCGTTAGACCAGCAGTAACACATGTCAGAAATATTTCTAGAGCAGAAACAGCAGTAACACATGTCAGAAAATTTCTAGAGCAGAAACAGCAGTAACACATGTCAGAAATATTTCTACAGCAGAAACAGCAGTAACGCATGTCAGAAATACTTGTACAGCAGAAAGCCTATCTAACATGTGAGAGTGAAATATACAGACCAAAGAAGGATGAGAATGGATACAAACCAACAAGGAATTACAAGCACTATCAAAAGTTCTCACACTAGTTACAGTAAATAAAAGAGCAGGCTGTGCTAGGAGAGCACTGGAAGAGGGAACTAGAAACAAATATTCTACAACTTATAAGAATGGTATGACAATTTTAAATCAACCCAACACTGTCAGAAACAAATATTCTACAACTTATAAGAATGGTATGACAATTTTAAATCAAACCAACAATGTCAGAAATCATCAAACAGTATTCTCATAGTTACTGCCCCTTACCGGTCACTTTGACCTCCACTCGTCTAGAGTCTGCAATAATCTTGTCACTTGGCCAATCGAGGACGAATTTTTCATTCAGGCTCTCTTCAGACTTCATAATCAGGACCTTGGTTAGCGCTTTGGACCTCTCCTCTCCTTCAGGCTAGGAAATGGTATAAGGAAATCACCAGGTAAATACATTATTAAAACTACCATAAAATGTAAATGGAATATACTAGACATCTGATAACATAGAAACCCTATCAGAACTTGAAGTTTTTCATTGTTATGCATTTTTCAGCACATGCTGGCTGATTAACATAATCCATTGATCTGTTCTGGAATTCATTTTATACAAATAGCAAAGATATAGCAAGATTTCAAAGCATTTAAATATTAAATATTAAAGTGTTGTGATTTTTTTAGTCAGCATGGGAATTAATTCATATGATGTCTTAATCTCACTGTATATAATGTGATAGCATCATCTTCACACTTTTCAAATGCCTAAGACATCACATGAATTAATTCATATGATGTCTTAACGTCACTGTATATAATGTGATAGCATAATCTTCACACTTTTCACATGCCTAAGACATCATATGAATTAATTCCCATGCTGACTAAAACAATCACACCACCTGAATACTGTTCAAACCATGTTTGGTTTTCTAAAATAATATAATTATTCCTTAACTATATATGCTATAATATATAATTTAACGTTATTATAACCTTTTTAAACTAAAGGATAACAATAATTTTACCTTGACTAAAAGCTGTCTCTTCACTTCATCCTTCTGTCCATCCTTGTTATCTGTGGCTGTCACATGCAGCTCTACCTGGCCAATAACCGTGGCATTGATTTTAAATGACACGCTGGCCGCCCTGTTAGCTGCCATCTTTGAGTTAGAAGAGTAGTGTTCCATGAATTGTGTGGTTTTATAACATAAGTCAAATGGGAATGCTTAATAAATTAAATTAGGCTACGGAAATTTTTTTAAGTAGTGCAAAATATATTCAAATGGTTTGATAATTATAATAAAAAAAAACAATAAAGAGATAACAAAGTAATAGTTTCTGTTCTGTGATTAGATATGCTCAAGTTCTTTCATCATAATACAATATTATCCATGAATAGTTCTTTTAAGCTAAAACCTTTCATATATACTTTACTTTTAGACAACTATCCATAACAATCAGACAGGTAAAAGTTAAAGAAAAGAAGTTTGAAGGTAAGGTGAAAGGAATGTTGACAATGACTATTCAAATGAAATATTGTTTCCAAAATAAGAATAATTGGTCTTAGCACCACACTGTCTGACTTTGGTATTATAGTAGGGCTGCTATCGATTAAATTAAATTTAATCGTTAACTTTTGAAAAATTACTGATTAATTAATCGATAATTTTGTTAAGGCTAGAAATAAAGATATATGACGTCATTATACCGAAGATTTCAAGGAAAGTAATAAAAATGGGCAATTATTATGTTTATTAAGTTATTTTTAAATCATAGTTAGCAATGAAAAAAGTTAAATAACGTATTACATTTTATGCACTTGAATGAAAATTTCAAATTAATTTTAAAATATAAAAGTAATACAGCCATATAGAAATTGTTTGATGATTAACAAAACGATAAAGGTAATTTTTTAAAATATTTTCCCAAGTGGTTCAAAAGTTATGATTTTTTTTTCTAAGACCTCATAATCACTTTTTTTCACTTGGTTGTTTTCCTTCACATTTTGTGCCATTTTATGGCATTTTTTTAAAAATGCCCATAATGTAAGTATTAAATTTAATTTAATTTAAAAGATATAATATTGTTGAGAGATATATTTAAATATATGTAGTTTAATATAATGTCAATGAATTAAAATTTTGTTATTGTTAAATAATTAGAAAAAATGTTGTTGTTTTTTATATCATTGTCCTTATATAAAAAAAGGTTATTGTATTTTAAAGTTTACACTTACTACATTTAGTTAACGGAGAAGTTGTACGTAAAAAAATATTTATAAAAAAAATATTATTAATTATTTATTAATAAATCGAACATTAAAAAAAACAAAACAATTCTTATTTTTAATCACTATTTTATCGATTAAAATAATTTTAATCGATAAAATAAATTACAGATTAATCGAGAAATTAATCGATAATTTCCGCAGCCCTATATTATAGACATCTTAATATTTGCTTATGATTATAGGACAAAAAGAATAAATGTGAAAATTTGAAGCAATGCTTACAGACACAGATTTTTGATACCATCCATCGTCCAGCTCACTGTCCAGAACAGAGTACTGATTACTGTGTGCTAATGCAACTACTGCCTGGATGACAGAGAGAAAGGTGGTTAGTTGCTATATACCTGGGACAGGTGGTTAGTTGCTATATACCTGGGACAGGTGGTTAGTTGCTATATACCTGGGACAGTCCCTCAATATATATTACACAGAGAGAGAGGTGGTTAGTTTATATATACCTGGGACAGTCCCTCAATATATATTACACAGAGAGAGAAAGGTGGTTAGTTGCTATATACCTGGGACAGTCCCTCAATATATATTACACAGAGAGAGGAAGGTGGTTAGTTTATATATACCTGGGACAGTCCCTCAATATATATTACACAGAGAGAGGAAGGTGGTTAGTTTATAAATACCTGGGACAGTCCCTCAATATATATTACATAACAATTTTTGTATTCTGGTTTAAGAATGAATAAATTGTTATTGTAGGGAAAGGGAAAACCGGAACATAAACCAAACATGAAAATTTACATTTTGACTGAAAGCTTCAAAGGCTAAAAGTAACCATTATAATTGTAAACACAAATTAGTTTGATAGGAGCAGACCAGAACCAGTCAGTCAAAGAAAAATAGAAGGTTTAATTGAATAAATAAATTACATTAAATAGAAGGGTTTAAAATATAGGAGTGTGTGGCACTTCTTACTTTAAGACTAAAGTACACCCACCAGGTGAGCTATCACTTACATCAACATCTTGGTTCCTGTAGTTGAACACTGTGATATTAAGACTAAAGTACACCCCCCCCCTCAGGTGAGCTATCACTTACATCAACATCTTGGTTCCTGTAGTTGAACACTGTGATATTAAGACTAAAGTACACCCCCCCTCAGGTGAGCTATCACTTACATCAACATCTTGGTTCCTGTAGTTGAACACTGTGATCTTCAGGATAAAGATCTCACCTCTTTTAATTGAGTAGGGCAAGGTCATGGTCAGGAAAAACAACTGGAAGGCTGTCAGCTGATTGGGAGGAGGAATAAACATCAAGTGAATCTCATTGGTCAACTTTCTCACCCATTTCTAAAGATTGCTCCCGAAGTGTTATCAGGATCAAGTGAACATAAACTAAATTGTGAGAGTGAGAGATGGCCATTGTGAGAGTGAGAGATGGCCAGAATCTTCATTTCAGCTTCTTTCTTTCAAGAATGTATTTACTTAATTTCTTCAAAGCATTATCATTTTAACCCTAATACTTTTTTTTTATGACATAATTTTATGTATTGAGTATACCGTATTGTTATTTATGAAGTTAATATGTTATGAATGTTTCTTTTTTATTTATATATGTCTTTTTGTTTCCATGTAAAGCGCTGTGAGCCTGGCTCCTTGCTGGGATACAGCGCTATATAAATCATCATTTTATTATTATTATTATTATAAGCTTCATTTAATCCCCTGGAAAAAGACTTATGCCACAAAAAGAATATATTTGAACTGATCTTACCACAAATGGTTTATCAGCCACAGCCAGTCCATTACCATTGATGGCGAATGCCGAAACCACCCAGGATGTGATGGTATCTGGTAAGGTCACTTTGGTGCTCAACCTTCCATTCATGCTAGCATTTCAATAAAAAAAGGAAACAGCATTTTTACTTCCCCACTTAATGAGTATGGGCTTTTCTAATTATAGACACTGTCTCAGATCATGTGATAGGGTCACCAATGATGTATCAAGAGATGTGTCATGTCATGTCAGGCACTAATTACATGTGGTTTTACCATCTCAACAATCCCAAACTTAAGTTAGTACATGACGTCATCAGCACTAATTACATGTGGTTTTACCATCTCAACAATCCCAAACCTAAGTTAGTGCATGATGTCATCAGCACTAATTACATGTGGTTTTACCATCTCAACAATCCTAAACTTAAGTTAGTACACTGACGTCATCAGCACTAATTACATGTGGTTTTACCATCTCAACAATCCCAAACCTAAGTTAGTACATGATGTCATCAGCACTAATTACATGTGGTTTTACCATCTCAACAATCCCAAACTTAAGTTAGTACATGACGTCATCTCATCAGCACTAATTACATGTGGTTTTACCATCTCAACAATCCCAAACTTAAGTTAGTACATGACGTCATCAGCACTAATTACATGTAGTTTTACCATCTCAACAATCCCAAGCAGCTTGATGATGCAGTTAACTTTATATCCTAAGCCTAACGCCAAGTAACATTGTACGGACCTAAGAAATTGCCCTTTTCAAACAGTTGGTCAAAAAAGAAAGTTAATGGTAGATAAATTCAATGGTATTGTTTTTGTTTTTTTTATAACTATAAGGGCACACGTCCAAATTGTTAAAAGACACAGATGTTCACACCTCTATATATGGGTTCACAGATATTATTATTATTATTATTATTTTATTTGTAGCTCACTGATTTCACCTTCATGATCTTTTAGGAAAGGGTAAGAAAATTAGTTAAAACTTTAAAAAATATGCCATTGTAATGTGTTTCCAATGATGACTAGCTTAATAATTACAAACAATTGCTTTTAGAGGCAAGTCTGTGATCAAATATTGAAACAAATATTTATCTTTAACATTTTTCTCTTCGTGAAAAGACAGTGTGTTGCAGGGATTTTCAGAAGGCAAGTACACGATGATAGTAACAAAGAGAAATCATTTTTGCATTAGGCATTAGTGTTGATCATCAACAATTAATGAATTCCTGCTTGACCTAAAGTGAGTCTTACTCTGACATTCCAGAGAGTATAAGACAAAAAAATTATCACCTCTCATTTATAAAATATTATCAATATATGAGATCTACTGAGTGTCTAAAGTTTTTGTAGAATTTTTTAAAAAATAACCAACCCATTAACCTAAAATGACCAGTACCAACCCATTAACCTAAAATGACCAGTAACAACCCATTAACCTAAAATGACCAGTAACAACCCATTAACCTAAAATGACCAGTAAATTCCACCAAAAACAATTGTTCAGAGCATGTCAATGACATTCACATGAACTTATATATATATCGTTCGTCCGTCGAATCGACGAGGACCACTCTAGTCATCCGAGAAGCTGAGACTGGTTTTGCCTATGTGTGCGCAGATGGCTGACAAGGCCGATCCTGGCACGGAAAGTTCGAGAACAGAAGGGACATTGGATGAGTGGATTGTCTCCTGGAGGGTTGACAGCACTGGCCTTTCGGGCTTGCCTCTTCTTTTTTGCGGCGTTGATCCTGTTTGCCTCGCATGTCCTGGCACCTTCATGGACGGATTGGCGACAGGTGGACCGGTCCGACGCAGCTTCCTCCCACGTGTCTGGGTTTATTGCAAACGCTTTCAGAGACGTTTTCAATGTGTCTTTAAAGCGTTTCTTTTGTCCACCACTGGACCGTTGGCCATGCTGGAGATCGCCATAGAAGAGTCTCTTTGGTAATCTCTCATTTGGCATTCGGGTTAGGTGCCCTGCCCAGCGAAGCTGTGACTGCATCAGGAGGGTGAAGATGCTGGGGAGGCCAGCTTTGGTTAGTACCACTGTGTCTGGAGTTTTGTCCTGCCACTTTATGCCGAGGATCTTCCTGAGGCTTGTTGTGTGAAAGTGGTTCAGCTTTTTAGCATGGCGTTGATATACGGTCCATGTTTCGCATGCATAAAGCAGTGTAGGGAGCACCACTGCCCTATATACTTTCACTTTGGTCTGGATGGTAATGTCTCTTCTGTTCCAGACATTCGGGTACAACCTGCCAAAAGTGGAGCTGGCCCTGGCAATTCTGACATTCACTTCGTCATCGATGGTGACATTTTGTGACAGTGTGCTGCCTAGGTATGTGAAGCGTTTCACTGCGTTGAGTTTCTGGCTGTTGACAGTGATATTGGGCTCAACATAGGGCTTTCCAGGCGCGGGTTGATAAAGGACTTCAGTCTTCTTTGTGTTAATTGTCAGACCAAAGTTAGTGCATAGTATGCATCAGTGCATACGCCCCAACCATGACCAACCCAGATGAAGTCAAGGCAAAGTTTTACGAAGAACTTCACACACTCATTGCCGACGTTCCAAAGGAGGACAAGCTCATCTTGCTAGGTGACTTCAACGCAAGAGTTGGCAAGGACTACTGTGCCTGGGAGGGAGTACTTGGACACCATGGAGTGGGCCAATGCAACAGCAATGGCCTTCTTCTGCTTTAGACTTGTGCTGAACATGAACTGCTAATCACCAACACGATCTTCCGCCTCCCTACCCATAATCGCACATCATGGATGCACCCCGCTCGAAGCACTGGCATCTTATTGACTATGTCATCGTTAGGAAGAGGGACAGAAATGATGTAAGAGTGACCAAGTCCATGTGCGGTGCTGAATGCTGGACAGACCACCGCCTCATCCTCTCCAAGCTCAACATTTGTATTCAGCCTAAACGGCGCCCGCAAGGGAAGAAGGCCCCCAAACGGCTGAATGTTGCCAAGCTGAAGACCACTAGTGGCAAGCAGTCATTCGTGATTGCTATGGAGGAGCGCTTGAGATCCACCTCTCCAGAAAACCAGAACGTGGAGGCAGATTGGACATTGCTTAGAGAGCTGATTTACACCTCAGCTACAGAGACCCTGGGGCCCAAGACTAGAAAAAATAAGGACTGGTTTGATGAGAATTGCGAAGTCATCAAGCAGTTACTGGATGAGAAACACCAACTCCACCAAGCTTACCTCAATAACCCCAAGTCCACTTCAAGGAGAGAAGCATTCAACAACATACGTAGAACTGTACAGCAGAAACTCCGTCAGATGCAGGACGATTGGCTCAGCAAAAAAGCTGATGAGATCCAATGCTATGCAGACAGGCGTGATTATAAGAACTTCTACGAAGCCTTGAGAGAAGTGTATGGCCTAACATCCTCAGGCTCAAATCCACTTCTCAGCGAAGACGGCAACATCTCATCTCGGACAAAGGGAAGATCTTGGAGAGGTGGGCTGAACATTTTAACAACATCCTTAATCGCCCATCGGCAATCAATGAAGAAGCCATCAATTGTCTCCCCCAAGTGCCAACAAACAAGGCACTGGATGACCCACCAACCTTGCTCGAGACCCAGAAAGCAATCTGTCTACTTTCAAGTGGCAAAGCACCTGGTTCAGATGCCATACCAGCTGAGGTATACAAGGAAAGGGGACCAGCCCTAACTGAAAGGCTCCACCAGCTATTTCTCTTGATATGGGAGCAAGAGAGGATCCTGCAGGATTTCAAAGCTGCATCCATTGTACATCTTTATAAAGGATAGGGAAATAGACTGGTTTGTGACAACCACAGAGGCATATCCCTGCTTTCTATCGCAGGAAAGATCCTAGCCAGAATCCTGCTAAACCGCCTCACAGCTCATCTTGACCAAGGACTCCTGCCTGAAAGCCAGTGTGGCTTCCGAAGAGAGCGAGGAACCATCGACATGGCTTTTGCTGCCAGGCAACTGCAAGAGAAATGCCAGGAGCAGAACTCTGACCTTTTCTCAACCTATGTTGACCTAACCAAGGCATTCAACACAAATGGCAGAGAGGGTTTGTGGAAGATCATGGAGAAGTATGGTTGCCCAAGCAAATTCATTTCCTTGGTTCAACAATTCCACGAAGGCATGCAGGCCAGAGTCCAGGACAGAGGAGAGTCATCTGACCCTTTTCCTGTCACAAACGGTGTCAAGCAGGGATGCGTCCTGGCTCCAACGCTATTTAGCATCATGTTTTCTGCCATGCTGACAGAGGCCGTCAGAAACGAAGATGTTGGTGTTAAGCTGATGTACCGTACGGATGGCAAACTGTTCAACCTTCGGAGGCTTCAGGCAAAAACCAAGGTCTGGACAGACACAATCAGGGACCTGCTTTTTGCAGACGATTGTGCGCTCAATGCTGCCTCAGAGGATGACATAAAACGCAGTGTCAGCCTGTTCTCCAGCGCCTGCACATGAACTTAGGGAACATGTGTATGACATTGTCTGTACTTTTTATACTGATTTGCATATTCTTGAGATTTTAAATGGATATCATTCAGTAATATGCCAGGCCCAATTATATGATAAAAGGAACGTATGGGTAAATGATTGTTAACTCAAATATTTGATGCTATATTTTGTATAAAATTACTCAGTACATAATTATCAACTTCTTGCTCTTCTACCACATTCTTCAAACAAATCAAATGAAAATTATAAAAAAAACAAAAAAACTTTGTACTTAGTTTTGCCTTGGCCCCAAAGCCATGTTTCTGGGAAATCTTTACGGGGTTTAGAAGCTGATATTTTTTCTACAGATTGCTGCTTTGATGATGGTTCAAGACCGTCAGCTTCATCTGCGTTTGCTTCCTCAACATCTGGAAAATTAAGCCGGTTATACAAAAATGTTAAAAGGATAAATAATAACAAAAATGGGCTTGAAAAATTGTGATAATTAATTTTTTAATGACAATTAATTGGTTTTAACTGATTGATGCAACGATATAAAAAGTAATAAAAGAAAACGACATGAACTTCAAGTTTGCTATCATAATTTTAATGATCACTTCATTCATTTTTTTAATATTTAAAAGCTTCATTGAAGCAATTTATGATTAGCTTGAATAATTATGTCAATTATAAAGTATCATGAACTGAAGTTTGAGTTATAACAATTAATGAAGGTGGTATGTACCACTAGCAGTATATTGAATGTTAAAATGCTTCAATTTTATTTTTCAATTTAAAATTTGAACAAGCAATACAGAAATTTAAATAATTCCTATTAAAAACAAACATTTTTAAATAGACATGAAATAAAGCATAACGATTGGTCAAGGAAATATGCAAAATGAAGGAAATAAATGCTAACCAATGACAGCAAAAGCTAAAACTCCACATAGCATCAAGCACTTAAGCAATATTTGGTTAGCTTTTTTACACACAAAGTGATATATGTATGGTGTAGTTTAATTATTTCAGCTCATGCTTAAACATTGCTACCATTGACTACAGCATCTAACATGGTTGTGACTAAAAAACCATCTGTTTAATTCCTCAACCAAAAAAAACAAAATCAAAGTCTAAACTTTCAGTGTCAGATCTTGAAGGGTCTTACATTATTTAAATGAACTATTTAATTAATTTTTCTTAAAAGATACTCAAAAGCCATAAGCAAATATTTAAAATGACCACACAAAAAACTCAGATCCCCTGAGAAAATATTTTGTCAGCTTCACCCAACAGTAGTTATTAAAAAATGCCTGATAAGGAGCTAACATAGCTACTAAGATTGGGATATAATGCAAAAGGCAAAAGTTAAAGAAACAACCACCATTTACAAAACCTACTTGGGTTTCCAGTTTTTTAAAATCCCGATATCCTGAGAATGGGAATACATTCTCTGCTTAAATGAGGAAAAGTTTCGTATGACTAAAAATTGTTAACTTAATTTTTAAAATAATAGACCACATCCATGCATGTGGTGGCACCCTACGATGTGTCCCTTGTTCTGCTGAGGGGATGCAGAACTCATTCTCCCTCCCTGGCCAATGTAAAGATGGATCAAGGACATGGCAGAGGGTGACAGGACACAAGCTCTTCTACAATCATCCACAAGAGAGTAAGAGAAATTCCTAGTAGAAACTGGTGTAGGTTGAACAAGTCTCAAATAAACTGATACAAACTTTACAACACAAAGCTAGTTCCAAATTTGGACAACTGTAAACCTGGCATCAATGAAGCAAAGTGTCACAATGTAGGAGGAGTTGGTTGGCCGGTTAAACCCTATCTGAGAACTGTTTTGTCGTACCTTGGTATGTGTCTGCTTTGGGATAAGTCCAACTTGGTATAAGCCCTGATTGGAATAAGACCCGTGCCCAAGAACTTGTAAGAGTCAAAATGACACATAGCTTGAAGAATCACAACACTCCGCGCACTACTCTTGAATCTTAGTAAGTCAGTTGCTACCATACAGTGTACGACTCGTGAAATAACTGTTTTTGTCACAAATTTTGCATTTTTTCTCTTAAATTTTAGTAACTTCACTTTGCATGAGACCTAAGAAAGTAAATGTGAGGAGCTAAGCAGAGAAAAAATTATTAGGATCATTATGGTGGTGAAAAAAGAGATTGTTTTAAAAGATGAAAGTGACTTGCGTGTCTGGGACTTAGTTGCAGCATTCTGATTGATAAAAACGTCAATTTTTATGATTTTGAAAAAATTAAAGATTTTTTACTAAGAAAGTATTGCGAAAGGGGTGAAATCTATTACAAAACAAAGACCAGGAACATTAGAGCATGTTCAAAAACTGCTTTTAATCTGGGTAACAACAAAAAAATTATATAAAAATTTTAAAAATTTGTCTACGTTCTTTTTATTTATGTATTTTAGTACTAGTATTAGGCTTTGTATTAAACTATTTTATACTACCTTGTCATTAAAAGTATAATTTGAAAATAACAATATGATGTTTCTGGTAGGAACGGATTAATCATTTTCCCATAATTTCTTGTGGGAAAATATGTTTGGTATATGTCCTGTTTTGTTTATATTCAAGGGTCTGAAACAAATTAAGGACATGACGTATATGATGAGGTGTCAGGGGTATGAGAACCACTGCGGTTGTCATTTGGAATATTGCCTGGTCACGGGCTCATGTTTTGAACTCTGAACGAGTTCACTCGAGTTCATGTCACGAGGGGAGCGTTTGCTCAGGCCACGCAAGGTATGTCCAGAGACCCCGGGTATATAACTCGTGGGTCTCGCTGTGTAAGGACAGACGCAGTGAGAGACGGACATGATGTTATGTTGTAGAGAGCGGTGGGGTGTAGACAAGTCACCGGTGTCAGAACACGAGATTACCGCAACTGTTAGAGCTGCCGTGTTAGTCTGTAGGACTGGACAGCGGGGCTAGATGGTAACTGAGAGACTCGGAGATAGGTGTTCGTGAGACGACCAGAAGTGTACATAGTTGACAAGCGTCTTGGAATGTAAATAAAGAAGATTGCTGTTAAAAAGGACTTGTGTTACATTGATTGTACAACAGTGTTGGTGTGAACTCCGGGAACCATAAACCCGAGACAACGATACCCGACATGAGGCCTGCTTGTTGACCTCCTACATAATGTTTTTTTTAAAATAGTGTAATAGCTTAATTTTTCAACAGAATGAAACAATTATCTGTTATAAGTACAATGCAGTCCCGAAATCCAATCCAAAAACAAGTCACAGACATTGAGAATCAACAGAGGCGCCCCAGACTGACACAAAAATATATAAGAGCTTTAACCAATGGTAGAAATCATGTCACTCATGTCACTGATGTCAATCATGTCTGTCAATCATGTCTGTCAATCATGTCACTCATGTCTGTCAATCATGTCACTCATGTCTGTCAATCATGTCACTCATGTCTGTCAATCATGTCACTCATGTCAATCATGTCACTCATGTCTGTCAATCATGTCACTACTCATGTCTGTCAATCATGTCACTCATGTCTGTCAATCATGTCACTTATGTCAATCATGTCACTCATGTCTGTCAATCATGTCACTCATGTCTGTCAATCATGTCACTTATGTCAATCATGTCACTCATATCAATTATGTCTGTCAATCATGTCACTCATATCAATCATGTCTGTCAATCATGTCACTCATATCAATCACGTCTGTCAATCATGTCACTCATGTCAATCACGTCTGTCAATCATGTCACTCATGTCTGTCAATCATGTCACTCATGTCTGTCAATCATGTATGTTAATCATGTCTGTCAATCATGTCACTCATGTCTGTCAATCATGTCACTCATGTCTGTCAATCATGTCACTCATGTCAATCACGTCTGTCAATCATGTCTGTCAATCATGTCTGTCAATCATGTCACTCATGTCAATCATGTCACTCATATCAATCATGTCACTCATGTCAATCATATCAACCATGTCTGTCACTCATGTCTGTCAATCATGTCACTCATGTCTGTCAATCATGTCACTCATGTCAATCATGTCACTCTGTGTCTGTCAATCATGTCACTCATGTCTGTCAATCATGTCTGTCAATCATGTATGTCAATCACGTCTATCAATCATGTCACTCATGTCTGTCAATCATGTCACTCAT